>OX374630.1:137500-605000 GCA_947347705.1 Nymphula nitidulata | reverse complement strand
GCAACTGTTACTGCGCATAAAACAATAAAAAGATAAAAGTAATGGAATATTGTTACCATTGTGCGGTTTAGAAAAAATATAAAAATTGACATTTATCAAAGCCGGTAATTGAGTTAGGACATGTTGTCTATTTATAAAATTTTAAGATGTTAGTTACACATGTTACACAAAATTTTTCTTTATAGGTTATATATTTTCTAATTTAATTGCCAGCCAATGGAAATTTTTATTTTTCGAAAAATCTAATTCATATAAGTGCAATGTAAGTACATAATCCAAATATACTGCGTATCACTCAGTTAGTCAGTACTCGATTCGTTTTCCTGTTTAAAATGAAATTATCAAATTAATTGTCACGGAAACAACTCACCTACATTATAAAATATTACACTCACTCATTATTACAACAAATAAATAATGAGTTTAAAACCACAAAAGATTGTACCATTCATTGATAATACACATTCATGCGCCATGATCACGCCACAACACCTCGTGCCGTCACTAGCTAATAGTGATGGCCAAATCACCAAATGTGAACACATTATGCATCATCATGACCAAAAGTTAGATAAAATTATTATGATATAATATTCGCTGACTGAAAACCGTAAAAGGTTTAAAATTATTAGTTAATTAGTTTGAATCATATTTCAGAACATGACTGTATTGTTGATTCATTTTTAAAATATACATTAGATTTGTCATGATGTTACAATCGAATGATTTTATCGCTATTCAACGTTGGGCCAAAGAGGCATAGATTTTAAATGTAGGTACAGAACATACATTCGTCTTTGATCGTCCCAAGACACATAGGCAGTCTATTTCTTTGGCGTATTTCAAAGCTTCAGACACATTTTCAGATGATATCTTCATACATTCTAAAGTCGGTCAATGTGTGTCTCTCTGTTTGTCATATTATGTGTGTATCAGTATTCATGTTGAAGTTTTCTTAAAACCCCGTGTAAAACTTTCCTCATCACCAGACTATACAGGGCGTCCCACGGCCATGCCACACGGAGGGAAAGTATATTAAATATTGAACGTAGGATATTTTACTAAAAGAAAACATCGTTTTATTTTTAATAATAAGTAGAACTGCAATCACAGATTTTTTAAAAATCGCCTACCTCAACCGGGAATCGAACCCGCCAAATGTGATAGAAAAATTACATGTATTTTATAATAGCGTTTGAAAGGGCTACTCATAAGCATTATTTTTCCCTAAATAACCTAGCATATTAAATGAAACTAAGATCATAAAATTTTTCATTTTATTTAAAAAAAAATTAATTTATCAAATGCTCAAAATGTGATCTGTTCTGTTGTATACAAATTTTCACTCTTTTGATAATTTCTCTCCCTGTCGATTTACTTATTTTTGCATGGTGGATGTTTGAAATAATACGTCTAAGTTCATTTTGTAACTCCTGCACACTGTTGTACCGGTTCCTGTAAACTAAATCTTTTACATAACCCCATAAAAAAAAATAAGTGGGGTTAGATCTGGGGATCTCGGTGGCCATCTAATTTGTCCAAAAGTGCCGATCCAGGAAGGAAAATATTCATTAAGAAACTCGGCTGTTCTCCTACTGTTATGAGCCGGAGCCCCATCTTGCTGGAATATGAGATTTTGTCGATCTGCATCAGGAAGATTATTAATCTCATTTTTTAAAATCTCAAGTATTTCTAGATATCTTTCCTTGTTCAGAGTTCCTTCGTAAAAATGTATTAAGAGAACCCGGTTACCTACAATCCCACACCAACAGTTGAAAGAAAAACGCACTTGATCATTAGTCTTTGATCATTAGTCTCGCGGATTCGTAAGGGATTCTGTCTGGACCAAATGCGATTATTACGCCGGTTGTACCGTTGTTACTAAAGTTTGACTCGTCTCACCAAATAATGGTGTTCAAAAAATTTTGATCCTCAAGGATGAGTCTCTCGATATGTTGGCAGAAATTAAATCGTCTTTCAGCATCTCCCGGCCGTAATTTTTGCACTAATCGCCCTTCAACATAACTTTTAAACTTGTATTTTTTCAGAACGCGATGTATTCTACTCTTTGAAAGTCCAATTTCTTCTTCACCTTCCCTCACTGAACTCTTCGGGTACGCTTCAAAGTAAATCACAATGTTGAGTTCATCATCGCTGACGTTTATTATCTGCTGCTGTGGTTGCTGTAAGCGATGATCAAAACGTCCTAAATTTGTTAAATTATCCACCATTCTTTTCAACACATATCGAGATGGTGTGCGTCTATCGGGATATCTTTCGCGGTATCACCGCAAAGCTAATGAAATGTCTTTGTGATTTAAAAAGTATGCTTCTATTAAATCCAAATTATTTTGGTACGCCATGGTAAGTAAATTAACACAAAAATTGCTAATAAACGAAAATGAAACTCACAATAAACAAAAGAACAGACGCTTGAAAATTTACGTGTTCCATTTTCGAATTATTTATTTTTACTAATATCAGCCAGTTGCATGGTAATTGTGAGCTCATTTAGAAATGCATACAAGTACCTACTACACTTCATGTATCGCTTTATTATTATCATGTACTTACACCACGGAAATCTCGTATCTCAAGTGACCTACCCACTTGAGATACGAGATTGAAATGATAATGTTAATTGTTGGAAGCATGGCCAAGTCAGAGGAAATTTCCCTGAACAAAATTTTAAATAAAATGAAAAATTTTATGATCTTAGTTTCATTTAATATGCTAGGTTATTTAGGAAAAAATAATGCTTATGAGTAGCCCTTTCAAACGCTATTATAAAATACAAGTAATTTTTCTATTACATTTGGCGGGTTTGATTCCCGGTTGAGGTAGGCGATTTTTAAAAAATCTGTGAATGCAGTTCTACTTATTATTAAAAATAAAACGATGTCTTCTTTTAGTAAAATATCCTACGTTCAATATTTAATATACTTTCCCTCCGTGTGGCATGGCCGTGGGACGCCCTGTATACGTCCCACTGCTGGGCACAGGCCTTCCTAAATTTGAGTAACACACGAGGAATGTGTGCCATAACACCACCACGCTGGCCCAATGCGGGTTGGTGGGTTACAACGTTTGCTGTAACAACCGGGAACAACGGCGTAACGTGCACGACGAGCCACGGAGGAGCTCGAGATTACAAGTTTTGATTGACCCATCCTGGGGTCGAACATGACGAAAGTTGCTTTGTTTTTTTAATAGAAACCAGAGCGCTCAAACTACTACGCCACCGAGCTTCTCACTATTTTTAAAAATATTAGTCCTGCTTTTTTAAAAGTAAATTTAAGTCCACACTGCATGCCGTGGCAACCTTTAAGAGCGCCTTCACATTGGGCCTAATTCTGGGAACACACTTTAATTCTAAATTTAAGTACAGTATATCTCTTTCTCGCAATAAGTAATAGGAAAAAGATAGCAAGAATCTGTTTAGAGCTGTCACTTAAATTTAGAGAGATTTCTAAGAAACCATAGACAATTTTAGAGCATGTACGGAGGTGCCTCCTAAACACTGCATTTTATCACGTTCAATAAGGTCGAAAATTTAACGCAAGTTTCTAAATGTCAATTTACATGACAGCCATCCTTTTCGTTTTCCTTTTAATAGAAAGAAATGCACTGAACTTAAATTTAGACTTAGCATGTGTTTACCAGAATTAGGGCTATTAGCGTTCGTCCAGCGTAGGCGTGTTTATGTTGTTAGTTGTCATAATAAATAAATAAAAAAAATGTAAAATATTGTGGTGCTTTCTGAAGACTCGTACGAAAACAAATATTCTGAAGTGTTCCAGAAACATTCGAATTGGGGAAAGGAACGAGAAAGAGAGATCTATTTAAGCAATAACCAAGTGTCAAATAGTATTTATTGGGTGGCGTCACCTTGAGCACTTGTCGCTTGTCCTGTCGCAGCAGCTTCCCGCTGAACTCTGCGAGCGGCTCGAGGAACAGCAGGCGCGCGGGCGGCTGCAGCTCCCGGGCGTCGAGCGCGGCGTACGCGATGCCCGCGCGGTGCAGCGCCGTCAGCGCCTCGCGGTTCTTCACCGCGTCCAGACCGAACATCACCGAGAACCGCTTCGCCAGCTCCTGCACACGCCATTAGGGGCCGTTCATTTAATAAGTGACACGAATATTGCCGAAGAATAGGCCGACCTCTCCCCCCCTGTTTAATATTTATTACGTAAGAATCTTAAGGATTTGGTTTGTTATAATTTTTAGATATGTTTTGTAAGGCTCAACGTGTGTGTGTAGGCTGTTTGTTCCTATGAATCCTATAATGCCTTAACAGACTCGACAGAAGGTGCAAATGAAAGTCAGAAACTATCACCAAACTTCGAGATATATTGTTAATCAGAAATCACAGATTTACACTGTTATACGATAAAAGTTGATAATGGTCAGCAGAGCGATAACGCGACGTGGGTTAGCTTACGGGCTGTTTAGTGACGACTGGGGAGCGAGCCGTGTGACTGACGCTCCCGAGTGGATTATGTTGCATCAGCGAAATTAACATTGTGTATCCCTACATAACACCCTTCCTAAAATTTTTATTAGAGAAAAAAAAAACAAAAAAAATCTAATTTCAATTCAAAAGTGGCAGCCCTAGTTACTTTCAATTACAATGTGAAGCTAAATACAGTGACAATGTTACGCAGTCGAACAAGGAATTTGAAAATGCAAAAATGGTTCTGCGCGCTCGTACATGCTTTGTGATCTTACGTAAGAACTATCGACACTCCCTCCCACCCCCTTGTGAGAAAAAATAAGCCATGGTCGACCTTGGTGGGCCTGGTTACCTTGAGCTCCAAGAACTCTGGCAGCTGCTTGGTGGGCGCGGGGTGCCGCTGCAGCATGTCAGAGAACAGCGCCTGCATGGCCAGCTCCATGGTCAGCGCACAGTTCAGCTTGTTGATCTCGCGCGCCTTGCTCAGCGTCGCCTTTATTATGTCGCCGTAGTCGTTGTAGCACTGCCGCGCAACAATACAATACACAATTTATTTGTGGAATACAGGTATAAAATATATGTTTCATACAATGATGTCTCCATGACTATGACCCGCTTGTCGACATGCAAATATTTCAGGACAGAAATGAATTGAATGGCAGCAATGGAGAATCGATTCTTTAAAATTTACACTAAATTAATTAACGTCCATACAAAAAAAAACCAGCATTAGGGCCGCGCGGTGTTGTTATGGCCCAAGCTCCTCATGTTTTTTTCCCATGTAGGAACTCCTGTGCCCAGCAGTGGGACGTATATAGGCTGATGATGATGAAAAAAAAAGTATTTTTTATATAAAGCACGGCAATTGACCCAACATCATCTGATGTGAAGCAATAAGGAGAGCCCATAAGCGAAGACAGCTAGAGCAGAATAAACACTGCTCTAGCCGCCTCCACCTTGCCGGCCCAAAAGGTGCTTTTTCACGTCTCTCTTAAAGGACCCCATGTTATAGTAAGGAGAGAACACATGTGCTGGCAAAGAATTCCAAGTTCTGGAAGTACGACACAGAAACGAGCTACTTAATTTCTAGAGGCGGCTAGAACAGTGTTGCTTCAAGCTGCACTAGCTGTCTCCGCATATGGACTCTTCTTACTGCTTTACATCAGATGGTGTTGAGTTATTTGCTGAGCTTTGCATAAAAAAAAATCTAATGTGTTGTGATGCCAGTGAAATTTATGTTACCTTGATGTAGTGCTTGAAGACGTCGGCGGCGCGGCGGATGGGCGCCACGTTGTACACGATCAGCTTGCAGTAGGCGGCGAGGAAGTTGTCATGCCAGTGTAATAATGGTTACCTTGATGTAGTGCTTGAAGACGTCGGCGGCGCGGCGGATGGGCGCCACGTTGTACACGATCAGCTTGCAGTAGGCGGCGAGGAAGTTGTCATGCCAGTGTAATAATGGTTACCTTGATGTAGTGCTTGAAGACGTCGGCGGCGCGGCGGATGGGCGCCACGTTGTACACGATCAGCTTGCAGTAGGCGGCGAGGAAGTTGTGATGCCAGTGTAATAATGGTTACCTTGATGTAGTGCTTGAAGACGTCGGCGGCGCGGCGGATGGGCGCCACGTTGTACACGATCAGCTTGCAGTAGGCGGCGAGGAAGTTGTCATGCCAGTGTAATAATGGTTACCTTGATGTAGTGCTTGAAGACGTCGGCGGCGCGGCGGATGGGCGCCACGTTGTACACGATCAGCTTGCAGTAGGCGGCGAGGAAGTTGTCATGCCAGTGTAATAATGGTTACCTTGATGTAGTGCTTGAAGACGTCGGCGGCGCGGCGGATGGGCGCCACGTTGTACACGATCAGCTTGCAGTAGGCGGCGAGGAAGTTGTCATGCCAGTGTAATAATGGTTACCTTGATGTAGTGCTTGAAGACGTCGGCGGCGCGGCGGATGGGCGCCACGTTGTACACGATCAGCTTGCAGTAGGCGGCGAGGAAGTTGTGATGCCAGTGTAATAATGGTTACCTTGATGTAGTGCTTGAAGACGTCGGCGGCGCGGCGGATGGGCGCCACGTTGTACACGATCAGCTTGCAGTAGGCGGCGAGGAAGTTGTCATGCCAGTGTAATAATGGTTACCTTGATGTAGTGCTTGAAGACGTCGGCGGCGCGGCGGATGGGCGCCACGTTGTACACGATCAGCTTGCAGTAGGCGGCGAGGAAGTTGTCATGCCAGTGTAATAATGGTTACCTTGATGTAGTGCTTGAAGACGTCGGCGGCGCGGCGGATGGGCGCCACGTTGTACACGATCAGCTTGCAGTAGGCGGCGAGGAAGTTGTGATGCCAGTGTAATAATGGTTACCTTGATGTAGTGCTTGAAGACGTCGGCGGCGCGGCGGATGGGCGCCACGTTGTACACGATCAGCTTGCAGTAGGCGGCGAGGAAGTTGTCATGCCAGTGTAATAATGGTTACCTTGATGTAGTGCTTGAAGACGTCGGCGGCGCGGCGGATGGGCGCCACGTTGTACACGATCAGCTTGCAGTAGGCGGCGAGGAAGTTGTCATGCCAGTGTAATAATGATTACCTTGATGTAGTGCTTGAAGACGTCGGCGGCGCGGCGGATGGGCGCCACGTTGTACACGATCAGCTTGCAGTAGGCGGCGAGGAAGTTGTCATGCCAGTGTAATAATGGTTACCTTGATGTAGTGCTTGAAGACGTCGGCGGCGCGGCGGATGGGCGCCACGTTGTACACGATCAGCTTGCAGTAGGCGGCGAGGAAGTTGTCATGCCAGTGTAATAATGGTTACCTTGATGTAGTGCTTGAAGACGTCGGCGGCGCGGCGGATGGGCGCCACGTTGTACACGATCAGCTTGCAGTAGGCGGCGAGGAAGTTGTGATGCCAGTGTAATAATGGTTACCTTGATGTAGTGCTTGAAGACGTCGGCGGCGCGGCGGATGGGCGCCACGTTGTACACGATCAGCTTGCAGTAGGCGGCGAGGAAGTTGTCATGCCAGTGTAATAATGGTTACCTTGATGTAGTGCTTGAAGACGTCGGCGGCGCGGCGGATGGGCGCCACGTTGTACACGATCAGCTTGCAGTAGGCGGCGAGGAAGTTGTCATGCCAGTGTAATAATGATTACCTTGATGTAGTGCTTGAAGACGTCGGCGGCGCGGCGGATGGGCGCCACGTTGTACACGATCAGCTTGCAGTAGGCGGCGAGGAAGTTGTCATGCCAGTGTAATAATGGTTACCTTGATGTAGTGCTTGAAGACGTCGGCGGCGCGGCGGATGGGCGCCACGTTGTACACGATCAGCTTGCAGTAGGCGGCGAGGAAGTTGTCATGCCAGTGTAATAATGGTTACCTTGATGTAGTGCTTGAAGACGTCGGCGGCGCGGCGGATGGGCGCCACGTTGTACACGATCAGCTTGCAGTAGGCGGCGAGGAAGTTGTCATGCCAGTGTAATAATGGTTACCTTGATGTAGTGCTTGAAGACGTCGGCGGCGCGGCGGATGGGCGCCACGTTGTACACGATCAGCTTGCAGTAGGCGGCGAGGAAGTTGTCATGCCAGTGTAATAATGGTTACCTTGATGTAGTGCTTGAAGACGTCGGCGGCGCGGCGGATGGGCGCCACGTTGTACACGATCAGCTTGCAGTAGGCGGCGAGGAAGTTGTCATGCCAGTGTAATAATGGTTACCTTGATGTAGTGCTTGAAGACGTCGGCGGCGCGGCGGATGGGCGCCACGTTGTACACGATCAGCTTGCAGTAGGCGGCGAGGAAGTTGTGATGCCAGTGTAATAATGGTTACCTTGATGTAGTGCTTGAAGACGTCGGCGGCGCGGCGGATGGGCGCCACGTTGTACACGATCAGCTTGCAGTAGGCGGCGAGGAAGTTGTGATGCCAGTGTAATAATGGTTACCTTGATGTAGTGCTTGAAGACGTCGGCGGCGCGGCGGATGGGCGCCACGTTGTACACGATCAGCTTGCAGTAGGCGGCGAGGAAGTTGTGATGCCAGTGTAATAATGGTTACCTTGATGTAGTGCTTGAAGACGTCGGCGGCGCGGCGGATGGGCGCCACGTTGTACACGATCAGCTTGCAGTAGGCGGCGAGGAAGTTGTCATGCCAGTGTAATAATGGTTACCTTGATGTAGTGCTTGAAGACGTCGGCGGCGCGGCGGATGGGCGCCACGTTGTACACGATCAGCTTGCAGTAGGCGGCGAGGAAGTTGTGATGCCAGTGTAATAATGGTTACCTTGATGTAGTGCTTGAAGACGTCGGCGGCGCGGCGGATGGGCGCCACGTTGTACACGATCAGCTTGCAGTAGGCGGCGAGGAAGTTGCGCCGCTTGTGCAGCTCCTCGATGCGTCTCTCGTCTTGACCGTCTGCAACACGCGCGCACTGTACCACCGGCGGCCGCACACGACACAATCACACCCAAGCCCAACCGAGACATGTGCCAGCGAGCAAACGATGCGACCCAACATCAAACCGAAACAGAAGCTCTAAGCGGTGCGAACAGCGCTTTACACATTGGAAAATAACGTGATAGGGGTGTTGATAAAAGGAATATATTATGAGTTATTCTATACATAAAAAGCTTTGCAAAGTATATACATGTTTGTGGCATAGAAATTTTCAAAAAATGACGAAATAAATGTTACAAATGTCATATAAACCATTTGTACTGTTCGTTTACAAACATTAAAAGTAAATGACTTGTAATATACTACACGCATGGAAACGCATTAGGTAATTACATCATTAAATATTCTTCTTTAATGTGTATTGTTATACCTAAGTATTTTTTTGTTCAAATTCAAACTATTTTTGTGTGAAGAAGAAATGAAAATAAATCTTTTATCTATCTATCTAATTTTGTTCATGCTATTGGAGTGTGACGTCATGATTCACCATCATTTTTTTAAAGAGCGTTTTTTAACAACTTGTGACAACAATAAATCGCTATATCTAAGAAACAATTGATCGCAGATAAACTATTGCTCTTGCAATACTTATTAACTATTAAAATATGTACTATAAAAAAATGTTGTCGAATACCCTATCGTTGGAAAATCGCAACTAAGAAAATTCAGTCAGGCAAAACGACAAACGTTCTCGCTCCTCTCTGGACGAACTTCAGCTCGATCGATTCGAGTTTAGGTCATTCGGCCGAAGAGGGCGAGGGGCTAGGGCATGCAGCACTACGATACAGAAGGCCCCGCAACCACAGAGGAGGCAGAGAGGCGCCCGAGGGCTACAGAAGCATGCTAGTGGTGTGAGGAGCCCGCGACGGTTCCCTTAGTAATGGCGGCGGTCGCCGAGCGCGGACGAGACGAAAATATGCATTAACAGGCTCGGCTCGGCTCGGGCCGGCTCGGCTCGGCTCGGGGCATTACTAAGGCAGCCGTCGGTCCCCGCCGCTTACCCGCGTCCGTCGCCGACGCCGCGCCGCACATGCAACCAAACAACCACGTTAGGGCCGCGCCCCGGACCTACTCGCCCGAATGTAATGCATATTTTTTTCTCGTTCGCCGTTTCCGTGACCGAAACATACGTGCGGGAAAGGGCTATGCCTGCCGCGTTCTAGGCTCTAGGCGGGCGACACGGTGCCCTGTCCGATCCGAAAACGTCGAAGGGGACCACGACCAAACACACGAGTATACTGCTAAAGTAAACTAGAATAATGGAAAACTAAAAGGTTTGCCGGAAAAATAAGTAAATCTTCCGCACGGAATGCAATCTATACGTAGTTCCTTTGTAAAATTTATTAGCTAGTCGCAATAATTTTAAAATTACCACAATTGATAAAGGCATATCTTTAGCTTTTACGGCGTTTTAGGATCGCACAGAGTTTCAGAGAGACACCGCTTTTAACAAATTGCGTGAAACGAGATCACATTTTTATCACAAAAATTCATTAATAACATATAGGCAGTGTTTTATTGCACTTTGTACAGTAATCCCGCATGTAGATCTAACCCATGTCGTACATTATATACACAAGACAGACCCAATTCAGAACAGTGCACTGGGACCCACCACGAACCACATAAACCCGAAAAATTCACATCAAAGGACATGGCCAAATTCTGCCTAGGTAACTTTTCAGCATTTACAAGAACACCACTAAGGTATCAAATTATAAAAATAAAATAATGAACTATCGTATCTTTATCAATCCTGTAGACCTTCACAGTTTTTTTAACTTATTTTAATAGTCCTTAGTGCAAACTTCCAGTTATACTTTTACTTTTGACGTTCCTTACCCCACAGACAACTTAAGAATACAATAACTTTAGCAATACACTAACTACACAATAATATAACAAAATAGGAGTACTGTTTTAAAAACTCCAAATGTTTAACTATTCATTTATTGATAAATATTATTTTTGAAACATCTAATTATATTTTATCACAAAAAATAACCGAAATGGAACGGAACTTATTTGACTGATATGTGACATTAGCTGTTAGCTGTCATCATTGCAGTCTCTCAATAGATTTCTCAGTTTTTACTTAGGATGATTTATTATTGTTTGTTTTGGGATTGTATCAAGTGAAACAAGCGCGTTCATATTTTGGTGAACATTTTACAAAAAATGGCATTTATTATAATTAAAAGTGTCGAACATTAATTTTATTAGCAACGTCTAATGTTGTACACTTTGCTTGGTTTTGATCATCATGCGTTTTAATAAAACTGTATTCGTTTGTTATGCCTGTCTGCAAAGTTCTTTGGGATTTATTTTATTTTATTTTAATATGTAACATTAGTGTAAATGGAAATTGATACCTAGGCAAACTCACTACGGAATTTTGGCCATGTCTTTTACCCACGGTCTATATAGACATTTAAGTAATTTATGATAATTATACAGGGTGTAGGAGAAATGCTGTCGTAAACGAAGGCAGTGATTATCGTCCCAAGCACGACTTGTGTTTGTTGTGCTTAAGATGACCAGCGGCGCGACCGCCTAACTTGATTGGTATGAACTTAAGTATGACTGCGTCCATCAAATTGAATTACGACATTCACTCGTCAGTGAATGTTATAATTGAAAGCAAGTATGACAGATTTCAACATGACAATATGATAATCATACTAATAAAGTAAGGCGGTCGCCCCGCCGCACTGCCATTGGCTAGGTTTACAAGTGTTCCTCTCCTTACACACTGTATGTAAGTATAATAATGAAAGTTAACATTTTCATTAACTGCACAAACGACAGGTGAAACCTACACGTTTGTATTATATATAAAAATGATGAGACACAAGTGACACTTGCCAAGGAGATATCCAAAAAAAATATGAGTGAAATTGAATAAACAAATAGGCATCTTGTTTTTTAATCGTAAACCAGACGTACTGGCCCGTAGTTTGAGAGGAACGAATTGGAAGTTTCGGTCGGTGGCAAAGCACCTTTCATTGAACTATCTCATCATATAATACAATTTGATCATACATGTCAATGTTTTCTATTTTGAGTGTTATTGATAATTCTTAATAATTGTTCCAGTGAATATTTAGTGACAAAGCTTTAAAGCATTTAGTTACAAGATATACAAATTCTTATGAATGTGTCCTTATTCTTGTAATTACTATACTATTAATTAAAAAAGAAATGATGTTTTGCATTTCAACAATATTACCCAGTTTTTCGATAATGTTCACCTGTGTGTGGCAGCATAATAATGTTTGATATACACGAATATAATATGAATGAAGTCGTTAAAATTATGTATTGAGCAAATAAGTCAATAAGTGAGTACCTCCTGATATTTACTATATTATGATGATAGAGTAGGAGTGGGACAGATTTAATTAGTTAATAATGCAGCGCATCGTATAGGAGCGTTCAGAAGGTGCACTCTAAGTTGTTGACATGTTCCCACTTGTACTACTAACGAGTAAATTTTTTGACATTGAAGTCGTAAAATTACATTATTTTAATAAACATAAATTACATTATAGTTTTGTAATTCAGAACAACTTGTCAGATGGAAATATCAAAGAAACATCAACCACACAATCTGATGGTGGTGTCAACCGGACGTCACAAGTCTATTGATATTATGATATTATTGATATGACATGCAATGAACACTTCCATTCGAATAGACGAAAATCTTATTTGTGTTTAACACAAAACTAACAATGTCTGTCTGTCCGTCTGTCTCGCCTAGGAGTGTGTATGTGTTGTGTGTGCGAGCGCGTGGGGTCCTCTTACCGTAGTTGTGGTGCACGAAGACCAGGTCCTGTATGAAGTTGTTGAGCAGGTCGCAGAGGTCGGCGTCGGGCTCGTAGACGAGGTCGCGCACGGCGGGCTCGGCCGCGTGGTGCCGCGCGTACAGCTGCTCCGCGAACACCATCAGCACGTCGCACAGGCTCGTGTATGCCTGCCACACGCGTGTACATGTAGCCACAGCTTAGTATGTATGTATGTATGTATGTATGGGTGTATGTGTACCTCCTCCCTCAGCTCCTGCGTGAGTCCGTCGCTCACTATGTCTCGGCAGGTGCGGCAGTACGCGTGTATGTATGTATGTATGTATGTATGGGTGTATGTGTACCTCCTCCCTCAGCTCCTGCGTGAGTCCGTCGCTCACTATGTCTCGGCAGGTGCGGCAGTACGCGTGTATGTATGTATGTATGTATGTATGTATGGGTGTATGTGTACCTCCTCCCTCAGCTCCTGCGTGAGTCCGTCGCTCACTATGTCTCGGCAGGTGCGGCAGTACGCGTGTATGTATGTATGTATGTATGTATGTATGTATGGGTGTATGTGTACCTCCTCCCTCAGCTCCTGCGTGAGTCCGTCGCTCACTATGTCTCGGCAGGTGCGGCAGTACGCGTGTATGTATGTATGTATGTATGTATGGGTGTATGTGTACCTCCTCCCTCAGCTCCTGCGTGAGTCCGTCGCTCACTATGTCTCGGCAGGTGCGGCAGTACGCGTGTATGTATGTATGTATGTATGTATGTATGGGTGTATGTGTACCTCCTCCCTCAGCTCCTGCGTGAGTCCGTCGCTCACTATGTCTCGGCAGGTGCGGCAGTACGCGTGTATGTATGTATGTATGTATGTATGTATGGGTGTATGTGTACCTCCTCCCTCAGCTCCTGCGTGAGTCCGTCGCTCACTATGTCTCGGCAGGTGCGGCAGTACGCGTGTATGTATGTATGTATGTATGTATGTATGGATGTATGTGTACCTCCTCCCTCAGCTCCTGCGTGAGTCCGTCGCTCACTATGTCTCGGCAGGTGCGGCAGTACGCGTGTATGTATGTATGTATGTATGTATGTATGGGTGTATGTGTACCTCCTCCCTCAGCTCCTGCGTGAGTCCGTCGCTCACTATGTCTCGGCAGGTGCGGCAGTACGCGTGTATGTATGTATGTATGTATGTATGTATGGGTGTATGTGTACCTCCTCCCTCAGCTCCTGCGTGAGTCCGTCGCTCACTATGTCTCGGCAGGTGCGGCAGTACGCGTGTATGTATGTATGTATGTATGTATGGGTGTATGTGTACCTCCTCCCTCAGCTCCTGCGTGAGTCCGTCGCTCACTATGTCTCGGCAGGTGCGGCAGTACGCGTGTATGTATGTATGTATGTATGTATGTATGGGTGTATGTGTACCTCCTCCCTCAGCTCCTGCGTGAGTCCGTCGCTCACTATGTCTCGGCAGGTGCGGCAGTACGCGTGTATGTATGTATGTATGTATGTATGTATGTATGGGTGTATGTGTACCTCCTCCCTCAGCTCCTGCGTGAGTCCGTCGCTCACTATGTCTCGGCAGGTGCGGCAGTACGCGTGTATGTATGTATGTATGTATGTATGGGTGTATGTGTACCTCCTCCCTCAGCTCCTGCGTGAGTCCGTCGCTCACTATGTCTCGGCAGGTGCGGCAGTACGCGTGTATGTATGTATGTATGTATGTATGAGTGTATGTGTACCTCCTCCCTCAGCTCCTGCGTGAGTCCGTCGCTCACTATGTCTCGGCAGGTGCGGCAGTACGCGTGTATGTATGTATGTATGTATGTATGTATGGGTGTATGTGTACCTCCTCCCTCAGCTCCTGCGTGAGTCCGTCGCTCACTATGTCTCGGCAGGTGCGGCAGTACGCGTGTATGTATGTATGTATGTATGTATGGGTGTATGTGTACCTCCTCCCTCAGCTCCTGCGTGAGTCCGTCGCTCACTATGTCTCGGCAGGTGCGGCAGTACGCGTGTATGTATGTATGTATGTATGGGTGTATGTGTACCTCCTCCCTCAGCTCCTGCGTGAGTCCGTCGCTCACTATGTCTCGGCAGGTGCGGCAGTACGCGTGTATGTATGTATGTATGTATGTATGTATGGGTGTATGTGTACCTCCTCCCTCAGCTCCTGCGTGAGTCCGTCGCTCACTATGTCTCGGCAGGTGCGGCAGTACGCGTGTATGTATGTATGTATGTATGTATGGGTGTATGTGTACCTCCTCCCTCAGCTCCTGCGTGAGTCCGTCGCTCACTATGTCTCGGCAGGTGCGGCAGTACGCGTGTATGTATGTATGTATGTATGTATGTATGGGTGTATGTGTACCTCCTCCCTCAGCTCCTGCGTGAGTCCGTCGCTCACTATGTCTCGGCAGGTGCGGCAGTACGCGTGTATGTATGTATGTATGTATGTATGTATGGGTGTATGTGTACCTCCTCCCTCAGCTCCTGCGTGAGTCCGTCGCTCACTATGTCTCGGCAGGTGCGGCAGTACGCGTGTATGTATGTATGTATGTATGTATGGGTGTATGTGTACCTCCTCCCTCAGCTCCTGCGTGAGTCCGTCGCTCACTATGTCTCGGCAGGTGCGGCAGTACGCGTGGAGGCGCGTCCTGAGCGCGGCGGCGGCGGCGGGCACGCCCCCCGCGCGGCTCAGGATGCGCTCCTCGAGCTCATGCAGCGACCACAGCAGCGAGTAGAAGCACGACCGAACCACGTACACCAACGCCTAAAGGAACACCTCTCAATGTGAGCTCACGCTGTATAACATGATCATAATCAACTTCGATTTGAAAATAGAACACCCGGCATTCAACTTACATGTAAGTATATTAATGTATGTATCCTATTTAATAGTAAACAATTAATTGTAATTTTAATTTAATGTAACACCTAATAAAGTAGAACATTTTTTTTTATATACAACTGGATGACAAACAAGCTGACGGCCCACCTGGTGGTAAGCGGTTACCGCCGCCTGTAGACACCTGTAATAACAAGGAAAAGTCACTTGATATTGCAGGTGCGTTGTCATCCTGGGGCCTAAGATTAAATGCCGTCCATGCCCAGTAATTGCACTGGCTACCTTTCCCTTCAATCCGAAACACAGCAAACTGTTTCACGGCTGAAATAAGAAAGGCGGTGGTACCTACCCAGACGACCCTACATACGGGTCTACCATCCATTTGTAATAACGAATTTTGACTGTTTTATAGATAATTTTATATTTGAATGCTAATTAATATAAGAAGAATTTAATAGTATGACTTAACGTACCGTAAGTCTACCTTATTCAATGGCAAAAATATAATTTTCTTTCTTACTTTCAACTAAGTTTCTAACATGTAATAAAATTCCTCCTTCCTACTCAGGAGCACGTGTGCTGGTCTTCGGAGTCATCAATTCACTGGCTCCACCTCAACATCACGTACGGTCGACCACAGTAGTAGCTGAACACTTTAGTAGCATGTCACAACGACTCTAGCATCAATATAGTACGGTAGCAACTATGAGTACGTGCACAAAATCTGTGTGACATGGTACTAAAGTGTTCAGCTACTTCTGTGGTCGACTGTACAAATAAATTTAATAGCTTTCTTTTTCGTACTTCCAGAACTTGGAATTCTTTGCCAGCACTTGTGTTCCCTCCTTCCTATAACATGGGTTCCTTCAAAAGAGGCGTGAAAAAGCACCATCTTACCGCTTCACATCAGGAGTCATTTGTCGTGCTTTGAATAAATAAATAAAAAAAAGAACACGTAACATTTAATAGATATTATACATATGTAAAATCTAATCAAACACAAACTAAATTTGGTAGTTTTTTTTGATAGATAAATAAATGGTGCGAATGTATTAATGCTATAATTATTGCATAATGTTTAAAGCTAAGTAACACATAATGTACGATCGGTATTGAAGGGCCATGGACCACAACGGGAGGTACCTGGGCGGGCATGGGGTGCGGCGGGTCCTGCTTGACGCACTTGGGCAGGTCCTCGTAGAGCGAGTCCCAGATGTTGGTGTCGTTCAGGTTGTGGCACATGTACATGATGGACACCTTCCGCAGCGAGTTGGTCACGTTGAACACCTCGTCCGCGTCGGGGGTCTCCCCCTGCAACACAGCCACAGTTACTACCACGCTCCACGAGATTCACACACTCAGGAATAACATTCAATTTGCATTAATCATATGTCCCACACGTGACCACGTAAGTATTGGGAAATACCGTGGTTCATGAGGCTTACATTATTGGGGGATAACATACAATACAATAACATAAAGGTTTCCAGCTTCTTTAAAAAATAGGGCAAGTAAAGTATCTATAGGATCGGCACAGCGCAAATATCTCTAGTGTTGTAAGCGTCCCAAAACCACAAGACTGCAGGCTTTTTCTGCCTAAAGTTATAGTCAGGCTAATAGCATCTAAATTCTGCACACAGGAAGATTAAACGCTGGGGAAGCACAAAAGATCCCAATGAGTAGAAGTGCACTGTGATTTAGTCGTAGCCCCATAGTAATATAAGATAAAAAAATGTCCCTAGGTTATGTTAACCTCTAACAATGAGAAAGGTCGTATGCTTGATTTAAGATATCACCAAAATATTAAAACAGCTGGCAAAATTTATATCGTTGACTTGATGCACATTTAGACATAGTTTGTTAGGTTAGATAATGTAATAAAAATTGATTTGGAAGAAGTCTTTAACATTTTGCTCATTACTAGTCCATTGACAGTTTAATGTCTGTTGTTTCAGGTTTGTGGGATCTTAATAACTAATGTTTATTATCATTAAGGTGGAGTAGAACCGAGCCGCGCCCACCATGACGGGTGACGGCTTCACTGCGACGAAGGATGCGCGCGCGCCTTTGGTCCGTGTCAAAATACCGACCGACATGGATAGTGTATTTTTTTTATACCACTAACTTGGCAATCAAGCATACGGCCCACCTGATGGTTAGCGGTTATCGTAGCCTATGGACGCTTGTAATCCTGCCGACCCTGTAAAAATCTTTTCACGCCTTTTTTGATAGAACACACACAAGGGGGCAAAATCTTTCCTTAGGCTTAAAGGCTCGATACCGCTTGTGAGCTCAGGATCGTCGACAATTCTCATAGTCTCTGAAGCACGTCAAATGGTCCAAGCTGGTACTATAATAATAATATTTTCCAAGCCGCGCCGTTTCACTGCACCACAAGTTGTCCGCACGCACAGACACACGTGACAGTACTGACCCCCTCGATGAGCGAGCGGTAGTCGTCGACGGCCTCCTTGTAGCGGTTGACGCACAGGTCGGTGACGGTGGCGCGCTATGTTGTCACAGACACACGTGACAGTACTGACCCCCTCGATGAGCGAGCGGTAGTCGTCGACGGCCTCCTTGTAGCGGTTGACGCACAGGTCGGTGACGGTGGCGCGCTATGTTGTCACAGACACACGTCACAGTACTGACCCCCTCGATGAGCGAGCGGTAGTCGTCGACGGCCTCCTTGTAGCGGTTGACGCACAGGTCGGTGACGGTGGCGCGCTATGTTGTCACAGACACACGTCACAGTACTGACCCCCTCGATGAGCGAGCGGTAGTCGTCGACGGCCTCCTTGTAGCGGTTGACGCACAGGTCGGTGACGGTGGCGCGCTATGTTGTCACAGACACACGTGACAGTACTGACCCCCTCGATGAGCGAGCGGTAGTCGTCGACGGCCTCCTTGTAGCGGTTGACGCACAGGTCGGTGACGGTGGCGCGCTATGTTGTCACAGACACACGTCACAGTACTGACCCCCTCGATGAGCGAGCGGTAGTCGTCGACGGCCTCCTTGTAGCGGTTGACGCACAGGTCGGTGACGGTGGCGCGCTATGTTGTCACAGACACACGTGACAGTACTGACCCCCTCGATGAGCGAGCGGTAGTCGTCGACGGCCTCCTTGTAGCGGTTGACGCACAGGTCGGTGACGGTGGCGCGCTATGTTGTCACAGACACACGTCACAGTACTGACCCCCTCGATGAGCGAGCGGTAGTCGTCGACGGCCTCCTTGTAGCGGTTGACGCACAGGTCGGTGACGGTGGCGCGCTATGTTGTCACAGACACACGTGACAGTACTGACCCCCTCGATGAGCGAGCGGTAGTCGTCGACGGCCTCCTTGTAGCGGTTGACGCACAGGTCGGTGACGGTGGCGCGCTATGTTGTCACAGACACACGTCACAGTACTGACCCCCTCGATGAGCGAGCGGTAGTCGTCGACGGCCTCCTTGTAGCGGTTGACGCACAGGTCGGTGACGGTGGCGCGCTATGTTGTCACAGACACACGTCACAGTACTGACCCCCTCGATGAGCGAGCGGTAGTCGTCGACGGCCTCCTTGTAGCGGTTGACGCACAGGTCGGTGACGGTGGCGCGCTATGTTGTCACAGACACACGTCACAGTACTGACCCCCTCGATGAGCGAGCGGTAGTCGTCGACGGCCTCCTTGTAGCGGTTGACGCACAGGTCGGTGACGGTGGCGCGCTATGTTGTCACAGACACACGTGACAGTACTGACCCCCTCGATGAGCGAGCGGTAGTCGTCGACGGCCTCCTTGTAGCGGTTGACGCACAGGTCGGTGACGGTGGCGCGGGCCACGTTGCACCGCGTGTACACGCCGCACTGCTCGCTGCACAGATACTCCAGCGTCCGGCCGCACGCCTCCACCACCTCCGCCTCCGTCTGCACGCTCACTATCTCGCGGATCTTGTTCAGCAGCAGCGTCAGGTTCTGTCACCAACATACACCACTGTTAATAATTACATTCTAGTATTGCTGCATAGCAACGACGAACTGCCAATACTTCATAACCAACATTGACACAGTTTAACACAAAGTGAATAAAACGATTGAAAGAAGTTATTATCAATTAAAATACAGATAACAAGCTTCACAAAACCAAACATGGACGTTAACGTCATAGACAAAAGAAAGTTTTCCCTCAAAAATTTGACATAGAAAGTATTGGTCGCTCGACATCGATATGGTATTAATTACTAATAATAATTAGTAATTAATACGAAATAGAAGTTGATTTGTGTTAAATTAGAAAGAAAAAAGTGCAAAAATAATGATGATGAATTAGCATAAAAATTCAGTCAAATATCTTAAGCATTCATACCAATGAATTTTGATTTACAGTTTTAACTTATCTTTCTTTAAATTGAAATTAAATGTGGATTTCATACACAAAAAAATATTAATGACAGAGATTATTTGTAATTGTTACAGAAAAGAGATGTTTCAAAAATGTATGGAAGCCCGGTCAGGTCTATATACACTATACTGAAAAATATCTAAAAATATGCACAACAGTGTTTAATGGTCTATTTTCTTTTTATTTGCTTTGTTGTATAGTACAAAACAAGAATTTTCATACAAAAAACTGCAACACAGCCAAATATTCATCATAGCGCGTATGTCACTTTGGTCACGTTAAGTTGACAACAAATTATTAGTATTTTTCACCGATTCAGGAGAATTTTCCTGATTTTTTAAGATACTGTACAACCTGGCTGGATATGAAACATCTCCTTTATGGTTTTAAAATAATAAGGATGTGTAAAAATGATTGAACATATTATGGAGGGAAGAGGATGGAGGGTACAAGTTGGAGGGTGGAGGTTGGTGAGTTTGGAGTGTGTTGAGGCGTGTGTGTCTGACCCCCTCCTGTCGCTGCGTGGTGTAGAGCTCGAGGTCGAAGTACTGCGGGATGCTGACGAGGTTGGTGAGCTTCTCGGGGTCGGCGCCGAACTTGTCGAGCAGCGCGGGCAGCGTGCCGATGAAGTGCGCCGTCATACGCGTGCGGTCGTCGCTCACCACCTGCGCCACACGCAATCACAACTCCTACTTTATAAGAATCTTTCGAAAAAGCTCATGAACTAAACCAGAGGCTTCAGAGAGATCCAAACAGACTAGTTTTGATTGATGCTCCTAAGTCTGATAGGTATGGTAAAAGTTGCAAATCCATGTGCGTGAAAATTTATATACAAATTCCTGAAGGCATTAAAGCTCTGTCTGGAAATTTATTCAAAAATAAATTAAATAAATGGTTAAATAAAAACAACTTTTATGATCTTAAACATTTCATTGATATAAATAGATGGGTCTGATTTGATTGATTATTCTGTGCTGGCTAAATTCAATTAAGTGTAATGTTATATAGTTTATTGTGAATTTTTGATATTGAATTATTTTAATAAAAAAGAAATTGACTAAAATTGTATCAAATAATTTTATTTGACATCTGTAAAATTATATGCTATTTTGTAAGATTTTTTTTACATTATTTTATGATTTGCATGCTATTTATAGTAGCAAAACATGTGCACGTAAATATATTCCATAACATCTTGTAATACCATGTTTTCAGTGAATAAATGATTATCTTATCTTATCTTATCTACTCTAAGGTCTCCGCTGATGAGATTTTTTGTCACCGTGACTTTAAGCTACAAGTTATCAAAACTGTTTATTGAGATACGCAGAAACTCAAAGAATTTTCAAGGATACTGACATAGTCTAGAATATAGAGTGTAAAATTTTCCTTTGAACAATCTTTCAGTGTATATGGTATGCACCCAGTAGCATTTTTTTCGTCTTATTTTTCTTCTTCGTATTTCAAAAGCACTTATTAGAGCAATCCGTACGAAATCCATTTTAAGAATGAGCACGTTTTGTTACCCAGTGACTGTTCAAGTGAGCATCGTGAGCAGGCCCATCTTTTCCATTGGGCACTGTGGGAAAGTGCCCAGGGCCCCGCGATCCATGGGCCCCGCTTCTATGGAAATATGGATGTTAGGTATATTATATAAAGTTATTGAATTGATATACTACTCTTTTTTTGAAGTCGGTTAAAATAATAAAGTGCCCAGAGCCTCCAACAGGTTAAAGACGGCTATGATCGTGGGTGACAGCAGGTAACAATTACAAAAAGTCACGGTGACAAAAATCATAAGTGAGCAGTTAGCCCATAGAGAAATTTTGGGTTCATTGCACGAGACATAATCATGTGACACGATCGTTCATGTTTCTTTGGGCACCGCTGTCTCGAAACCGGTTTGACGGAAAGAGCATCGATTTATATCAAGGTTTAATAACGCGGCAAGTCGTGAACTCAGCGGCAACCTACTGCCACACACCTGCTTGAATGGTGCGCCGGCCAAACATACTAACTACGGAGTGACACTCCCCCGACGTCACTCACTAACTCATTACTGAGGGCCTGTCCACCCGAGTACCCACCCGTGCGTACTCTGCATCGTCTGGGCATTTCAGTGGATTATTTGCGTTCGTGTCGACACTAAGGCCGTTAAAAAACGTCGTGTGACTATTCATACTCACTAGTGAGCATACATACTCATCGTATACAAAAAAATCACCAGATTTTCAAAAAGAAAAAGAGTTTTAGAAGTGAAAAATTTTGTCATCCCATCTATTCAAAAGGCGCTGATTAGTTTACACATAAATGCGAAGAAGTATGTTTTTAAGTGACTTTTGTAGCAGGCAGTGATGACTTTTGAAAATTTAGTTAATTAAAATTGTTTATCATCATACAATGTAGTCCCTAGAGGTTCGTTACAATCAAAAAAACTATGTTAGTCTAATATCTTAAAATTATAGATACCTAGTGAAATACCATACAATTAAAGGAGAACTGTACTTCTGTCTATCAGCCGCCTGAAATACTCATCAAACCGTTGTTTGGTGGTAGTATATTAGCTTTTTTTTCATTAATCGAGAGGGCCATTGAACAAAAAACTTCGTAACATAGAATGTTGTGCCCATAATGGCTGCGGCCCCTGGGTGGTGTGGGGTGGTCCGGTGCGGGGCGGGTGGGATACCTTGGCCTGGTCCTTGGTGAGCACGGCCTGATGGTTGCGCGAGGCTGGGGGCCGCGGGCGGGCCGGTGCGGGGCGGGTGGGGTACCTTGGCCTGGTCCTTGGTGAGCACGGCCTGATGCTTGCGCGAGGCTGGGGGCCGCGGGCGGGCCGGTGCGGGGCGGGTGGGGTACCTTGGCCTGGTCCTTGGTGAGCACGGCCTGATGCTTGCGCGAGGCTGGGGGCCGCGGGCGGGCCGGTGCGGGGCGGGTGGGGTACCTTGGCCTGGTCCTTGGTGAGCACGGCCTGATGCTTGCGCGAGGCTGGGGGCCGCGGGCGGGCCGGTGCGGGGCGGGTGGGGTACCTTGGCCTGGTCCTTGGTGAGCACGGCCTGATGCTTGCGCGAGGCTGGGGGCCGCGGGCGGGCCGGTGCGGGGCGGGTGGGGTACCTTGGCCTGGTCCTTGGTGAGCACGGCCTGATGCTTGCGCGAGGCTGGGGGCCGCGGGCGGGCCGGTGCGGGGCGGGTGGGGTACCTTGGCCTGGTCCTTGGTGAGCACGGCCTGATGCTTGCGCGAGGCTGGGGGCCGCGGGCGGGCCGGTGCGGGGCGGGTGGGGTACCTTGGCCTGGTCCTTGGTGAGCACGGCCTGATGGTTGCGCGAGGCTGGGGGCCGCGGGCGGGCCGGTGCGGGGCGGGTGGGGTACCTTGGCCTGGTCCTTGGTGAGCACGGCCTGATGCTTGCGCGAGGCTGGGGGCCGCGGGCGGGCCGGTGCGGGGCGGGTGGGGTACCTTGGCCTGGTCCTTGGTGAGCACGGCCTGATGGTTACGCGAGGCTGGGGGCCGCGGGCGGGCCGGTGCGGGGCGGGTGGGGTACCTTGGCCTGGTCCTTGGTGAGCACGGCCTGATGCTTGCGCGAGGCTGGGGGCCGCGGGCGGGCCGGTGCGGGGCGGGTGGGGTACCTTGGCCTGGTCCTTGGTGAGCACGGCCTGATGCTTGCGCGAGGCTGGGGGCCGCGGGCGGGCCGGTGCGGGGCGGGTGGGGTACCTTGGCCTGGTCCTTGGTGAGCACGGCCTGATGGTTGCGCGAGGCTGGGGGCCGCGGGCGGGCCGGTGCGGGGCGGGTGGGGTACCTTGGCCTGGTCCTTGGTGAGCACGGCCTGATGGTTGCGCGAGGCTGGGGGCCGCGGGCGGGCCGGTGCGGGGCGGGTGGGGTACCTTGGCCTGGTCCTTGGTGAGCACGGCCTGATGCTTGCGCGAGGCTGGGGGCCGCGGGCGGGCCGGTGCGGGGCGGGTGGGGTACCTTGGCCTGGTCCTTGGTGAGCACGGCCTGATGCTTGCGCGAGGCTGGGGGCCGCGGGCGGGCCGGTGCGGGGCGGGTGGGGTACCTTGGCCTGGTCCTTGGTGAGCACGGCCTGATGCTTGCGCGAGGCTGGGGGCCGCGGGCGGGCCGGTGCGGGGCGGGTGGGGTACCTTGGCCTGGTCCTTGGTGAGCACGGCCTGATGGTTGCGCGAGGCTGGGGGCCGCGGGCGGGCCGGTGCGGGGCGGGTGGGGTACCTTGGCCTGGTCCTTGGTGAGCACGGCCTGATGGTTGCGCGAGGCTGGGGGCCGCGGGCGGGCCGGTGCGGGGCGGGTGGGGTACCTTGGCCTGGTCCTTGGTGAGCACGGCCTGATGCTTGCGCGAGGCTGGGGGCCGCGGGCGGGCCGGTGCGGGGCGGGTGGGGTACCTTGGCCTGGTCCTTGGTGAGCACGGCCTGATGCTTGCGCGAGGCCCCGCGGCCGACGGGCGGCTCGCCGGTGCTGGCCTGCCGCACGCAGCACACCATCAGCTCGATCAGCGACGACTCCTGCACGAACACATTACTTACTTATTTTAAAACCGTATTCATTTGTCAAGCCACGTGCGACTAAAGCAAATTTGTGTATGGAAGCTGTAGCTTGACAGGATGACAGGTTTAATGAAGATCTCATTGTCATCTTCGTAATTTATTAAATTTTTAATATACTAGTAATGGCTCGAACGATGACATAAGAAAAAAAAATTTAAATGAATGCCATAGAATATATTACAAGGCTATATTTGTTCTACATTGATGAGAAACATAGAGGGATTGGAGTAAACCTTATCAAGAGGGAAGACAGTCTGTGTGGACTGTGTGAATAATAAGCTATATAATCTTATAATACCAATGAAACGTTTAACTCATATGGGTTCCTTAAAAATAGGCGTGAAAAGGCACGTTTTATTAAGTGCCTTTTCACGCCCCATGGAAACAAGGTCTAGAAGACTAGGCCAGTGTGTTCAAGGTGCACTACTTCACAAACCCATACCGCTGCTTATCAGGTGATAAAAAGATCAGCAATTCACGTCCTGCGGCGAGGAGCTAACTTGCAACCTCGCTATGGTTAGCAGTCACCCAGGTTGTAGGAGGTAAATAATATAGTGTGTTAGTGTACCTGACGGTTGTCGAGCGCCTCCTCGCCGGGCCCCGCCTCCTCGAGCAGCAGGTCCGTCATGCACTCCCAGTCCTTCATCATGGGGTTGGACTCCAGCAGCGAGTCCACCAGATACGCGCCGTGCTCGTGCAGCTGCACACACACACACAAACAACCATGACATTTACTCATCATCATCATCATCATTTACAGCTAATATATTCTGTTGAACCTAAATTTAACTTCTGTGTATCTTGTTCTCTCAATTCAAATTCAAATTATTTATTTGCTATTATTAAATTGGGTAATTTGCAGTCAGTAAACAAATTAAAAAACGGTAAACAGTTATACAATACAGGATGGTGCCGTCAATGCGACAATAAATTTAAACATGGGCTATATTAGTCCATAGAAATGGTTTGCCACTTTCAAAAATATCGTATTCATTTGATAATTTTATGACATTTGTATGAAATAATGCTGCCAACGTTACACTATTCGCCCATGTTTAAATTTATTGTCGCATTGACGGCACCAATATGGCAATATGACGGCAGAATAGACTAGAATTATTTATTATTTAATTTATTTTAGACAAACCCATACATTTATTTTATTTATTGAGGAAGGTTTACAGCCATTATATTTAATAAATAACATAATAATATTAATTGGGCTAGTTCCAGGCGCGCCTTGCCGCGGCGTGTGGTGCTAGTGACGTGGTGTGTGGTGTGTGGTGGGTGGGGGTGGTGGGTGTGGGGGGGGGAAGGTACCTCTGACTCTATAAAGAACTGCACGAGGTCTCGCACGAGCGGCGTGTTGGGCAGGCGCGCCTTGCCGCGGCGTGAGCGTGGCGGCGGCGTGGCGGCGGCGGCGGCGGCGGCGGAGGCGGAGGCGGAGGCGGCGGAGGCGGTGGCGGGCTCGGCGCGGAACAGGCGCACGTTGAGGAACTCGCCCGCCGCCGCCGCCACGCCGCGCCACGACGAGTACACCAGCTCGTACACGTTCTCGCAGTCCTTGTCCGTCAGCACGTCGGGGTGCATCCTGAGGGACAACACACACAGTTACCTTTCGTGGCCATTTTCGCTTCCTGTATGTACTAGGCTGTTCTGCACGACTTGTTAAAAAAATCTTTAAAATCGCGAAAATAGATCTGCTGTCCTGACTGTTTGAACTGTATATGTATAGACTGTGGTATGGCAGAGAATCTAATTTAAAAGCTAATAAACATTTTTAGACCGCTATTGTACGTAAGTGCCGGTAAACATGTTGATCAATTTAACAGATGAAAAAACCTAAGCTTACAAGCACAGATAGATGACTTTATTTCAAAGATACATACACAAAAAAACAGAAACAAGAAAAAAACAATATTATTTAACAAAACTCATAAACATAAAGAAACTAGATTAGAATGTATAAAATAATTAGGCATAAGTGTGTGCTGTACAGGTTTTTCCATCTGTTGAATTGACTATCATTACTAAATATGTTTTTTTTATCTGTGACATTAATCAAGATGTTTTCGGGGAACTATTGTAAATATACTGACTTGAGTATGGCTATGACTAGCTTGACGGCGTGCACGGCCACCTCGGTCTCCTTGTCGAGCGACATGGCCACGATGCGGTCCTTGAACTTGGACGTGAACAGCTCCAGTTTGCCCTTCAATTCCTCGCACTCGTACAGCGGCTGTAGTGCTTGGAGGCAGCGCAGACGGACCTCGCCCACCTGGACGCATAACATTATACTCAGAAGCTGGACACCATTTAGCCTTACCATGATACCGTAACAGGGATGTTGACTAATTTTGGAAAAGTGTTTCATGTCGTCTAGAATTACCTAATATAGCCGCAAATAATTGTCATTATTTTTTAAAATTACTACAATATAGATACAGAAAGCTGGCTCCCTACAATATTTGACTTTTTAACAATTTGTTTGTTTTGACACCTGGATGTGGATGAATGAATGAATGAATGAACTTTATTGTGAATATGGAATTCAGGTTATTTAGCAGTTACAGTTGCTTATACTTTTCGTCACACCAAATCCTACCTTTGCAGGTGTGTTCACAGTTACTAAGTTAGATCAATAAATTACTACTAAATTAATTGTAGTTATAGTACTAAATTACTACAATTTAAACATAAAATAATCATTTGATATAAAAATAAATAAAGGAGGGGAAAAATACATTTAAAGCTCACTAACATTTAAAATCATAAAATTCTTTAACACTATAAAAACAATTACTTTGTAACCATGCTGCAACGGATTTTTTAAACACATGAATTTTAATATTTTTATCTTTAAATCTGTTTGGTAGTTTATTGTAGATATCAATACACATATTATAACAATTCTTAGATACAAGTGTTAATTTGAAAGTTGGCTTAAATAATTTATACAGATATTGTGATCTTAACCTCCTATTGCTCACATCCTTTTTAATTTGGAAAAGATAATCATACCTATAAACAAACACACATGCCTCCAATATATACAAGCATGGCAACGGCAGTATATGGTACTTTTTGAAGTATGGCCGACATGACTCTCGGTAGCCAAGTCCAAATATGGCCCGTATGCAACGCTTCTGGATTAACATTAGTTTATTCAATTCAGTGGACCCTCCCCATAATACAATGCCGTAGCGTATGGTTGAGTCCACATATCCATTGTACGCAATTATAGATGATTGAACGGATACTACCTGTCTAACTCTTCTGAGAGCGTATACAAACTGATTTACCCTAGAACAAATATTGCTAATGTGTTCCCTCCAGTTACAGCCACAATCTATAGTTAATCCCAAGAACTTTGTGTTAGATACTTCCTCAACAAAATCACCGTCACATTTTATTTTCATTTTTTGAGGGACTGTCCGATCGGTATGAAATTGAATATACTTAGTCTTTCGAATATTTATTTGCAAATTGTTCAATGTTAGCCATCTTTTAGCCTGGGCCAGAACCATCTCTATCTCATTAGCATATGGCGACGTAAATTTATCTTCTATTATAATTGTTACATCGTCCGCAAACAACAAACAGTCACAGGTCAACTGACTCGGCAAATCATTAATATATAACAGGAATAGAAGGGGCCCCAAAATGCTACCCTGTGGAACCCCGAAGTTGTTACTCTTAAGAGGTGATCTATACGATAAACGACTTTTTCTTTGTGAACAATATTTGACCGTCTCCACACACTGCGTTCTACCTTCCAAATATGACTCAATCCAGTCAAGAGCAGGTCCTCGGATACCATACTTACATAACTTAGCCAGTAATCGCTTATGACAGACAAAATCAAAGGCCCTACTCATGTCCAAAAACAATACCGTAACTGGAATCTTTTGGTCTATGCAAGTCGTTATATGCTTAACTAATTTAAAGGCTGCAAGGGAAGTACTTCGACCTTTCCTAAATCCATGCTGTTCATCTGTGAGTATATTGTTCTTATTGAGAAATTTAAGCAGTCTACTATACGTTATGACAATTGGGCATTTTAACAATTGGGCATTATTTCCTTGTCATTTTGATACACTGGACTTTATGACACTTGGCCCAACATATCCCTGAAGTCAAAGAATAGAGATGGCCATACATAGATACGTGTGTGTATGCATGTGCAGCTGTTATAATTTGCTCCATAAAGGTGTCCTAACTTTTTAAATTTTAGATTACTAAGATAAAATTCTCATGGAATAAAATAAAACCCTACCTTATCATGCAGGGTCCACCCAATGTACTTGAGATAGAGATCATCAAGGAAGTGTGCAGGGAATTTCTCCATCCAGATCCCAATTTCCGCCATTGTGATGGCCCTTATGTCGGGCAGGGTATCTCTGAGAATAAGAACAATGCATTAGGCCCACAGTTATAATAAGAATCAAGACCTTGAACTTACAACTTTGCTTGCTCTTACTATTCTGGTTTATTATTGATTGTGACTTTTTTTTGCAGGTTGCCTGGAAGTGATTTCTGATTAGCAAAAAGGCCACCTATTGTATTAATTTAATTTTTTTTGTGTATTTTGTTACAATGTGTCCTTGTGAAAAAAAGTGTATTTGATTTATTGTTACACTTTAGCTAACTTTTGAATTAGTTATATACGGGATATTTACCATGTAATTTCATTGTTGTTAACTCTAATTCAAATGTTAATAACCATCAAAGTATAAAGTGCTTTAGGTAACTTGATTGTTTTTGCTAGATTCTGCCAATTATTGTCTAATATTGGTTCAGTTATGAATCATTTGAGTTTACCAACCTAGATAGAAACAATTTTTTTTAGTACAAAAACCTTAGTAGTTAAATATATGTGCTTTACCTGTATCTATGAACAAAGACCGACTTGAACATGTAGGAGAGCATGTTCTTGATCTCCTCCATGTTCTCCTCAAGCTCCTGCCGCTTGGCCACGAGCACCTCGAGGCGGTCGCTGGCCCGCTTGTCGCGCGCCTTCAACCGTTCCGCCTCATATTGCCGCAGGCAGTTGTCGCAATTGACACTTGTTAGTAGGGCCACATCCACCAGTGCAGTCATCAGTTTCATAACTACAACAATAATTGAAAATTGTTGTTTATTTCATTTTATTGTGTTGACATTTCAGCTCCATGCGATTATGTCAAGACAGGGGCTGATTTAATTTAGAAACACACAGAGGAATACTCTACATTCAATAAACAATATGTGTATAATAGGGTGTGTTATGAGGCATTGTTTGACATGATGACCACAGCCTCTTACTACCATCATACTGCTCACCATCAGCAGGGAATTCATCCTCACACATTGGAACCAAAATGGTCTCATACTGTGCGGTTTCAGAGAAACTTTCTCCTGCATATACTCAGGTTGTAGAATGTGCTCCCTGCAGATGTTTTCTCGAACAAGTACAGCAGGTCCTTCAAAAACGGCTTGGAAAAGTTTTACATGGTAAAACCTTCAGGTGGGCCATATGAATGTTTGTGGCCGTATGCTTGATTGCCACTTTAGTGGTATAAAAAACATAAGCATTTACATTAACAATATAATAATTGCTAGTTAACTCACCTGCCAATGTGGCTGTGTGTCTAAATGCTCTCACTTGTGAGTCAGAGAGACCAGTGAGCAGTGAAATGATGTTGTCCATGAGATATTGATCATAGATGATGGAGTACTGGCACATTTTAACCAGTGTCTGGATGAACTCACAGAAGTTGGAGCGGAACTTCTTCCAAGTCTGACCTGTCATTATCAAGGGGTACTCTCCACTTTCCTGTACAAAAGATATTTGGTATTAAGTGTAAGATGAGAATTTTAAAATATAAAGTATAGTTGTTTTTAATATATAATATGTTTAGTTGCCATGAAGCAATTTGGGAAGCACTGAAATCATTTAATGTTGACCCAAAATATACTAAAGTTGTACAGAGCATATATGAGAATAGCACTAGCAGGGTAGGAGTGAGACAGGCAATATTATTATTATGTTTTGTTAAAGCACATCTATTCCCTCTTTCTTACAATGTGGGTTCCTTCAAGAGAGATAATACTTTTATAAAAAAAGTAGGCAATCAAATATTAAAAAGAGAAAACTTATTTATTAATAAAAAAAATTAAGTATGTAATTGATTAAATTTACCCTAATTATTATAATATATTATGCATCATATAATCCTTTGTATTTAATGAGTATTCATTCAACAATTTATGCCTATTAAATTTTATTTACCTAATTTCAAATTAAATTTTCAACTCTTGAAATTAAAATGTTTACTGCAATGACTAAATACAAATTATGATTCTGTTATGCCTTGTGTATCCATCTGGAAACACACACCATTCTCCTCTTTATGAATATTTTCAAATAAACCCTTTCATTCATTTTAAAAGCCAGCTTTGTAAGAGTGGAGGCCAGCTGTTTCTGATTCTACAGTATAATGTATGAAACTTTGTGTCCTATCGGTGACAGGGCTAAGTGTATATTTATTTATTGAAGGTGATAGATAGTGTTCAATATGTTTAGCGATTTAGGAAAATTCAGTTTTGACTGTTCTTACTATTATTTATAATTAAATTGATTAAAATAAAATAATCTACAAACTTCATCAAACTCTTGTGTCATCTTCTTGATGATAAGTGTGTGATCCATTGAAGCCATATCAGGAGTGACTTTGCCACGGCAGCCTGACGAGTTGATAAAGAACTGCATTAACTGCACTAGAGCACTTTCTCTGTTAGTCTTGTACTCCTCAATCCACATATCCACAACTTGCTGAATAAAAACAATAATATTGATTTGTAGTAGGTAACCAGGTAACATAATTTTGATTTTTAAAAATTAAGTATGTTTCTAAAGGTTACTTACATTGATAGCAGTTTTGTTGAATCTAAGAATATTGTAGAGACTGTTTTCATCATCACCCGGCAACAAAACAGGTGGCGGTGAATAGGCTGGCGGCGGAGCGGCGGCTCGCCCTCGGCCGCGTCCGCGGGCACCGCCTCCACGGGCTTTGCGGCGCAGAGGTGGCGGTGGTGGTGACTCGGCCAGACGGCCGATGTAGCCGCCATCTGCGCCACGCCCTCGACTCCTCGTCACTCGTTTAGTAGGAACAGGCGAAGGTGAACGTGGCTCTTCCTCATCTTGTTGCATTTCTTCAACTTCTTCTCGCGCTCCCCCTTCGCCACCATCGAAGCCCGGTCGACTCAAATCCGGCTCGTGTGTTGAGCGCCCTCCATAGTCAGTTGCGGGAGTAGCTGGAGTAGTAGGGTTTGCATACTCAGGTGGAGGATCATCCATTCGGATGCGTTTCCCGCCACGGCGATGCATATTTCCCAAGTAAAATTACCTTCGTACTCAATTATCTATTTCTCATAATGGTAAACATGGTTTTATGGAAATTTCTTACGAGATCATTCACCGGGCCTCACCTAGAATTTAATTGATTCTTTCTTTATTGATTTATTGATTTCTTTCTACTAAAAAGAAAAAAAAACACAGACGCCAGACGCACAGATTAGAAAGAGTATGTCTAAAGACAGATGGGAAACACGCCTTGGAGAGGGCAAGCGTTAGTGAAATGACAGGGGAACATTCGTAGTAATGTACGTAAACTATCGACTTGTAAGTATCGACATCGATAAATATGGAATTGTCGATATTAATAGTACAGCACTAATATTATTTAAATTACTATGGCTGAATTGACTAATGAAAAAGTAAAAAAAAACACTGGAGATATTTCGAAGTGGTTTATTTTAATTCAAGGAACTTTATATTAACAAACTAGTTAACGAAAAACAAACAGTTTAAAATACAAGCAATACTACCAGTTTATACGTAATTATACCTAATCGTAATTGAAAATATGAAATTAGTTATTAAACCTAATACATAACAATAACCTAATACATAGCAACAATAAACCTTATACAATACATAACTTTTCAGTAAGTTTAAATATATTAGTTTAGATGTTATTTGCAATATCTTAAGCAACATTAAGTATAAAAAGAACTTATCTTTATAACACTAACCTAATATTTAGATTCATTATTCATTTTAAATCTCAATTACAACGATGTTCTTATCAACCTGTACCATTATCTATAAAATCAAAAAGGAATGATTATGTATTTAGTAAATTTTAGTTTAATTCATAATTTTTCTGATATAAAAAATGTGCAGTTTCCATACTGTGGCGATGATGAACTAATACTGTTGGTTTTGGTTTGAGACATTTTTAATATATTTCAATCGTATTCAATCGTGACAAATTGATTATAAACCAATAACTTTTTTTAAGAATTCCCCCAGGATCTTTACTGTGCTAAAAGATATTTCAATCGTATTGACAAGTGAGAAAATGTTAATGAACTAATCAACTGGGTATATATTTATAGTATAAACTCTGTTTTTGAGAACCATTTTAAAATCAGTTCAAAAAATTTTTCATTAACATTAAAAAATACTTGTATGGAAATATATTTCTCAGTGGTGTTCACATAAATTGGCAATTTCATAATTAAAAACCTATAAATTCAGTCAAGTCGCAGAATACCTTCAGGACGCTCATGACAATTAAAAACCAACTGTGTCTGAAATCTGTGGCTTGTCAGTATATGTAGCATAATGCAATTCATATCTTTCACAAATATGACTATTTGGACATTTTTATGTAGGGGGTTACAAAAGGAGGAATTCAATTAGTACAAACATTAAGACGATTTTTAAAAATTTGAATATTTGTATTTTACTGATATTAAATATCTTCATTTTTTTATAGAAAACGGATTTGTAGTAAAGTATTGCTATTAATCCGTTTTCCTTCATTATTAATATAATTTTTACACAAGAATTCTTCTTTTTATAACCACATGCATAAAAAAGAGTCCAAATATTAATATTGGTCAGTATTTATCACAAGTGTACACTTTGTGAATTTATTGTTACATATTCGACAAAACTTTTCCGCTTTTAAGTGCCAAGAGTTGCTTGGCCTGTAATGTATTAATATGAGGCAGTGGGGTATTTGAGATTACGTCTTAGCAAATTTACACGTTCTCTAAGAGTAATCCAAAGTATGAAATTTGGAAATCTCGTCAGTTAAGAAAGAGCGCCAGCAAGCTTGGCAGTTAATTTTAGCAAAAAGATTTCTGGTGACATAACCAGCCGTAAATGTAGACGCTTGTATGCTGGTGTTCTCTATCTGAACTTGCTGGAAAAGATCTGTTCCGCGAAGTCTGGATGAGAAAGCGGATGGTCCAGTTTGCGCCTCCTCCCGCCACCGCATTGCTTGCTGCGGCATTCGCACCTCGTGAACAACCTGTAACAGAAATACGGAGGGATTAGGTACTACCTTTTTGCGGAGTAAAAGTAAGGCACTCAAATCCTCCTTAGATTTTATTCGAATGAACATTGTGTTTAGTGCATATCCTTCTGGTTAGACTGGTGATTTAAATAATTCCAAAAATTCATAAAATATTTCAATGTAATAATCCAATTCCAAAATAATAATGTTTTTAAATTATACAGTACAATAACAAGAATTTGTCGACTGACTGGCCGAGTGGTCCTTATTAGAAAGAAATACATTTAATACAGACTACTTAGTCAGGGGTCACGGGTTCGAATCCCGGTAGGGCAGATGTTGCAAACATCTGCCTTTCTGATATGAGGGCTTAGACAAGATGCTTTTCGATAATCGCTATCGCTAAGCGGAAAATAATAAATAATAATATTTTTGTAGTCTGTGGTTGAGCAATCTATGATTTCTCTCTGCTACTAAGACTAAGTACTTCTTAGTAACAATAAACTGTGTTTATCTCTAAGTTAAAATTGGGTTTATTGGAACGAGGCACTGGTGGTTATTGAAATAATATCACATTAAACACCGGCATTCAATTATATGACTATGTGTAAGTGGATGGCTGAATGTCGTGCCATCCATCTGATTAAATTAGCCAGTTAATTGGACCTATTGGACGCTTAGACAGATCATTTAGTACAAGGAGCTTTTATGTGACTTTTTTGTAAAATTGGTATGTTTAAGGTTACTTATTTTATGACTACTTGTAACCGAAATCGTTATGGTTATATGTCATCATAATAAATTACCTTGAACCTACCAATCACACCAACTCTTCAGTACAAGACGATCTGCCTACGCGTTCAATTGAGCTGACATTTAATTAACAAGTTAAGTTGGTAAAAGTTGAGTGATTTTAGTTCAATTAACTTAAACCATTATACAATAAAAAATTATACCTTGACAAACTAGGTGTGACAACGGAGTAGAAGCTTCTATTTGCAGAATGTGGGCGAAGAGAATCTGGTAGGTGCAGTTGCTCCTACTATTTCTGGAAATTTACAACAATTTTATCTTATCAATAATAAATCAAAATGTTTATATTTTTATGATTTCTTTACGTTATCTTTTATTTATTGTCATATCATAAGTACTTAAAATATATTGTTCAAACCAATTTTAATTGAAAGTATTTATTTAGTACAGACGACAGCACATCAAGTGTAACGGCCTGGCCACGGGAACGGGCGGCGGCGGCGGTGACGACTCGTCAACCACTGCGCGGTCACGACGACGCGCTGTGAGGCCGACATCGAGACAGCGCGCAGTGGTTGCCGATTCGCGAGACGCAGGTCACGCGTGCAGTGAGTTCGTGGCCAGGCCGTAGCAGTTGCACTACGAAAGCCGCCTATATGACTAACGAAGTAAGGGCGGTTTACAGAACAAACTGTTACGTTTGATGTGCTGTTGACTGTACATCACTTTCGGGACATACAGACAGGACATGCCATAACTTACGGTTTAGGACATTACGATAGAGAAACTTAGACTTGAATGTTTCTTATTTAATTACGATAAATCAGTTAACAGAATTAACCTTCTAGTCACGATAATTATTAAAATTGCAAAAATATTTTTATTACCTTCAAGGTTGTTGGAGAGATCACACTAGTTTGTATGTCTGACGACTCTAAAGCATCAGTAGTTTCACCTGAAATTTTGTGAATACATAAAATTAGATTGGGTCTTTTGAAATATTTTATTTTCTATTACACTTCAAAACTTAGATAGGTATAATAATATACCTAAATCTAGGCCACTGGAACAGGTACGTCAATGGAATTTTACATCCTCATATCCATACTAATATGATAAATGTTAAAGTAACTCTCTTTGTCAGTTATGTTTTCAGTTCTAATCCACTAAAGCGATTTAGATAAAATTCGGCATACAGGTAGATTACATTCTAGGAAAATAAAAGCTATTGGAACAATAACCGACATTGAGTTTGAGTCAATGTGTGCCATCAAATTTTTTACTGAAGGCTGTTTTGTATTGTTTTGTATTTGAAGACTGTATTACAATGTTTTGTCTTCAACAAAACACTATTGTGGAAGTGGTTGGTAGGTATAAAAGTCATTTTGAAAAACTTGCTATGTTTGATGAATAAACTTAACAGGATTTTACATTCGATGGCATGCACTGAATGATAAACTGACAACAACTTAATTATTCTGTAAAATATAAAAGTGCTAAACCTAGTTATCATTTACACTAATATTATAAGATGATAAAGATCTCCGAAAGGCTACCCTTTCGGAGATCTAGGATTTATTTAGGAGATATCTCCTAAGGTTGTGTAATGAAACACATAATATATTAGTTGCATAAATATAGATTACTACAAAAAGCCTAGCATAAATTATTCTTAAAATTAGGAATCTCTGCATTGTGTTAATTTAATTTAGTGTTAATAAATTAACCACATTATTTCACTACAAGATATGTCATCATCATCATCATATCAGGCTGTGAAGTTCACTGCTGAACAAAGGCCTCCCCTATTGATTTTCACATGGATTTTTGCATAGTCTGCATCCAATAGCAAACCGTTGGATGCAGACTATGCAAACCTACAGATATAAAACATTATTATTGAGACTATGCAAACAACAAAATATTATTATTGACATTATATGTTTTTGATACTTACTTGACACAAAAGCCCGCTTGCAGTGCAGTTACATTCATGTAGACCTTGAGAATTAATGTCTTCTATGTTTTCCCTGGCTGCAAAGTAAAGACTTAAAATTAATGGTGTGATTGTTAGCACAAGTACTTTATATTATATTATAACAACTTACTTTACATGAAGAGCTTGCGACAAACACACTTATTTAACCTCAAAATGAAGGATGCAACATCATTGCTGGCAGAGGCCGATAAATGAATGACGCGTGTCAGTTTTATGTTGCGGTACATTTTGCGTAATTTATTTTCTCCGCCTTTCTGATTAGGGAACATCATTGTTATAGTCGATTTGTCTAGAGGGATGCAACAGCGTTTCGGATTGACCACGACCTGTGAGCAATAAATAGACCAAGTAAGCGACTATGTCCTAGATTGACATATTAATGGTAATAACGAATTATTTTATTAATAAATATAAATCTGCACAAACCAGTTGTAAGAATAAGGTGGATTTCGTACTAAACTTATCGTCCGTCGCACTTGTTGTCTGCCCAAACTATACTAGATAGGTGTTGTTTGCAATTGCTCGACACAGTCCAGAAAAACAGCAACAAAATACTAAGACAATTGTGAAAACTTCAAAATACAACAGAGAAAAATTCTGAAAATAACCGTCATGACGAGTGTCATGTCAGTCTGACATTTGCATCTGACTTACAAACGAAAATGGCGGATATTTTTAAAAAAACTACAGATAGACTATCACTTGGTCTTGCTTTTAGCTGTCACTGACTAACACAGAGGCCATTGTATCGTTGATTCCAAGGGCTGGCCAGACGCCACTTTTGTTTTATATTTAGTTTTACAGCTCTGGTTTCAAGACCTTTTAAGCCAGTCAAAAATGTATTTTCTCTATTCATATGTTTATTTATATCATTGAAATGTTGGTGTTGCACATTTCAATGCACAGATCACTAATATAATGCATCTTGCGCAATGATTATAGAAACCCAAAACCGGATTTACATTATTCTGTCGTGACGTGTCGTCAGATGAAACCGATTCCTTTCTGACGCGTCACGTCAGAAGGCGTCAGATAAATGTGAATCCGGCTTACCATTCACATCTATAGATCGCATTCTAATTTGGGCAGTTATGATAAAAATGGACTATAAATCAGACCATAATAATGATATGAAACCGATGCCGTTCTGACGCGTCACGTCAAAAGGCGTCAGACAAATGTAAATTAATTTTTATTTTTATTTTCATTATAAATTGTTAGTTAGTTAATATTATTTTTATGTGATAGACTTAAGGGTTTTTTGTTGACGATTCGAAAGTGCTTCTTGGGGGCCTAATTGAATAAAGATATTTTCATTAAATAATACGAATTTACGATTTCTTAGCAATAGTGGTGCAATTTCAACAATTGCGACTGTCAAAAAATATCGGTAATAATAAGCCTGCCGATCGCGTGCCTCACACTACAACTAATGACTTATAAACACTTTATTTGTGTTCTTCAAAGCAATGATTATTTATTTCTCAGAAAAATATTTATTTAGCAAACTATTTCAGGACATTTGACAGGAAAAAAAAACTTAAATGGTAATAAATAGTAATTTTGGAAACTTTATATACCTGTTTTTGTTACTTTAGTATTCTTTTCGTACTTACAATAGTAACACTAAGCATTTCCTGTCAAATTTACACCTCTAATAGTAATTTTGATCGCACGTATTTTAATTTTCTTTTAAAATATTTAAAAAATGGCCAAGAAAACTTACGATTTATTGTTCAAACTCCTCCTTATTGGTGACTCCGGAGTAGGCAAAACATGCATATTGTTCAGATTCTCAGATAATCATTTTACGACCACTTTTATATCCACTATCGGTAAGGAACACCTTAGAATAAAATTTTAAGCAGCACCCGTTTCAATGACATGACATTATTATTATTATACCCCTACTAAAGTTCATTTCAATGGTAAATTCTTCAGTGTTCTTTTCCTATTGTCTATGTAAATTCCCATAATAAATAATAATATTCCCCTTAGGGATGGGCCCTGTTTTGTATTCATTGGCGAGGTATCCCTACCTACATTTTCTAAACCACTATCTCAATGAATTTCCTTCAATGTACTGTGGAAGCTTATTTAAATTAAATTATTTTTCAGGTATTGATTTTAAAATAAAGACAGTAGAACTCCGTGGGAAGAAAATTAAACTGCAAATATGGGATACAGCAGGCCAGGAACGATTCCACACCATCACGACCTCATACTACCGCGGCGCGATGGGTATCATGCTTGTGTATGATATAACAAATGAAAAAACATTTGATGACATTGTCAAATGGCTAAGAAATATAGATGAGGTTAGTGGTATTGCTATCATTTTGTGGTTTATCAATAACCTGATTAGTTCGTGTAATACAGCTTAACTTGTCAAGCCATACATTCCAGTCACAATGGGTTTTTAACTGTTTTAATTACGCAAACAAGTCTTACGCGGCATAAACAAATTAATCTGTAAAGTACCCACAAACCAGGCACAATTATAATTATTCTGTTGAGTGAATGCTTGTGGATTGGTAAAGGTCAAAAGTTAATCTGTTATGTACCCACTAAACCAGTCACAATAATTAAAAATATTCTAATGAGTGAATGCTGGTGGGATGGTTAGGTCTATAAGTAAGTATGGCAAGGTCTTAGAATTATTTATATTAATAGTCTGAGATAACTTCCTCAAGCAAAGTATGCAAAATAATGTTAGTAAAAGTGATAGCATTCTCTGGAAGTACCCACTTTACAGACACAATAGGTCTGGTATGTGGTATGTGGGTAAATTTATTGTTAGAGTTATCAGTAGTCTGGTTAATAAGTTTTTTCTGCATTCATTTTAATATGATAAAAATATTGAATATTTTAAATTCTGCCAATCATCTCAGTTGATGTATGGGATTTATTCATTGTCTTAACCATTACAGCATGCTAATGAGGATGTAGAAAAAATGATCCTAGGCAACAAATGTGACATGGAGGAAAAACGAGTTGTCAGCAAAGAACGTGGAGAAGCGGTGAGCAATCTAAATAGTTAAACTATTTTAGTAAGCTGTCATTTGAAGAGGTAAAATGTACACACGACAGCACATCAAGTGTAACAGTTGCACTACGAAAGCCGCCTCTATTACGTACATAGTAAGGGCGGCCCCAAGGTCAAACTGTTAAGCTTGATGTGCTGTCGACTTTACAAGGAAAAACTGGTTCTTATTTAAATCAATAATGCTTCTTAATATTATTGATTGTTCAATACTTCCAATTTGTTATCAATGTTATTAAACCATTCTAATAGCATCATTGTGGTCGGGTATCTAATATCCAATGGTTTTTAAAACTCTAATAACTTTAAAACTAAATATGGGTCTTATTTTCCACTGACAGTACTGTGGTCCTTGTCTTCTTTGAGCATATTAGGCATTATATTTAGTGTTGCTGTAAATACAAAATTAATAATGAATAGACATGTAGGTCAGTTTAGAATTTACTGTATGTCGCTTAGCACCTTCTATCGGATATATCACGGAGAGTGCTCTGAAGAGCCTTTTGACCTTATCCCACATTATTTTCAATGGCTTTAACAAGTTGAAAATTTCAACTGATGTTTTGTTACATTTGTGTAACGCAATCACTGCGATTCGATTTTCTGTGGTACCCCACTCCATGTTTACACAGCTATTTGTTATATCGAAATGAATAGTATAATACTTACTTATTATAATGATATCAAATAATAGTACTCTGTTTATATTACTTTTTTTTGGCACAGAACTTATGGCAAGATTAGGCAATACTTTCCTATTCAAAATTAGTTAGGTACAGGGAATCATGATCGTAAGCAGTCATTCTGTGTGCCTATAGCATTATATTATAATGTTATAGGCACAGTGTATGTTACAATTAATATGTAATAAATATTTTAACTAGTATCTTAAATATAAAATTCGCGTTATAGAAATATGCAATGAAGTTCTTTACAAGCAATAGTTGCAAAGACCAAACGTTGTGCTCGGTATTACAGATAGCGCGGGAGCACAACATCAGGTTTATGGAGACGTCGGCGAAGGCCAACATCAACATCGACCGCGCGTTCTCCGAGCTGGCGGAGGCCATCCTGGACAAGACGGCGGGGCGCGAGGCGGACGCCGACCACGCGCGCATCGCCGTCGAGCGCCGGCCCTCGCGCGCGCCGCAGCCGCGCGCCTGCTGCTCCTAGGCTCCACCACCACCGCCACCACCACCACCCACCACCATGCACTCACCACGCCGCTACCACACCCCAACCTACACCGCGCTACGCTACCAACGCTATAAAATCATCCCTGTGACGTTGTGTGAGTGAGACTTGATTTCCTTTTGAAAATGGAAGCCGCTTTCCATTAGACGGGTAATGCAAGCTGTTGTAATACTAAAAATCGCTCTAAACTTGGCTAAATTCACCATGATAACTGTTAGGCCGACAGTGACGATTCTGATTATCTGTGTCTAACAGTCTGAATATCTTTTTTATTTTGTGCACTTAATTCAGCCATATATAGTTTAATGGAAGAAATCATAATTATCTATAAGTTTTTACATAATAAAGCAACCTTTTGATACTTGTAATCAAATGCAGAGTTTTGTATTGTGTAACATTTTATCAAGTTAAAGTCATTGTGCTACTCTGCTCCTTTACCATACCCTGCAGACTTGAACCAAGTGCACTCTGATCAACGTCTCATTGAATTCGTTAGGCATTCTGTCACCGAAATAATAAATAACCCAACATGTTTGTCTAGTAAGTTTGGTGCGAGTATCCACAGAATTTCAAATTGATACTGACATACTTGTATGATTGTACTGCAATATAGTTTATATAAAATCTGCGTTACGCGATAAAAATGGTCAGTAACGGTAGCTCGTCCTGCCCCCTTATTCACAACTGTCGGAAAAGAATCGAATTTCGGAATCTCTATACTTGTCACTTTTTATCACGGTGCGTCAAAGCGAGACGGCATGTGACTTAGAATCGAATCCGTGATCCGACAGTTTCTGAATAAGGGGGCTGGAGTTGCTCCAATCGTCCTTTCTAGAATACACAAGAAATATTAGGGTTGACACTAAATACGAGTGGACAGCAGTGCACAGTGGCGTGGTGCGGCCAGAGGCGTGGCCGAGGCAGTCGTCGGGAGGTACTTATCATACTTAAATAATCAATCATCTCACTAGGTCTCAAACGTCGTTAGTTCCCTTTTGTGCGAGGGTAAGGTGTCGGTAGTCGTACCTTATAATGACGCGGAGGTACATTCGGATCGGTTACGTTAATATTTGTCTTGATTCTACACACATTAGACTCGCGAGCTGTTAGTCATTAGGTTATATTGTATTTGATCTATTAGAACTGTATAATTTATTGAACTATATGTGTCCTGGTGTTCAGTGGAGTCGGAGAGGATACTAAGAGTAATAAATAACGTTTTGGCAAGGGATAGTAAATAATAATAAATATGATATAGACAAGATACCGTAACCTAAACTGAAATGAATTTGGAGATTAAGTAATACCGTTGTAATTAACTATCTATTGTAATAAGAATATCAGCTTTTGTATATATTCATGTTTGATAATTAATAAGTAACACTTCGGTACTTACATACTATAATTAATTTGTCCAAAGATTAACACACAATGGGCCTAATTCTGAAGGCACTGTCTGAATCTAAATTTAAGTACAGTATAGCTCTTTCTCGCATTATACAATAGGAAAAAGCTAGCAAGAATTTGTTAAGAGCTGTCAACTAAATGTAAATCGATTTCAAGGAAACCATAGACAAATTTAGATGGCCTGTATAGATTTGCTTTGTAGACACTCCATTTTATCACATTCAATAAGGTCAAAATTGAATACGAAAAGGATAAATGTCAAATTATATGACAACCATCCTTTTCGTATTCATATTGAGAGAAAGCGATGCACTGAACTTTAATTTAGACTTAGCGTGTTTTCTCCAGAATTAAGGCCAGTGTTTTGAAAATTGTTAATATCTAAATGTTTTTATTCATCAAAGTAATTACCACTATTGATGCAATTTCCAAGTTGATTTATGAATTCGCTTTTAATGACGCCTGTGTTATTATTCGTTGTGCAGGTTTGAACTAGTTCTAGATGCAAAAAATTAGTCTGATTGTTTTGACCAAGTACTGGTAGCATGTTATACATTGTTTGACCGTCATCGCATGTGTATGTTAGGCGTCTGGTGGTAGGTGCTCGGTGAACAGTGACATATCTGCGGAAGCAATAGCTGCGGCGCTCCTCACTCCGCATTTACCCTTTCTCTGTGCAATGAGCCCCGCAGCGCAGGCGACGTCACCCCAAAACTACCCCCATCTATCCAATCCGTGCTAGTACCTACCTACATACAAGCTCTGCTAGGCCGGTAATTTTTAGCGAACGTTGAACAACAAACCACAGGTAATTTACAATGTACTCTTTATTATATACGTTGATGAATAAATAAATACTATTTTATTGTACGGTGTATGTGTCTCGTCGGTTTTTACCTGCTTTTATAAATAAACATCGGCATTGTATATTATGTTCATATTAAACTACTGTCGTACATGAAACTGATCTTTTTATTTTAACCGTTGCCATCTGTTCAGTTATTGAGTGAAACATCTAATAATTCAACAGTCGCAAGTTCACAATAATATACACTTTTGTTCGCGGCTGATCCGGGAGCACGACAAGGGCACTTCGGAACAGATTCATCATCATCATTGTCAGCTCCTATTTATATAGGGGCTGACAATGATGGCCCACTGCTGGGCACAGGCCTTCCTACATGGGAGAAACACATGAGGAGACTGACAATACTCCCCTATCTTCCCAGAACACTACCTATGTTTCATCACAATCTGTCCAATAGTTCTGATGCGCGCAGAACATCATGTGGCAATCAAGAATTATTCCCTCTACGTCGACTCGCAAGCTTACGGGCCACCTCATAATCGGTTGCCGTAGCTTATGAACGCTTGTAACAATGGCGGTCAGGCCGTAGGTATCACCTAAATTTTATATCCGTAACCAGATGTTGAATTTCCATATAACATCGTGGTATTTTCATTATTTCTCGATAATCTCTGGTATGCAGGTAAATCTTTCGACAAGAAAAAGATACAAATAAAATCTTAGGTCATTGTTTATATTTAAGTACGACTATTGTCTATCATTGTAAACAATAGGAACCTATATAAATTGTTTTGTTTATGTTATCTGAGCATTTGTTAGTGTGGTCCGCTATCTCGGGTCAGGACGTCAGGAGTCAGGGCGCATCCGCCGCCAGTAGCTCTGAGACCTCCGTCGTGGCCACAAGTCTGCCGCCCACCATTGCACCATGGCCTATATACTGCGTGTTATTTTATTGGCGTTCTGTTTTAAAACGGCGACGTTCACTGACCGTAAGTAATTGACTATTTAAATCTATTGTAGTTTTTATAAAAATTAACACGTAAAATGTACAGTCACGAGCAATAATATGTAGTCTAGTCGGTTCTTGGCTCTCTTATTGTAAAAGTAATAATGGGTACTGAAATGTCAAAAATTAAAACCGACTTCAAAAAACTGAAAAGGATGAAATAATTAAATTTAAGTAGGTATTCATCCCCTATAAACAAATTTTTGGAGTCGGTGCTTTACTTTCTATTGTTTTTGGAAACCACTTAGCACCAACTCCAAAAATATGTTTCTAGGGGATGAATACCTACTTAAATTTAATTATTTCATCCTTTTCAGTTTTTTGAAGTCGGTTTTAATTTTTGTTTAAAATTTTTTTTTCACAATTTTTAGTGATAACTTTCTTCGGTCGAAGCTAGATGGGTGACCGTCAATTTATATTGTTTCCTACTATCGTATCGTTTCACTAAAAAGTCATTGGAAAAGCAAAAATTCGCAATTTCGCTTATGTAGACGATTTCATAATTTCAGTTTTTTTAAATTTAAAACCAAAGTACCCAACTGTTTTTGAAAAAAAAATTATGGGACCAAATGGCAGCTATTCCGCATCGAACAAAAAAAATATCACGTAAATCGGATCAGCAATCTCGGCGTAATCGGTGTACATACATAGAAAAAAAAAAAAAACATACCGGCCAAATTGAGAACCTCCTCGTTTTTGAAGTCGGTTAAAAATGGGTAGCCTACCTAAGAACATATTATTTGCTTGTGACTGTACCTACTAAGTTATTTAACCGATGTACAGTTACGTCATATACGTACCTATATAGGTACATAATCAACACATTATTGCTAGTAAATTAATTAAAGTCCATATTAAACACCTACATAATATTCTTAATTTTTGATTTTAACATTATTGTAAATGTTTGAAAAATTACTTAGTAATTAGCGTTAGCAATTGACGTTAGCTCATAAACGCAAATACAGATAGACTAGAAGAATTTCACAGGGATATCCCAAGTCCTGGGTGGCTCAGTGGTCAGAGCAGTCGCCCGGATTGCGAAAGGTCGCGGGTTCGATTCCTGCCTCAGGACGTGAAATTTTTCTAGTTTTATTATATTTTAATTACTAAGTAATTTTTCAAACATTTACAATAATGTTAAAATCAAAAATTAAGAATATTTGAAAGCACTGCCCCAACTTAACCGAATCGTCGGTATTTGTAAAAATACTCGTTTCGGATGTTGAAATAGAATATTTCAACATTGTAGGGTGGACGTTAGCTCATAAACGCAAATACAGATAGACTAGAAGAATTTCACAGGGATATCCCAAGTCCTGGGTGGCTCAGTGGTCAGAGCAGTCGCCCGGATTGCGAAAGGTCGCGGGTTCGATTCCTGCCTCAGGACGTGAAAAATTTTTCTAGTTTTATTATATTTTACCTACATAATATTTTGAAGTGATGAAGATTTGAGTGTTTACATAATTTCAAACGTAGCTGTAAAATTAGCTACAAAAATATGTGTAAACTATTTTCACCCCTCTCGCATTAACTAATGTGTTAGAATTAGAATGCATATACTTAGCTATCATTTTGATGCTGACTGTACGCGGCACTGACGTCATTACGGTCAATTTAATATTTCTCGTACCGCGAAAGTAATAATGGCTTTCCTTTGACTTATTAGTGAAACGATACGATAGTAGGAAGCAATATATGTATGCTGACGGTCACCTATCTAGTTTTCACCTTGTGAAAAATTAAAATACTAAATAAAAATAAGAACCGACTTCAAAACAATAAAAAGGTTAAAATAATTAAAGTATGTATTTATCCCCTAGAAACACATTTTTGGAATTAGTGCTAATTTGTTTCCAGAAACAATAGAAAGTGAAGCACCGACTCCAAAAACTGTGTCTTGAGGGTAAGTAAGTACCTACGAACTTTTTAATTATTTTATCCTTTTTAGTGTTATGAAGTCTGTTTTTTTTTGGTAACCCTTACGTACCCTGCATAAACCAACACCTCATGGAACTTTTGCAATCAATTGTAGGTATCTTTTTGCAACATTGGGCATATTGTACCAATACTAACTTTTATTTACATGAGGGTCTACATTTAGTTGGTTCAACTTGTTTGCGATAATGTCCGTAGAGTCGTGTGTGGTCGATCTCGAGTGTTCCGAGTGCGTGCCGGAGCACATGCCGCTGGTGACGTCACACCGCGTCATCAACGGCAGCGTGCGCGTGGGTGCGGGCGACGAGCTTCGGTTGTCGTGCGGCGGCGGCGGCAAGTTCTTACTGTACCCGCTGCGAGGCGCGCTGGCGGCCGTCTGCCACGCCGGCCGCTACCGGCTGCCCGACGGCTCGCTGCGGCACCTGCTACACCTCGGCTGCCAGGAGAGCGTGTTCGAGGACGTCATGCACCCGGTACGTGCGGTCCACCACACAAGTAGCTGAACACTTTAGTACCATGTCGCAACAACTAAGTCTGACATCAATACAGTACGGTAGCAACTAAGTACGAGCGCAATAGTCGGTGCGACTTGGTACCTACTAAAGTGTTCAGCTACTTGTGTGGTGGACCATTGCTCTATTCTGTTTTCACTTCAATATAATCTTTCGCATTTTTTTTCCTAACGGGTTAGCTCTTCGCCTGTTTTTTATGATAAGTGATGAAAGTTAAACGTTACGTTGGTGGTTGCTAGATAGGTGAACTTACAAAAAGCCCTACTAAGCCCTATCACTAACGAAACCGAGCAGAACCCGGGACATCTAGATCTGATAGGGTATCTAAACCACTAGATCACATTTAGGTTAGATATTGAGCAATTAGATGGCTCCTCTTTCTTGTATGCTGTTTTGTTTTGGCGTTTGTTACATAGAAAAATATTTAAATAGTAATAGTTTGTAACATTTTTAGTTTAGTGCATACTATAGTAAACTGTATTTAGATTGCAACCTACTCGTACGTAGTCACTTTTGTGGTTCCGTAAAGGTGGTTGTCTTCAATTAACTGGATAGTAATTAGTAAATCATCATTATACTATAATGTAGGCCTTGTATAGTTACTATGAAGAGAAAGCGTGCATGAAGGGCACCAAGTTGATAGTACGCTTTGATAAAAAGAACTTCTGAAAAGTGAAGAGAGCACGAAACTCACTAGGACTAGAGGTTGCTACGCATAGAATTATTTCGGTAAATGATAAATTACGAATATCTAAGAGAAAAAACTTTACCCCCCTTATTATAAAACACGCTGGCACTGTGTTTTTAACAGTGACAGCATCAGTCTCAAACCAAGTTGTTTTGTTATATATTAAAGGGTGTCGTGATCGATTCCAGGTGGAGCTGTGCTCGGCCCCGCTGCAGGGGCGCGCGTACCAAATACAAGAGGAGGGCGGGCGCGTGCGGCACCTCGCGGCGCTGTGCTACGACGCGGACGCGGCGCGGTGCGTGCGCGCGCGACTGTCGGCGGCGGCGGCCGGCCTGCCACTGCCCGAGCACGGCGAGCCGCGCGCGCCGCTCAGCCTGCTCGGCAACTTCAACCACATGTTCGACGCGCGCACCCGCCTCGCCGCCGAGCGCCTGTACGCCGACGACGCGCGCACCAACCGCCGCCTCCGCGAGCTCCTCAAGCACGAGCGGATCACCTTCGCCGGTCAAACCCTAACCTCCGCGAAGCTGCTCAGCGGCCGGTACTTCGAGGACCAGGAGATGCGCGCGTCGGAGTTCGTGTCCAATAGAATCGCGACCTGGTCGAGCGTCGCCGCCGGCAATCTCAAGCATCTGCAGAGCGACGTGGCGCGGCTGTTGAGAAAAGCGCGCGGCACCTCGCTGGAGGTGTTCGCTGGGACTCGCGGGGTTATGTCGCTTCGGGTGAGCGACGGGCGGGCGGACGTGACCCTAGGCGCGGGCGGACGGTTCCCGGTGCCGCGCTACGTTTGGACGGCCGTAGTGGACGCGTCGTCCCGCCGCGGCGTCGCGCTCGTCCTACTGAACGATCCGTTTGTCGCCGTCAGCGAGATACGTGACGCGGTGTTCTGTGAGAGCGCTTGCGGCCGCGTCTCCTGGCTGAAGGAGCTGCGCCACAACCGAAACTACGAGAGCCCTATCTACGGCCTCGTGTTCTGCTGCGGCTTGCACAACTTCACCGAAGTCGTCACCGAGATGCCGAAACGCCTCGTGAGCGACATCAGGCCGGGCGATGACGGTATGCTCACGGAATACAACGTCTAGAACTAGTTAAACTGTTATTAAAATGAAACTCTGTACATAGTAAAAGTGAAGGATTTATTAAAAAACATACAGATATATCACGTCTATGATTCCCCGTCTCCCTTAATCCTTTTCGGCGATGGCAGTCAAGTGTCTGTCGATTTCGGATTCAGTTAGCACACTGTAAAATAACAAAAAACATTATATTGGTAGTCTGTTCATAATTTAGGGTAGGTTCATATCGGCATGGAGTATTGTTTTTTTTTACTTTTGGTCAAATTAAATAGTGAACATGACAATTAAGCTTACGAGAAACTTTTACCCAGTAATGTAATCTAATCTCAGACTTGCCCTGACCAGAAACATTAATTGTAAAGTGTTTTTGAATGTACTCACTGGAACTTGGGGCTGTCTTTGCTGACGATCCCGACCTCGATCTCCGAGGACTTGAAGTCGACCGACAGCACGTGTGAGAGGCAGGAGATAGCCAGCTGCACGGCGTCGTCGGGGCTCAGGTCGGAGCGCTTCTTTAGCTTCTTCTCCAGGTACGCGTTGGCGTCCGTGGCCTTGGCGCCCACCGCCACGGCCTTGTACGAGCAGTAGTAGCCTGACGGATCAGTTTTGTACACGCAGGGTCCAGTCTCATCGTCGTATGCGACCAGCATCATACCTATAAAAGCAGCTTCATATCAATACATTTCAGGAGGCTTATTAGTTCAAAAATTGCATTTATGAAGCCTGTATACAGAGTTCGAAAGTTAAATATTATACACCATACAATGGCGCGCGGTAAAGAATACTCGCACCTAAGTACCCGTTTTACCGCACGCACGGGCACGGCACGCACCTTTTGTATGGCACTGTGCATATTCTTTGCAGTTTTTTTTATTTCCTTAAAAAATATAAGAATTCCACCATAGAGTTTCACAATAAGAGAATAAAAAGGCCAAACTCAGTGGCTGCAGGAGAAGTCCCGCTGTCTCTGTCATTCTGCCATAGCCATTAACAGTTTCATTTTTAGTTTTAATAAATATGTTGGCCAGGTAGAATAGAATCACAATTACAGTTTAACAGGTTTACATCTGCCAAACTGCATAGCAGTTTGTCGGCAGATCTACCATTAGCCATTCCTAACAATTGTTAACATTGGGTAATCCCTGTTGATACCAGGGATTGTTTGTGTAGTAGTCATTTATGACATTCTTGTATGACGGTTGATAACGATATAGAAAGGGCTGAAAAAGGTGGTGAAATGGGCATAGGGGGATTTTTCAAAATTTGTATTAGATGAAAGATTTGCCAAATTTACTACTGCAATCTTTGTTAGGTGTAAACTCGGCATGATGAAATTCGGAAAATAGTAATCTCGGGCAATGCCGAGTTTTATGTTGCCCGAGTTGATGCCTAAGCCGTGAAATGTGGCCTTTGAAAAAAAAACAGTACCTACTATGTTTTGAGTGATCCATATTTCCAAAGATGGACTAAATAACAGACCATTCAAATAATAAAGGGATCAAGGGACATAATGGGACATAATTTTACAATTTGTACATTTTTTTGTAGATTAAACCACCAATGCCTACAGACACTTGTGACACCAAGGGAAGCCACCCATACCAAAGCCTGTAGACACTTGTTACACCAAGGAAGGTTCTGTTACCAAAGCCTATAGACACTTGATTATTATTTTGTACACAATCTTTGGCAATAAAAAAGGCTTTGAAATTAAAATTAAAGCTAGAGTGTAACTTTTAGTTTTTACTTAACAATGTTGTGTATACCTGTAAAGTCCATGTATTTGGAATGTAGCATTACATAATCATTTTTTCTTTTTAATGTATCAATGTTACTTACATTGTAACATAGAAAAGAAAAACTGTTGGTGTATATTAATAATAAATGAACAGATTAATTATTAAATAGCCTCCATGGGCAGCAGATAATTGTTTATATAAAAATACCAATTGAACATGTGAAATAAGCTTACTGCAGCCTAAGGGCCTCATCTCAGCATTTTGTGTGTACACCTGCGAGATATCTGCAATACGCCTACAGAGGATGTGTACAGGGATCTCCGTGCCATACTTATACTGCCAGTTGGCAGCTTCATAGCGAGCTCGCTGTACTTGTGATCTGCTGTCAGCTGTAATCAACATTTATTTATTTATTTTATAGGTACAGTTACAGAAAACAGATCACTCATATACATAATATTTTTCTTTTTAAATAACATGGTTAAATCTGAATTCCTATGACTACTGTACACATCATTTTGACAGACATTGAGTGTAAAGACGATTTATACAAATATAAAGAAGAATAACTAATCTATAGGTTTTTTTTATCAACATCCTTTTTAAAGATTTCATTGTATGATTTACACATGCTATTAATGCGATTGTTTTTTGACATGTTGCATTAGAAATTAAAAATCTAGATTAGAATCCTGACAGCATTATATAGTAGTTAATTTTAAATGAAATCTATTGTCAAAGTAGTACTTCTTTATTACCAATCATCCCAGTCATGACACATCCAATTCGGTTAGTAAGTCTGAATAGGTGTGTAACAGATGCAGGGTCCAACAATCGATCGGGCACTTTTCGCTGCGCCGCCACTACCGCCGTGTCCGTGCCTCGCAGCGACACCGACGTCAAGCCACCCTGATTAATGGCCTTCAAAGCATATTCTGTAGTAGACAAAAAAAAGTTTTTTTATTTTTTGGCATTATATAACACGAAAATTTAACAAGCGATTATTCAACTATTTGTTTCGACAAACATTACATACATTTTTACTGAATTATTTTATTAGTCTAAATGTTAAATTATAAAATGTTAATATTATATAGTTGCTACAGACAGTAAATCACTTGAAACTATTAAAATTCTTGTCATACTGATATTAAAATACAATTTAAAATCAGGGAACTCAGTAAGATAGGGAATACAATGATGATACAATTTATTATAATATAACCTCTGGATTGAGAGATTTATTTTAAATTTTAGAGAGAATTCTGTTTTGTTTAAGACTACAAATAGCTTAAATGTAGATATTAATATTTTAACAAGTACTAGTTATTAAAAGAATAAATAAAACATGATCAGAGCCTTAACCACAATTTTTACAAAGAGAGAAAATGTAAACTTACCGACTTGGTACAATCTGCCTTCGGGAGAAAAAATAGTAATGTGTCTATCAAATCCAGCACTGCTTTCTCTAGCCATTTTTAATTTATTGAGAAAAATAGGATAGTTTTCAGAGAATTCTTTTTGCTGTGATTCAATGACAGCCGCTTATTTTGTTTAGCACAGATTAAAACGCATTCGTTTCAAAAATTCCATGTCATTGCATTGAGTACGTTCTCAATTACAGCACAGATTAATGATATATTACAGTACCTATTGATCTCTGAATGTATCCATTCCGGATCCAGATCTGACTTTATTTTTTATGAAATAGATGTGTCCGCCTTCTTGGATCTGGAAATTGTTGTTGTATTTAAAATCAGGACACCCGGATTCCACAAAAATGATACCCATATTGATTTTTTATAGAAAAATCGCGACCGCCATCTTGGATTTCAAAATTGATGTTGTATCCAGAATCGGGACCCCCTAAAACCACGAAAATGATACCCATATTGATTTTTTTTAAAAAATTGCGTCTGCATCTTGGATTTCAAAACTGATGTTGTATTCAGAATTGGGACCCCCGAAAACCACGAAAATGATGATACCCATATTGATTTTTTATAAGAAAAATAGCGTCCGCCATCTTGGATTTCAAATATAAATCGGGACCCCCGAAAACTATGAAAATGATACGAGACAAGTTGAGATGATGATATGCAGTCTCTCTCAGCATAGGTAGTATTTTTTATGCAACTAGGTGACCAACTAGTGTTAAGTGGTTGCCGTCACCTATAGGCACCTGCAATAACAAGGAAAAAAGCTTTTTAAAATGTGACACTCCTGACCGGCATGTCCCAAGTGAGTGTATGAATGTATTTCGGGCTCTCAAAACAATAACTAAAGCATATTGTTCTGAGGTCGGGCTCGCTACCGCCCCCTCTCGCTCCTCGTACCCCTCCAGATTGCTCTGTCGAAAGGGGCCCGTTGACTGAATGAATATAGACTGTGGCATCACTATAACGTCTGTGGGCTATAGCCAGAACGAGGCCAGAACAATAACCATAAAACGCTGTTCTCTTTGCCTTTCCATAAAAAGGGCGAACTTCAAAAAGAGTTTCGGCGACTCTCCCTAGATCCATTGAAATGTGTTACATCAGCAATACAATAACTATAGAAAATTAAATAATAAAAGAATTGGTTGTATCTTTCAACGATACCTGTCCCTATGGACGAAGTATACATACTTTATAACCAAAAAGAAAACACAGAGTTTTTGCCGGATTTAATAGTGTCGATCAAGATCTCACAACAATATCAAGATCAATGATTCCTAGGTCAAGATGTGTGCTTGAGACACGGTTGTGTGGGCATCAGTTCCCCTTGCCTTACAAACAACAGTCTATACTCTATATACTGTTTTTTGGGTTATTCTCCCTGTAACGGAAAGGCAAAGGAAACTAACAACCATACAGCTATATCATAAGTATTGCATTGAAATGGTGGTGTTCCATATTTCAATGCATCTAGGGAGTATTTGACTAACGCGAAATATATTATTATGATGACAGTCTCCTTGAGATGCTATTTGCTGAGGTTGATAGCCACAAAAAAGTTCTAGTCGTCTTTCACAACATAATCACTTTTATTTTAATAATGTTTTAGTTGCACGTCAACACAAACACTTGGTTTATAAAACAACAACACAAAGTTCACTCCGCAACAATTTTTAAATATTGTAATAAAAATCTCCACTGACACCACAAAATCCCGCCAAACACTCACACACTCTTCTTCTTCTTTATTTAATGGCATCTCGTTATTACGAATTTTGCTAATGGCCCTAATTCTGGCGAACACATGCTAAGTTTAAAGGACATGGACTAAAAGTGGGCTCCGATCATAAGCAGTGTCGAAAGTTATATCATTGGAAAGCTAATTTTAAGTGCTAACAGTAGCAATTTTTCCAATTTTTAAATATCCTCCGTTTTTTTATAAATAATTCTTGAAAGTTGACGACTACAATAAAAAGACATCATTACAGCACGGTTAAATTGTTCTTCAGTCTATTTCTTTCTCTCAAAATGAAGAAGAAAAGGATGGCTGTCATATAAATTGACATTTAGAAAGGTGCGTTCAATTTTCGACCTTATTGAACGTGCTAAAATGCAGTGTTTAGGAGGCACCTCCGTACATGCCGTCTAAAATTGTCTGTGGTTTCTTTGAAATCTATCTAAATTTAAGTGACAGCTCTAAACAGATTCTTGCTATCTTTTTCCTATTACTTATTGCGAGAAAGAGATATACTGTACTTAAATTTAGAATTAAAGTGTGTTCCCAGAATTAGGCCCAATGTCAAGTAAATTAATGTTCAAATAACTTGCGGCAACGTTGTGCAGTGATTGGGCAAGACGAATTCGTTTTTCGAAGAAAACGTGGACGCCGGCCCGATAAAACAAAATGGATGCTGTCAGATGGCTGTGGATGCGCACAACCTGTCGATTTCACAGTCAGCCGACATCAACCACTCACACACTCCTTATAGCTTTTTATCATTCTAAACCTGATTTTTGTCGGTTCATTCTCCCTATAATAGGAAGGCAAAGGAAACTAATGCCCATACACCCATGTCGTAAGTATTTCTTCATTTATTGCATTGAAATGCCGGTGTTACACATTTCAATACATCTTGGGAGAATTTAACGCGTAATATATGATGCCAGTCTTCACACAAAAAAGTTCTCATCGTCTTTCACACCATAATGACTTTTATTCTAAAAACTTTTCATTTAAACACAAACACAGGATTTCTAAAACTACACCAATTTTATAACACAAAGTTCTCTCAGACACAATTTTTAATTGTTGTAACAAAAATCTTGACTTACACCACAAAATCCCGCCGATACAGTAGACAGTGAAAACTATGTCTACGCGCCGAACACTCTTCTAAATCAAAACCTGAGATTCAAATCATCTCAAATTTTCAAATTCTGACTTCTGACTAGTCTGGCCAGTGAAACATGTCACTGAAAAAGAGCGGCAATTTTAAAAAATCTTTAGCTGTAAACACTTATTTCGCAAGGAATAAATAGTTTTGATACTTCGTTTTTTGAGTAACAATTTATTAAAATGGATGCCTACCTTATTACATACATAATATTCTAATTACTATAGTTTTGTTTTGATTGACCCAGCCTGGGATAGACCATGGAGAAAGTTGCATTGTTTCCGTAATCGAAACCAGAGTGCTCAAACCACTAGGCCACCGAGCTCCCTCACAAGTATTTAAAGTTTTAAGGTTTAAAAACCGTCGGGTATCCGGTACTCGGCTCTATAAGTGGGCGTGACAGCAAAGGACAGCAACAATACGACAGAAAAAGACTAGAGATGTGCCAAATCGGATAGATCATGAGTAGATTTCAATCGAGTTGGAATTCTCGTATCTCAAATTGAACTCGAGTTGTGTAAATCGACTTACTAGATGAAATTGAGAGAACAAATTGGTGTTTTAAACCAATATACCAAATATTTAAAAATACAAATTCCAAAAACAGATTCACTAGGCGGTAGGCTCGTATGTAGGGTCGTCTGGGTAGGTATTACCACCGCCTTTGTTATTTCAGCCGTGAAGCAGTTCGCTGTGTTTCTGATTGAAGGGAACGTTAGCCAGTGTAATTACTGGGGATGGACGGCATCTCATCTTAGGCCTCAGGATGACTACGCACCTGCAATATCACGTGATTTTTCCTTGTTATTGCACTTGTCTAAAAAGATTCGACATAAATATGTATTGGGACAGTAATAATTAATGACAGTAAGTAGTTATAAATTAAATAAAAAAGTTATTTATTGTGGTTATCATGTATTTTTGGAATAAATTGTCTTATCATATGGTATTTAAATGCTTAAACAACAAAAGTAGTCTTGTAACAGTTTTCACAGAATGATATCAGTACCTCTAGTGTAGGTTTCGATTGAATCGAAATGTAAGCTATCATCGTATTCTTCAACTCTCAGATATATAAAAAAGTGGTTTCCAATAATTCACAACACAGCCGCTGCTGCCGTTTCCATACGTTTTGGCAGTTGTCATCACGACGACTAACGTTTTCGTTTCAATTCGATTGAAACTTACACTAGGGGCACAGGATAAGTTTACGTTGTAGGTACCTACATACATACATAATTAATAATTAGTTTTTTCATAAATAATCATTACTTTGTGTAGGAAAGAATTCAACTCGATTTCAAGTTCAAACTAACCCCAATCGAGTTATTAAATCGAGCTGATACATCACTAAGAATAAGAAAGACAGTGACACAGTGAAAGAGTGACAGTTGTTGATTGTGTTGTTGAGACGAACGTTCTGTGTAATTTGAAATTGAGTTCGATTTATTTTGAATTTTGATTTATTATCCATACTTCTTCTAAGGACAATAATTCTTTCCATACTTTATTGATAGCAAACAATTACCGTTTCTTGTTATTAAACCAAATTTTATACTAGTTTTCTGTCATCAAAATGCAAGAAACCGTTACAAACACTAGCGAAAGAAAATCTCTATTTTCTTCCTTTCTCGAAGTCCTAGAAGCCAAAGAAAAGCAAGCACAAGCAGATAGACAGTTGCAAGAGGAGAAATATTTACGAAGAACCCAAAAAATATATGATTTTCATGGTATGTTTCATTGTTTATTAGATAATATCATATTGTGTTTTTTATTATTATTATTGTTATCTCTTATTTTATGAAGTCTAATTCGCTGAAAATAAAAAGGAATTTATAGCAAAATTCATATTTTGTGAGCCTGTGGCTGGACTTGTATTATTCTAAAACTTTTGCAAACATTTGATCTACAATATTGTGTGAATAATATGAATTGTATAAATTAGACTCTCTTTTAACACTACCTAAACTGATTATTTTATTTACCGTTCCTAAATATATGTCTAGATAAGAAAATATTGATATTTAAAATAAACTGGAATAAAAGTGTGATTGGGTGGAAAATAAATCTTAGGTACCTACCTAATAATATTTTTTAAACATTACAACTTACAAGGTAACAAGTTTTATTATACATTTGAAATCTGTGGGAATTCAGATATTGGGTCACTCGTCTTGACTATTTTCCTAAAATATTCATGAAACGATATTTGTGGTCACTACCCTTATTGGTGAGGTATAGTATAGTAATATAGTACAGTGAAAGTAAATTAAACAAAAAACTGAAATATTATGAAAATATGCATTAATAGAAGTGAAATATTTTTTTAAACATATTGAATAGACTGCTATAACAAGGTACCCAAATGCTCACATTAATATTATTTCTGTTAAAAAATTAAACTCTAAAGTTGTAATCTCAATTGTTAAAACCTGATATAGGTAGTATGGTTGACATACATCTTCAGAAATGATAACTGACTGTGCTAAGTTTACAAGCAAACCGACGACCGCTTGGCCGAGTGGTCTGTACCCCAGGCTACTCGGTCAAAAGGTCCCGGGTTCGAATCCCGGTAGAAACAAATGTTTGTATGATGAGTACGAACATTTGTTTACGAGTCATGGATGTTTATATGTTTATTTAGTATATTTCTAACATTTATATACATATTATTATCATTATTTCTCCGTTATCTAGTATCCATAACACAAGCTCTTAATGATGCTTACTTTGGGCTAGATAATAGGTGTGAGTGTATAAATATTATATTATATTATATTATATTATATAAACAACTTATTTTTATTAATTAATGGGCATTATATATAATGTTACCATTTTATCATGATTAATATTCTCATCAAAGTGTTAAACAATTAATTTTCACAACACAATATAATTCTTTAAACAAGTAACTACAGGTCACTAAATTGCATTTTTCTTTACCCTTGCCTCTTTTCTTAATCATCGGTGGGCGATGACAATAGAAAAATCAATTGTGTCTGGAATCTCATGCGTGACGGGTTAACAAGACTTGGTCATGCTTGTTTCATAGTTAAAAAAACAAGGCATGTTGTTCTATGTATGTGGTGAAGGTGGTAAGAGATTAATAATTACAAAGCAAATCTGTGAACTACCCACTACCCACCCACACATCAGACAATAGTTTTTCAATAGTGTTCCAGTGATAGGACCCTTTTTCAGATACAGGCCTCTAACTCCATCTACTTTTATTTGTTCATTGTTTAGCTGGGACGGTTAGTTCCAGCTGTGGCAGAAATATTGTCAACCTATCATTTAAATTCAGACATGATGGACAGACACACACATATTATAAGAAATCCCATCTGTATGTCTCACATTTTTTTGTGATATACACATACAGATAGGATTTTTGATGATTCAAAACTATTTAGGTAGTGAATGCAAGGGCGTCGCCAAGGGGGGGCAGGGGGGGGGGGGGGCAGCTAAAAAAAAATCACTTATTATTGCAGGTGCGTTGTCATTCGGAGGCCTAAGATCAAATACCTTCCATGCCCTGTAATTACACTGGCTACATTTTCTTTCAACCCCAAAAACAGCGAACTGTGCCACGCCTGAAATAAGAAAGGCGATTGTACTTTTTCGAGAAAACCTCTGCATAGAGCTCATTCCACAACACGAACAGCGTACGCGGGAGAAAGTGAAAACTCAAAACCGTACAGTTCGCGACAACTTTGGTTCAAACATGTAAGGATGAAATTCTCTACCAATGACGAGCGGTGAGACGACAGAAAGAGGCCGTGGGCATCATATCGAATAATTCCTTAGAACACAACTCGTTATACACACGGTTGAATGCAGCAAAGAAGGCAAAATCTCTCCTTAGGCTTAAGGGTCCAATATTTCTCGTAAGCTCAAGATCATCGACAATTCTCATAACGCGTCTTTGACCCGCGATAAATGGTCCTAGTGAGTATCCCCGCCCATAGCATAGGTGGCAGCAGTATTTCATATGGAGCCTTTTTTAACGCGGGGGAGGTGGTTACAGGTTAAGGCCACTAAGCCCAGTGGCGATTTTGTGTGCCTCCCGGACATAAAACTCCTTCCTACTCACTAAAATCCACCGCTAAAACCCTCTTCCGTCATTATTGGGAGATATAGGAACGAACAAGCAGTCAACCCTGCCATTCCGACGGTCAGCCCGCACAACTGCAAGCTTCTTCTAGCTCCACTCTATTCATATTTGACGGGCTGTGTTATTCGGCGGTGAGGCCCCCTCACCTTTCACCTAAGGCGACAATAGGAGAAGCAAGTGGACTTAACGCCTTCTTCTTCCCGTGGCCGTTTGCGACTGATCGGGTCAGCTAAGGGCGACCCGTCTCTAACCAGCTCCGCAGTCTCCTATTTCATATGGGGCCTAACTAGAGACTTGACTTTTACCACACCAAGCTTCTTGAAAACCAGCTTGAATTTATCCTCTAAATGACTGCTGAACTGAACGTCAATAGGGATATCGCGAAGTCCCGATACTCTTAGACATGTAAAGGGTGTGCTAAGAAAATGTGGAGCCACAGTTAATGGGGCAAAATTCTTATTAGGGATATTGGCACGAGCCGCATACTAGGTGTCTCTAGTACTGTCATCCGCATAACAATGCAGTCTATCAATAGACAGCTTATCATTGATATGTATCAGAAACTGTTGGAGACAGCACCGAGCCTTGCGGGAGGCCAGCATTAATGTATTAGGTTGCCCGTGTTGCCGTCGGATAGTGGACCAGAGGGTGCATCGATGGGAGTTTTAGTGGGTGCGAGCCCCACGGGGAAGAGGACAGGGGAGTCCCTGTCCTCTTCCCCGGAGGGCGGGATTGCGCGATAGGCGTTTCTCCCATCGGGGAAAAAAAAAGGCCAGCATTAATGTCCATGCTAGCCGAGTAACTGCCCTCAACGGCTCTTATGCATCTGCTGCATAAAAAGCTAGCGACCTATTTGTACAAGCCGTCAGGCAGCTCGTAAGTTGGTAACTTCTAAAGAAGTTCTCTGCGCCTTTGCTTCATCTAGACTAACAACCTTGACTTTCAATGACTAGGGCCCAATGGTGTGTGAAGTATATGAGAAGATCACTCATAGAGTGACTGTTTCGAACGCCGTATTGTTGATGGTCGCTTAGGTCATTCTCATTTGTTGTTTCTTTTTCTCATTTTATTTCTATAGGCGACGGTAACCACTTACCACCGGGTGCGCCGTCAGCTTGTTTATCATCTAGTTGTATAAAAAAATCATAATATCAACTTGCCCCCCCCTAGCCCATGGGCTGGCGACGCCCTTGAGTGAATGTGTATTGTGTGAATGATGTGTGTGTGATGATGTTGTGAATGGTGTGTGAGTCATGTCACTCTCTTATTCCCTTGTGTTTTTAGTCACTTGGTAAGTTTTTCTATCCCTTTTCAGTACTTTGAGATTTATCTGTCCATCATAATTTTTGTTTGAAAATTTTAGTGCATGACTGTTGATTAAACTGTTTAGAATGCTAATGCACATTGTTATTTGGCATGTTTTTGTGTTCTCAATTTGTTACTGATGTTAGACATCGTAAAACTATTTCCCACCAGAACGTCAACGGCGGGAAGTGGTGGAGCTGCGGCGATGCTTGGACTACGTGTCTCAGCATGCGCACGTGCTAGAGTCGGTGCTGCGCGGTGGCGGCGGCGGCGGCGGCGGCGGCGAGGGCGTCCCGCTCAGCGCCGGCCTGGTGCGGCAGGCGGCAGCGCTGCAGCGCTGCATGGTGCAGTGCATAGCCAATGCCTCCCGCATCCGTCATCTGCTGACCGCTACACACCAGCCGCAAATGGACACCATGCTTGCAAAAATGGTGAGTCTCGTTTCAAAACATTACTACAATAATCCTTTGTTAGGCCAGTCCATTTGGCTTTGAAAATTGTCAGAAAATGTTATATGACAATAAATAATTTTGTTGAGAGTTGTTGTATAAAATTCATAATAATATTACATATTTAAACATGGTGGCGTCAATGCAGACAATTGTGGCAATAGTGTACAATGAACTCAGCTTAGCAATTAAAATATCAAATTCCTTCAATATCTAATTAGTGTCTGTACATACATTGTTATCTATTTATCAGCTCAAAACGTTATACCGATATTTTTTTAATGCCCCCTTTGCTCACACTAACTACAGACAGAACAGTTTTTTCATCAGAGCTAGTAGTCCGGTACGGCTAGGCGATTTTGAGGTGCTAAGTTACAAAAATTCTAAAGTTTCTGAATTTTTGCAAGAGGATACAGTTCTACCTAAAAAGCTTATATTTAATTTTTGTGTCAAATCTTGCTATTGCATTTTCAGTAATTCAATATTTTGTGACTTAAATGTTAAAATATAAATAAAACTGCCAAAAATATTTTAATGTGTCAAATGATACTAATATTGTGTGTAAAATAGCCTAGGCTGTATGCAAACTAAGTGTGTGTCGTTTTAGTCCAGTGCAAATTGACAGGGGGCCCAATATATGTTAAAAGTGTCAAAAAAATATTATAGTTGATAAAACAAATACAACCTAACTCAGGGCACCTAATTATGACCCTGACATGATTTTGTGCCAAACTAAGCCATGGGTTATAAAGATATTTAATCATTTAGCTTTTCCAAGCCATAGCGGCTGTAAAAAAATATTAAAGTTATTAGAGTTTGCACATTTAATATCATAAAACCATAAAATATCTGCTATTAAATTTTGTGTCACATTAATTCATGATATACTTAAAAAACATATTTAATTTCCTACATAAATATTAGTTCGCTCGCGCGTTGTGTACTGCACGGAGCATTTACACACATTTGCAAAGAGTAGCAAGTAGGAACAGTCAACCGAAGGTCACGTTAACACAAACGCCCGAATTAAGCTAAACGTTTTTGTACTTTAATTCGATTACGTTTAGGTTGAAAATTGATTGGATTTTTTTTCTCATATTACAGTTAGCTGACCTGCTGTTGTTTTGTACAATGGACAGCACATCAAGCGTAACAGTATGACCTTGAGCTTGCCCTTACTGTGTTCGTAATAGAGGTGACTTTCGTATTGCAACTGTTACACTTGATGTGCTGTCGTGTGTACATTAAAGTAAGTGTCGTGTGTATAATGTAAAAAGTAATTATACATAAAAAAATTACCTACTTATAATACGAAATTGCTATGTTCTGTACACTTATTACTGTCACAAGGATTGATAAATTTATACTTATATGTACACACGACAGCACATCAAGTGTAACAGTTGCAATACGAAAGTCACCTCTATTACGGACGCAGTAAGGGCAAGCTCAATATAAACATTTGCACATTATTAATGGTGAGATTGGATAATCCGAAATAATTTCATATCCGTTTTAAAGCCGTACATAATTAAAAATTTAAGAGCATACTTTACTTGATAAATAAAACAAGTGCGGGTACCGCATATTGTGAGATAAATTATATAATATTATATACAACCTTTTTTTCTTTTTTTTTGCGGGAGGCAAAGACTAGTACTTAGAAATATGGACATCCCATTTCTCTGAAACTGATTAAACAATTCTAGAGATAGTAGACTTATTAATAGACATAGTAGTAATAAAATAATTATATCTCTAAAATCTTATTTGAAAAAATGTACCGTGCGGCACCCCATTTCTTCCCGTGGGTGTCGTAAGTGGTGACTAAGGGATCTCTGAGCTATCAACGGCTCCACTGGTGGTAGGGTGGTTAGTGACCACCGTACGCAAGGCGCAAAACCCACCAAGTGACCACATGTGGCCGCGTTCCGGGATCAGTGGGCGTATAACCAGAGCTTGGGGAGACGATGCCGCGATGGATGCGGTCAATGATGGCTTCCGTCTGACTAGTGCCAGGTGGACTGCGTTGACCCGTCGGCCAGGGAGTCCTGAAGAAACGGCTGTTCCGCTGGCCGCCCGTGGCACAGTACAGGGGCCCAAGCTATCCTAACCAGATCGTGAGGCTGCCCCATCATGCCTCGCATAATCTCGGGGTAGTCCGTCGTGCCGGTTGGTGACCGGATGGTGGGGTTCCAGCGGCCATACCCGGGAGGGTTCGGGGGCCCTTCCGTCTGGCGGGTCAGCGTTTCTCTGCTGTCGGCTGTTACCTGGCAAAACAGGCCTCACGATTTGACTGCCTATATCCATCCATGGCAGCGACAAGTAATGTGTATGATCGTACAGCGGTGCACGACCCCACTACAGCCACGCTGTAGAGGGGTCGGGCTCACTAACTTCCGTGGTCTCCATGCTAATCTCAATGTCGTCTACCAACATCTTGAGACGGCTCGGCCAGCGCTGCTTTTTTTGACGGAGACGCAAATACTCCGCCCGGATGACACAAGGTATCTGGACTATCCCGGCTATGCTCTTGAAGAGTCCTTCAAAGCGAAGTCCGGGGTATGCTTGTTTGCCCGGGTGGATGTTTGCTGTCGCCATCTACGCCACTTGGAAGAACCTTTCTTTTCCATTCTCGGGGTGCACGTGGACCTGGGCATTCATATTGCCGTGTCTACGTTTGCCTCTACAGATCCCACAGCGGTGACGTGGAGACAACTCGGCTTTTTGAACACCTTAGTCGGGTGGCAGATGTTGCGCAGGACCAGTTTCCAACCGCAGAATTGGTGTTTTTGGGAGACTTCAATGCTCACCACGAGACGTGGTTATGTTTCATTAAAACTAACCATGCTGGTAGAACTGCCCATGCGTTCGCTCTCACGCACGACCTGACTTAACTGGTTAACCAGCCCACCAGGATTCCAGATATTGTCGGTCACGCACCCTCTTTGTTGGACCTTCTGATGACGACTCGCCCGGAGGGATATCGGTTAGAGGTTCGAGCTACCTTGGGATCATCGGGTCACTGCCTGATTTCTGCTGGGGTGCCACGGGCGTCGCCACCGGTATCTGCGGTGGCCAAGCGACGCATCTGGCACTATGCGTCGGCAGATCAGGGCGGTATGCGGGATAACTTTGCATCTGTTCCTTGGAGGCAGCGCTGTTTCAGTGAGTCGGAGCCGAATGCTAGCGCTACTGCTGAGTGAACTGGTGAGATAATGGAGCTGATGGAGTACTATATCTCTCACTCCGATCTGGTCAGTAAAGGCAGGCGTAACCACTAGTTCAATCGCGAGTGTGCCTTATCTGTTGAGAACAAACAGTCGGCATACCGCGCTTGGATCATGTCCAGTCAATGGGGATCTTAATATTGACACACTGAAAGCAGCCTATTACAATGCCACCAAGTCCTGCAAAAGGACCTTCATCAGAGCGGATGCTCAGCGCGTTGCACGAGACCTGATGGCATCCCAGCGATAGTACTGAAAAACTACGTAGTGGAGTTGTCTCCCGTCTTAACGCGGCTATACCGCCTTTCTCTCTCTTCTGGGTGTGTGCCGCAATCTTGGAGCGAGGCCAATGTGCAACCGGTCCCCAAAAAGGGAGACCGATCAGACCCAGCTAACTACCGCCCAATAGCTGTCACCTCTGTTCTTTGCAAGGTTATGGGACGGATCTTAATTAACTTATGGCATTTCATCTTAGGCCTCAGGATGACAACGCACCTGCAATATCAAGTGCTTTTCCTTGTTATTGCAGGTGTCTATAGGCGGCGGTAACCGCTTACCACCAGGTGGGCCGTCAGCTTGTTTGCCATATGAAGAAGAAGAAGAAAGAAGAAAAAAGAAGTAGTTGGAACCATATAGTTGTATAATAAAAAAAAAAAACTAGCTGGTCCGATACCTAGAAGATCACTCATTAATTAATGATCGTCAGTGTGGGTTTCGGTCGGCACGGTCAACGGGTGATCTTCTAGCGTATTTAATGCATGTCTTGGGTGAAGCTATTGACAATCGTGGGAATTCAGTGGCTGTTAGCCTTGACATTGCCAAAGTTTTTGATCGGTTGTGGCACAGGGCTCTTCTCTCCAAGCTCCCGGCATGCGGTCTGCCCACTCAGCTTTGCAACTGGATCGCGAGCTTTCTGCATGAGCGGAGATCCGTGTGCATGGTGGATATTAAGGTCGCCCAGGGGCTGGGCGCATTGAAACCGAGAGGGTGAGAATCAATCTTACCATTGAGCTCAACAGGGTGTTAAACCTCATATCTGAATGGGGATTTAACAATCTTGTTGAGTTCAATGCTAAGAAACCACAGGTGTGCGCGTTTACAGCCAAAAGATCGCCGTTCCTTCCCCTGCCCTCTCTTCAGGGCACTAACTACTCTTTCGGCACAGGGCTACATCAACTTGCTCGGTATGGAGATATGCTGCGATCTAAATCAGAGGAATTATATCGAAACCGTGTCAAAACAGCCTCACAGAAGCTAGGTGTCCTGAACAAAGTGCGTCGATTTTTCACGCCTGACCAATTATGCCTGCTATACAAAACTCTGGTCCGGTCTTGCGTTGAAGATTGCTCGCATCTGTGGGATGGCTCCGCCAAATACCTCCTCTATGCGCTGGACAGATTGCAGCGTCGTGCCGTTCGTATTATTTACGACGTAGAGGTCACGAACAGCCTAGAACCTCTACAACTCCGTCGTGTCGTGACATTGCATCATTAAGCGCCTTTATCATGGAGCTTTATCATTATTGGCTGTATCATGGAGAGTGTTCTGAGGAGCTTTTCGACCTTATCCCACCTTCCCCTTTCCTACTCAGGAGCACGCGTGCCGGTCTTCGGAGTCTAGTAACTCGTTTCTTTGTCGGACTTCCAAAACTTGGAATTTTTGCCAGCACATGTGTTCCCTCCTTCCTATAACTTCAAAAGAAGTGTTAAAAAAACCGGCAAGGTGGGGGCGGCTAGAACAGTGTGTTTTCAAACTGCACTAGCTGTCTCCGCACATGGACTTTTGTTACCGCTTCACATCAGATGTGATTACTCATTTGCTGAGCTTTGTATATAAAAAGCGGTTTGGTGAGTTAAAGTAGTTGTGGTAACGACTGAGACCAACGGCTTAGCGTGCCTTCCAAAGCACGGGGGAGCTCGAGATTATAAATTATGATTGACCCATCTCGGGCATGGCGAAAGTTGCTTTGTTTTTGCAATCGAAACTATAACGTTCAAATCACTACACCATCGCCACCGAGATACTCAAATCACTGTATAATTTAATTAAATTAAAATTCATTTTATTAAAATTGATTTTGATTTTTTGAAAAAAAATATATAAATAATTTGTATTTACAGGGAAATTTTACCATGCATATAAATGTTATTTGGAAAATATTTATTTAATACATTGACACGATTTTGCACTATTATAAATTAATTCGGAAGTCACTTTCACGCTCCATCGCTATAACGGTAATACACCAATGAAAATGTATTTTTTGTAATAATTAACTCACAATAGTATGCGCTCTTTAATCGAACAAATCACTCTGCTCTTAAAACATATAAAAAAATAGTGAATGTCGAAATACCGAGGTCAGCCATGGGCGGGCGGCTGTGTACTTCCTCGAGATGTCGTCGCCGTCGATGGGCGACGCGCTTCCAATTCATGAAGGCATGGGGGTAATGGTAATGTGTGTATATTTACGGGAGGCAATTAATGCGTTAATAAAATCCTTTCTTTTAATTTTACAGCTTTACCACCCAACATAAGCCCACAAATAAGACATGTTATATTAGTTTCCATTTTCTATGCAATTATCACACACAAGTCACTACTCGTACAACAACAAACAAATTATAGCGCCTCGCTCCCGGTCGGCCGGCAGCCGGTCGCCGGAGCCAGTGAATGCCTACGCGCTCCTTTGCCGCGCTAGTGTTCTTCGCACAAAAATGTTGAAAATAATATAAATCAAAATCCCATGGATAAAAACGACACAAATTAAGCATAGAGCTTTCTTTTACCATAACATTAATAAAGACATAAACTCTAATAACTTGAATTTTCTTTTATGGCTATTACAGGGGGTTAAATAGGAAAAAAAATATAGTTCCGAATACCATGGATGAATATGACACAAAATGATTTAAACAATAGATACTAGAGTTAGAGAACCGTTAACACTTATTTCACCAACTTTAATATTTTTCTATAGCTATTACAGCGATAGGTAAGTATTTGGTTAAATCCAGTATTCCCATGGAGTGAGATGGCACAAAAAGCTTATGTATATCAGCAATGACTTTGTTATCATCATGGAAGTTAAATTTTCAACTCTAATTTTCTTTTTAACGAAATAATGCATAAAAAGACAAATACCTAAATTGTGACCTTAGCAACCATCAAAAATGACACAAAATCATGATTTGGTTTAGTCAAATAGTGTACTAACTGTATGCATAAAATCATAAACTTTAATATTTTTGGAACCTCAAAACCTAGCGGTACCGGACTATAGTGTTGCGGCAGACAAAATCAATAATAATAATATTTATATATTTCGAGATAGTCTAACTAAGATATAGCATAGAGAGCATTACTTGAGCACCAGTAGTTTTACATTCTATTAGCATTGAAATAAAATAATATTAGTATAAGTCTCAATGAATGCTAATTGGCTGTTTATATGTGTTAGCTAGTTAATGGCTTATTGTTTTGATGATTACGGTGTAAGCCATCCTTAAAATATAAATTATAAAATTTAAGAAAATCTAATACCTAATCATACAATCAAAGAACCTCCTGTAAGTACTAAAGTTGCTAAAGACTTGTTTCTTTTGTGGATTATGGCAATAGGGTATGCTCATATAACGAAATTCTCACTCACGTTTTCACCCAATTATGAATACATTTAACCGTTGGTTACCGACGATTTGGTGCTCCTCGCGGAAAGACGATGTATGCGGGCAGCGCAGGACCGATCGGTTTCGAGATCCCTGTTCCCACAGGGATCTCGCCCACTGCTGGGCCTATGCCCCGCAGCGGGCGTCAGTCTACTTGAAATATTAATGAACCACTGGTTCGCACATTAGGTACATTCGCGGTCTATTTACTTTTATCTTCCATAAAAAAGTGTTTCGGCAATTAACAATTAATAAATAGCCGCTACAGTAATTTACAAAATAAAAATATATCTAAACTAGAAAAATTTCACGTCCTGAGGCGGGAATCGAATCCGCGACCTTTCGAAATCCGGGCGACTGCTCTAACCAACTGAGCCACCCAGGACTTGGGATATCCCTGTGAAATTCTTCAAGTCTATCTGTATTTGCGTTATGAGCTAACGTCTACCCTACAATGTCGAAATGTTCTATTTCAACAACGTAACTTTACTGACGTTACTAAGTAATTTTTCAAACATTTATAATAATGTTAAAATCAAATATTAAGAATATTACAAAATTATTTAGATTAGAAAAATACATGTCCGCGGGCGGGATGCGAACCCGCGACCTCTCACAGTCAAAGCTAACATATTGTTGAAATTATTATGTTTCAACACCCAAACGAGGACCTTTGACAACGAGTAGGTAACCGAATCATTTGTAAGAATACTCGATTCGGATGTTGAAATAGAATATTTAGCTCATAACGCAAATATAGATAGACTAGAAGAATTTCACAGGGCCAAGTCCTGGGTAGCTCAAATGGTTAGGTCAGTCGTCCGGATTGTGAAAGGTCGCGGGTTTGATCCCCGCCTCAAGATGTGAAGTTTTCTAGTTTATGTATTTTTATATGTAAGTAAATAATATTTTCTTAATTTTTTTTTAAACAAAAAAAAAACTAGACAAAATGTATCCTGGGACGGGAAGAAAACTGATACGCAATTCGTTTTGTAAGCTCAATATTATAGTTAGCAACATTAGTTTTCAATGTTTATGGAGGGTCCCCTCACGCACGTCACATGAAACCCGCTTTATAATTGGAAGGTTAAACTTTATTAGGGTACCAGCTATTGACCCTAAGTCAATGCAATTTACTCTTGCCTCGTTGAGGTTTTAAAGGTCGCCAAAGTTCAATATGCGCGCGGGAAACAGGCGGCTCGTTGCGGAAGGTCATGGATATGTTTTATTACGAGGCTGAAATTAATGTTCAAGAAAAGTGGTCTCGTATTACACACAGACTTACATTTTCCGAATGCTTGAAGTTGAAACGAATGATCTGTGGCAATCTCAAGTTTCAATGTATACACGACAGCACATCAAGTATAACAGTTGCACTACGAAAGCCGCTTCTATTACGAGCGCAATAAGGGCGATCGCGAGGTCAAACTGTTACGCTTGATGTTTTGTCGACTGTACCTATTTCATGCTCCATTATTTGTGATCCGCTCGCGCGCGTGCGGCGTGTGAATCTTGTTACACTCGGACAAAAACTTTGCACAAATCAACAACGCAACAGACGGCTTTGTGTCGTAAACGTTTCTACATTCGTTTAGCAGTATACATTCTAGGTAAATTAAAAATAAAATTTAAAATTGAAAATTTTAAGTAACCCCCGGCCTTATTAACCATCTATCTAACACCATCTCATTAAGACTACTCATAAGAGCCTTAACACGATGTTATGTATCTGCTGTAAGTTACTGAAGAATTAAGGATCCCGCAGACTTTTTGATGGTATAGGATTAGCTCAAGGTTAGTATGTCATGGGAATCTCACCGAAGTGACAGTACACCAAATTTCAAATCAATCGGATCTGTATAAGTTAGTAAAACCATTTTATCATGTAGAAAATGAGCTGATAGTCATCAAACGCCTGAACTGATCTTCATAAATTATAAGCTAAGAACCATCCTAGTCACGTCAGCTTTCAAACCAACAAAATAACTGAATCAAAATCGGTCCATTCGTTTAGGACGATGCCACAGCAGACACACAGACAGACACGTCAAACTTGTAACACTGTACGAGCCAGCTCGTACAGTTTTGACATATAAGCACTTTATGCCACGCGGTCATTATTATATTGTTTCCCATTCAGTTCGTTTTCGGTCATCAATAACGCCGCGCGTTCTCACATAATCATTAATATCATTTTACTTATAATTTTCGTATCAAGATTACAATATCAGTTTATCATAACAAGACTTTAATTTCTCTCTCTCGATTTATCATATCTATATCATTAACGGGTTGTGCAAACCGTACAAACACCCCTCTTCTTTCGTCGGGGGTTAAGTATGTAATTCTTATCGTATTTCGTCTACAAAAAGTAGGTTACTAATTTATCGTTATTGACACAACCCTAAATAACATCGAACTGAATTACATTAAAATTATCTTTAAAACAAAAAGTGACGACTTGTGTGAACCCGATGACTTTGATAAATTATAGTTTTTGCTGCAATTCACATTAAATTTGACATTCGCTCAGAAATACCCAAATGTCTTCCGGGTGTTTAAACCAAGCAAGGGCCACAATAATTACAGAGTAGGTAATTACAAGCTGAAAAAATATGTTGTTTGATGGAAGGCGTTTCAAAATTACAAAATGAATTCCTATAATGGCGGGCCAAGCAAGGTACCTTAATGCTACGATACCAACGGTGAACAGTACCTACTACAACACGCTGTCGGTCGCTTTCTATCTTCAATTATAAATGTATGATACGTCAACATCGCTTCCGTGACGCGATCCGAATGGAACATCTTTTTTCATCAATTAAACTTTCTTCCCCAATTGTAAATAAAAAATTGTGCATTCAGCATATTTGTTGTTTATTTTAAGCATGTTAATAGTTCGCGCTGTGTTTCGGATTGCAGGGAAAGGCAGCCTGTGTAATTACTGGGCATGGACGGCATTTCATCTTAAGCCTCAGGGTGACGACGCTCCTGCAATATCAAGAGATTTTTCCTTGTTATTGCAGCCCGCCTAGCATGACCACCCAAACGCGATATGATATAGCCATTTATCGCTTTGAACTGTCAAAAAATCATTGGATATAACCGCCCCCTTGAAATTTTATCGACACTGCAAACATGTATTGTATTTAGACATTTTCGCAGTTTCGATAAAATTTCAAGACGGCGGTTATATCCAATTATTTTTGACAGTTCAAAGCGATAAATGGCTTTATCATATCGCGTTTGGGTGGTCATGCTAGGCCTACAGATGTCTAAAGGCGTCGGTAACCGCTTACCACCAGGCCGGCCGTCAGCTTTTTTTTTTTTTTTTTTTTTATACAAGCTTAGCTTAGCTTAGCTTAGCTTTTTAGCTTGTTTGTTATCTAGTTGTATTATGTATACATAAAAATATGAGAATAATTCAGACACTTCCAGTGAGTCCCGTGATCCATCCACAGAACAGATAAAGTGGGCTCGGCGGTCCTGCGGCCTTTGCGTTGCATATTTTATGCCCCTCGCTCCTGTCCTGACCTTCGAGCATAAACTTGCCATGAATTATTGCAACACACGTTAACGGTACTTACCTACCTGATATTTACCTACATAATACGACATATTTTAGTAGATTTCGATTCGATTTGCGCCTCAGTATGTTCTGTTCTAATTTTATTTTTTCATACAACAAAGTGGCCGGAGCCTATAGATGCTTGTAGCACCAAGGGTTACACCACGCTACACACCCTGTGAAAATCAATAGGGGACTAAAGAAACTGAATAATAAACAAAATGCACACAAGTCACATGATTTATGTGAGGTTTTTGTTATAAAACCAACCGCATTCAAATTGATTACAAACCCATGATACTTGATATGTGGGAAACCTATTGAAATAGTCTCATAGGTATTCACTTGGACGTATTCGAATGAAGTCACGGTTGACATTATATAAAATAGAATTAATATTTGTTCCATTTTCCCATGAAGAGGGTTAAAGCTATTATGGTTGACCCTTCGGGCCTGGGGCGATGTTGACACGACCGACACAGATATCTGTAACTGTATCGACGTTGACTGTCCTGTCTTGATGGCCGTCAGGCAGGGCCCAGGGGCCATTAGCTGTGATCGAGGGCGGGCGCCAGGCGTGTGCATTGACCCTTGTTACCGAGCGGCGGGTTAATTTTACACCTCGTTGCCTGTTGGTTACATTACCAGTTAACCTTATTATTGTAAAGAGTTGTCCAATAACTTTATCTAAGCTCCTCACGTAGAAGCGGGTATCGAATTATGCTTTTTCCGACAAACTACCTATATGATAAGAATCTCGAGGGATTGATCTTGAATAAAAACTGGATGGATGGATGGACTGGAACTTAGCGAGCGAGAAGTAGCCAAGTATTATACTGCCACGCTGCGCTGATATCAGAATCTATTAACAGAGTATTAAACTAAGTCCATCAAGTAACTACAAATATTATTTTTTCTGGGTAACTGTTTCTCCATATTGCTTATTTTGGCTTAAATACTACGCAACTATTTGTTTGCTATCGAGTCATTGTTAGATCAGTCGGCATTAACTGCTGCCAACAAAAACGTGTAATCATATGACATCTAATAACTGCCAACGAGGAAGTGTCCTTCATGCTTCTCCCTAGTTGTCAACCATCCGCCTTAACTCACAATTTTGGTTGTTTTTGTAATTAGAGTTAATAATTACCTACACAGGCGATTGTCCGCGTTTGCAGAAATAATTGATACCAATGGTATAAGTTTGGCACGTATTGTGGATCCACTATCTGTGTTATCATGGCCCAAGGTCTTGGTATCGCGACATCGCGTGTGTCGTCTCCCCCGAGATCAGCACTGTCTGCTATCTACCTAACTCACTACCTATCTAGTCAGAACCAGTTGGGTGCAATAAATACAGGTGTACTAATGCAACCTGTTTAGATATTTCTGAAGATAACACGATGTATGGTTATTGTTGACTATTTGTTTCCCAATGATATGTTGCTTACGGGCATGGTGCCGGCTCGGCAACAACACTGATAGTGATAACTTGATAAGTTAACAAAACTATCCATTGTTATTTACAACTGTCTCTCGAGTCTCGACTACTATAAGCCGATAGCCTTGTTTGGTTGTTGATACAGCTGTTACTTCCTCCTATTACTTACACACAATACTTAAGTTAGCCGGATTCTGAAAGCCGTAATTATGGATAGTTACAATCTTAATAATATGGATAAGTTGAATCCTGTTAAAGGTTATCCATTTGTTACTATCAGCCATATTGTAGCCATCGGAATCGTTTTAATGTAGTAGGTATAGCTGCAGTCGTCTGCTCCAAATGACATTTTAGGTCATCCTGAGAATAAAAAGAATTAGGACAAGAGTCATGGCCAGCCAAACAGCACGATGAGGCACTTGAAGTCATTATCGTCAATGAGCTCACTCTTGGTGTCGGCATTATTAGTTAATGAGAGGTGTTCGCGGCGAGGTGGCGCGATGAAATCACACGCGCCGCCAATTAGCCGCATCATCCAATTGAGTGCCGGCCTTAATGGGTTAATACGTGCCAGGAGTAATATACTGCTTTCTCTCATCCGCTCGCCGTCTCAGCAGGATGCCTACTGCGTATGGACGACAAACCCACGAGCATATCTAGTCCAGCTGTAGTAATTTCCATTTTGTTTGATACTTTGGCCATCTACGATATTTTATATGACAAGAATGGCAAACAATCATACGGCCCGCCTTGATTCCCGCCTGGATCATATATTTTTTTCATCGTTTTCTTTTTTTATTTGTAATTGTTACAAGGAAAAAATAATTAAATTTAAATACATAGGTACTTATTTCCTAAAAAAATATTTTTTGTAGTTGGTGCTTCATTTTCTATTGTTTCTGGAAACAGTTGATCACCCTTTCCTACCTTCCTCCTTCTACCATTTATCCACAAATACTGTTTCCACCTCAACATCACGCACAAAGAAATTTAGTACTTACCTAACCTTAACTCATTTCTTTGTCGTACTTCCGAAACTTTGATTTTTTTACCAGCACATCTGTTCCCTACCACCTACATGGATTCCTTCAAAAGATCCGTGAAAAGTCAAGAGATGGAGCCGGTTAGAAAAGTGTTCATGATTTACAAACTGTCTTTGCATATAGACTCTCCTTATCGCTTTTCAGCTTTAAGTGTTGCGTCAATTGCCGTGCTTCGTATAAATAATATGTTTTACATGAATTGATAAATATTTATTTCTCTTTCTTCATAACATCACACACAAAACTAGCTCAAATGGGAAAAAAACTTAATGAACATTAGAAACTAAGGAATGCGAATAGTTGGTGGCCCTAGCAATCTAGCACTTGTCCCCGCCTTACTCACCCCAACTCCGACGTGTTGCTTCTAAACGATCATTTGACTAACATCACATGCATTGCATTTTCTTTTGTGCATAAAGAACTTTTCTCTTAAAATTGTGACAGCAGGGAATATCTTAGTTAGGTAGGTATATATACGTTTAGAGAGACGTATGTGTAATGAGATAGCTTAATTAACCGACTTCAAAAACGAGGAGGTTCTCAATTCGGCCGGGTTTTTTTTTCTATGTATGTACACCGATTACGCCGAGATTACTGATCCGTATCCATGTATCCATCATCCATGTATCCATCATCCATGTATCCATCATCCATCAAAAAGAATCACGTACGTAAAGTGATTCTTTTTTTGTTCCATGCGGAATGTCTGCCATTTGGTACCATAAAAATTGTTTCCAAATCTGTTGGGTAGTTTGGTTTTAAATAAAAAAAACTGAAATTATTAAGTCGTCTACGTATGCGAAATTGCGAATTTTTGCTTTCATATGACTTTTTAGTGAAACGATACGATAGTAGGAAACAATATAAGTTGACGGTCACCCATCTAGCTTCGACATTAGAAAGTTATCACTAAAAATTGTGATAAATAAAAATTAATACAACAATTTTTGAAGTCGGTTTTAATTTTTGTTTAAAATTTTAATTGTTCTAGAGTCAAAAAAATATATGTTTCAAGCATTACACGTCGGTCGTTTAGACATATATTTTATAACATCAGATAAAAGTATACCCTCCCACAAATGGCAAATTTTTTGAACATACTTATAAATCCGTAATCTATTACTAGTATTATAAAGCTGAAGAGCTTGTTTATTTATTTGTTTGGTGGGTTGGACCCGCTAATTTTAGAAACTACTGATTCAAATTATAAAAATCTTTTTTTGTTGAATAGTCCATTTATCGAGGAATTATAAAGGCTATATATATAACATCACGCAACGACTAATAGGAGCTGAGCATCAATCAAAAATGTTGCAAAATCGGGGGAAAAAAAATATTTTTCAGAGCTTTTGTTGCGTGCGCTGCGTAAAGGGTTATTAAAGTTACGGTACAAAATTATGTAAGCCGGAATTATTCTCCTTTAAAAGTTCTAAAAAAAAGTCCGCGACAGCATATATCTATCTTTTGAGGATAGCATTTTTTGTTTTGCCTTTGTACTCAAATAATGCATTATCTGCGAAGGCGTTTTTGTAAACACGATATTATTCCCTATCAAAATAAATACATTATACATCACAACTATTTCATTTTGGACAAAATTGTTCTTGATATCGTTTGATTTCAATAAAAATCCTTTGAGATGTAATCATTGTTTTTAAATAACTCCGCAATAAAATAATGATCAAGTACCACGCACGCATTTATGATGTCCAAGGCTATCATATGGGGCACGTGACATTTTTTTTACCATAGTTCCACACTTACTGATCATTTGTTCTAAAATTTTTAGAACAAATGAAAAACTAAAACAAACTTCAAAATTTTTAAAAGCATATAATTATAAATTTTTTGATTTTAACATTATTATAAATGTTTGAAAAATTACTTAGTAATTAAAATATAATAAAACTAGAAAAAATTCACGTCATATAATAGCTCCCATATTATAGCATATAATTATTAAATTTAAGTCGGTACTCATCCCCTACAAACATATTTTTTGGAGTCGGTGCTTCTGTTCCTGGAAACAACTTAGCACCAACTCCAAAAAATATATTTCTAGGGGATGAGTACCTACTTAAATTTAATTATTTTATCCTTTTCAGATTTTTGAAGTAGGTTTTAATTTTTGTTTACTTTTTTTTTACAATTTTTAGTTTCAAAGCCAAAGCCTAGATAGGCGACCGTCAGCCTATATTGTTTCCTAGTATCATATCATTTCACTTCAAAGTCATAGGAAAGTAAAAATCCTCAATTTCACATACATAGACGACTTACTCATTCCATTTATTTTGATTTAAAAACCAAAGTACCCAATAAATTAAAAAAATATATATGGAATCAAAGGGCAACTATTCCGCATCGAACAAAAAAAAGAATTATCAATATCGGTTCAACCAGTCGAAAGTTCTGAGGTATCAAACATAAAAAAAATACATTCATTTTTTGAAGTCGGTTAAATATAATGTATTAATTGCGAAGTTGTTTTCATATGCATGATTTAAATCCTTAATCAAATAAATACTCAAGGAAAACCATGTACCTAACTACTCACGACGTGTTGCTTTTTCAACGTCATCGTGGGCACAACTAGTTTAATTATAAATGGCATTCATAGTATGTACATACAATGTTCCACTTTGTTTGGGCATGATAATTAGAGCAAATCTTAACCAATAACCAAGTCAACAAGGGCTGCTAATTGTGTTGAGTAGCCGTGGGTGTTTATTATTTGAAAGTATATCATCGTCACTTAAAAGGCCTCTGGGCTCGATCTATTTCAATCTGTCACATCATGCTGTCGGTGTGAATGACATCATGTGGAAACGACCTGCTAATTTGGCTTGACGGTGACCGCCGTGACGGCCGCCGCTGGCGCTGTCTCCCAGCGGCAGCGGGGCGAGCCCGTGCGTGACCACTCACCACCACCTTTTTTTATACAACTAGATGACAAACAAGCTGACGGCCCACCTGATGGTAAGCGGTTACCGCCGCCTATAGACACCTGCAGTAACAAGGGAAAATCACTTGATATTGCAGGACCTGACTGCCATTGCACTTATACAACTCCCACGATGCTCTTAATCTTTAGATAAATTTAAAACCTTATCAGACAGACACAGCTGATTATAATTGAGGACATCGACAGACTGATTGTGACTGATACGAAACGAATATGAGGCATATAGGCTATCGTAGATTAGCGTGCCAATAATGCCAATGAACCGCTTACTGTGTGTACATTGACAATCGATTCCTATTGCAGTTTCATAACATTAATTATCTTTGGCGGCCTTATATCCTCTTTATATAAATAAAAAATTACTTATCGCAGCTAAATCACACTTTATTCACACTACTTTGTGGTGTTGTCGCCACAGCTCATTGGGGAAACGTAATATTGCAAGCAGGGGTTCATCTCCTTTGCTGGCAACATAACGCTTTCTCTTGATTTTCATAAGCAAGGCATCGCGTAAATAATGTGCCCAACCGCATGCTGGACTATGGTCACCGCACATCTTCCACCAGGCGGACCGCACGCTTGTTTGCCATATAAATATAATGAGAAAAACTTATTTTTCCAGTTTTGGTCTGGTTTCTCTCTACAAGCACACGGCTCTCTCCATGAGTCGGCTGGTTGTTTCATTTGCATTATCTATTATAGTATATGCATAGGTAGGAACGTATCTATGAATTTCCCATTTTTTTATACAAAGCACGGCCAAAGACTCACCACCTGATGCGAATCGTCAAGAAGAGTCCATATTTTACAACTTTTTCTAGCCGCCTCCACCTTGCCGGTCCATAAGGTGCCTTTTCATGCCTCTTTTGAAGGAACCCATTTTATAAGAGGGAGGGAATACAAACCGTGCCGTGCCGGCCAAGAATTCCATGTTTTGGAAGTACGACAAAGAAACGAGTTACTAAACTTCTTTCATATACTCTTTATTGCACTTTAAAATTACAAATAACAATTAGTCAATCTTCTTTGTGCATCTTAAAAAGTTTCTTATTTATTATGGCATACTTAGGTTCGTAACTCATTACGTTTATTATTCTCTCTAAACCACTGACCAGCCCAATTAAGCAAATGTTAAATTGATACACAGTTTTTTAGCAGCTTGTCATGTCCGTTCTGAAACTCTACAACAGTGTAAGCGGTAAGTCAAAAGATATAATACTTTCCATCTATCAAATAATGTCAATAGTCAAATAGTGTCAAATATTAATAAAAAACTCCTTTGTAACTGTCCGAATCTACCTGCACCAAAGTGAAATAGCGTAAAGGTTTATTGAATTTGGAGATGGTACCTCCATAAAATATTACGCCGCTAGTAATAATTTGATGGAAATAGACGGGATGAATAGGTTGATAAGACATAAAATATTGATAGTGACTACAGGAAACAAATTATCTTATGAACCGTTATCCCGCAGTGTTATTGTCTGTCATTGTTTTGCTGAAGTGCAGATTAAATGTTGAGATTCGCGCGTTTTTGCCACCGCGAACAAAAGCTGTACATTTGTTGGAGCAGAGCGTTAACATTACGGAAAAAGTGTAACAATACGCGAGAGCAGCATTAGTGAGCGGCGCACAATGGCGGTAATATCTGTACTTATATCAGGATTTGCATATAAATGGAAATTGGCTTTCTAATGCGGTGCTTTGTGCGGGTTGCGGTAATGAGAGTGAAAGTGTAGAGCGCGAGTGCGCCCGCGCAGGGCGGCCGGCACCCTCGCCCACTGCCGCCTGCGCCGACGCAGCCTGGTATGTTCCAGATGTGATGAATCGGTAATTAAACATTGAAGCATTAACTGTATAATGTTCAGCCCACCTAGCACATTGTCAACACGTACTATGGTGTGGAGATACTTTTCTAAATTATTTAAATTAGCATTGTCTCTCTTCCTGGTATAATTTGTGCAGCAGACGCCAACGCAAGTACATTATTCATACATAACGTCAATTTAGTTTGTAGTATGGGTCAAACATCACTATATATCGCCTTGTGTACTTATATTCTTTTTTGACGGAACGGGATGTGACGATAGTTAACTTACTAAGGACAACTGACGTCTTCAGTCTTCTCGTGACCAAGATCGCTAAAAATCGAAACGTCATCGGTTATGTATTAATAATGTACCATTTAATTAAACGCATTCCGGTTAAGTGGTTTTATTTCAAATGTGTACCTAGTGCTTAATAATAGGCGCTGTTTGTGATGTACGGAGTTTAAACATGCTGATGAGTTGACGGAGCTATAAAGAGTATAGGTCCATAGGGTCCAAGGTCCATAGGGGATTATACTCGCATTCCGACAAATAATACAAACGCGGGTATAAGAAAGCTCTTGTTGAAAGCAATAGAAATCTTATTTGTGTTTTTTCGCGGTGTCTGAATTTGCATTGAGGGCGTTATATATTACCTCGCTTAATTTAATCATAAGTAGATATACCGAGCAGTCCCTATTATAATCAAGGAGATAACAATAAACGTTGGCACTGGATAATAGCTGGCTGCTACGACCTGACTTTCAAGTAGAAAATTATAATAATTAGCTCCATTCGCTTCCGTTTCCACGCGAAAATATTGCCTGCTATTGTATTACTCATAAAGAGGACAACATTGAAAACAAGTTTTAAAAGTCGACCCGCCGTCCTCAATTACGATATTGCCGAACAATTTGTATTTGCGAAGTTTAATATATCAAAACAAAGACAGTTGAAACTTTCGCTGTCATTATCTAGGATTATCGTGCCTCGTGCGCGCGGCGCGGGCGCGGCGCCGGCGTCCCCGTTTGCTGGGAAGTGTGCCGACTCTGCTCCGGCGCACTTCGGATGACCAGCTGGTTGTCTGCCCGACGATTAACTGGAAATCAATTACTGCCTGCTCTTTCTACCGGTAAATTATTAAATTGCTAACAAAAGGAAGAAGTAAAACGAAATTGATTCATTCAATTTGGCTGAGTTTGATGTTAAAGAATGTTTTAGTCGAGCGAGCAATTAGACAACCGAGATCAGATTTAGGTTATGATCTCTAAATGAAGCTATATCTGATTATTCTCAAGAAAAAACGGTACTTTTCTAATAAATAATTTACTAAAAGGTTCCTTGGCCAGTGAAATTAGAATTGTGCCTCGGAATCACTCGATCACAGTCATTTAATGGATCTGATAAACCGTGGCTTTTAAAATTCTTTCTCTGCGCTTTTGTGCAGACCGCAAGCTAATGCCTAATGATATCCATTAGCGAAAAATGGTACTTAATATGTTTGGTCATGGACAGCACAAAGCATCTGAGTCACCTTTCAGTTGTGCTTCTTTTATCTAATTGATTTCCCGAAAATGCCTCGCATTTTTCAACGTTTTGTCGCGTCGATAAATGCATGAGTGCTTGTCATGCAACCGACGATGCGTCGCGTCGGCCGTCGGGCGCAACTTGGGGGTAACGCTCTTTATTATTTTCATTAGTGACTTATGTGCATAGTTCGTGCAGTCTTGCTGCTTGATGAAAGTCTGTAGGATATCACCCTAGCATCGTTGCCTGCATGTTGTAGCATCATACATACAGCAAGTAGAACGTGACTAGTAATACCACCAGACTAGATCCCAATACGTGGCGCCCGACCCCGACAACAACCACTTTGTATTAAAAATAATGTTATGCCGAAAACAACTCGCACTTTCATGTGGAATACTACAAGTAGTTTTATTGTTTTACAATAAAGTGAACCTGATGTAAACGCCGAAAAGAGAGAGTTCTGTCATTTCGCTTTCGATCCGTAATGTCAATTTTGTTTATGACATGATTCATCACATCATTAGCGTGTGACTAAGCTGAATATGTGGCTCAAACTTTAATATAATAAAAATGTCAGTACTCGGTAATATCGTGGTAATATTCTCAAAACGATATTTGTTTACTAGGCTCCATTTTTTAGCATGTAACGGTTTTAATGCCCATGTTCACCTACCTTAAGAGACGCCTAAATGAGATGCCAATTAGTAAGGAATAGCCTAGCTAGTGTATATTATTATGTCGCCGCCATCTGGTTAAATTCGCCGCTTAATTGGATGCCTAGCCCGTTGATTAAACGTCGGCATCCAATTGAATGCCTAGGCCGCGATAGCTAATTGAACTAGACTCACTTTCAGTTTAACGACTTGGCGTATTACAGTGCAGTGATGATTTTTGAAATGAAGTCTTGTGTGGTGACCTTATTTGTTACAAAATATAACATAACACAATATTTTATTTAGTTTTACTAAAATGAGGAGTTCTTGCACAGTCATCTGTAGGTAGCCAGACGTGGTCGCGTGCCGAACGAGGAACGACACGGCTCGTTTGCTATGTAACATAATACGTGCTAACTGCTTACGTGTGCGGCTCCCTCGTCTCACCAAACTTACGTTTGTCGTCGATTTCCCCAACGACCTCCCAATCAATAAATTCAACGCAACCTTGTTTCAGGAGTACCTACTCGGTTCTCGCAGTAGTTTTAAAATAGCTTTTCTGGTTTTCTACTTGATGAGCTGATGACTTCATGTCTTCGTGACCGCTGGGTTAGACAGAGTGTCCGTCGTGACCATCGGTGTGCAGGAGTGATGATCCCGCAGCGTGGACCGCCCGCCTATTTCATGGTCCTTAACCTTCGGCCCGTGGCCTCAATCCGCGCTCACGGTCGGACCACTAAACGTGAAAGTGTAACAACACCTACTTACATTTTCAACGGATAAACCAAAATATTTCGATGATCTTGTCATAAATATTGTACAATTCATGTTGTCTTATATTACAACTCGTAAAAATATCATAAGCTCTGTTTGCGAAAATAGGAATGCTCGTAATTCATGGTGAGATGGATGATGATATTTAAATATAAACAGTAAAGAGCCAATATCGTATCGTCTTCTCGCGACCATCAACCGCTTAAAGATCCTCATGCTGTTTTTTTTATTCGACAAGGTTGGCAAAAGGGCGCGTAGGTAGGTACGTTATAGAAAATAAGAGGTTTCATTTTTTATTTAACCTGCTAGCGAGCGATCCTGAACTAGTAGGCTCAAATGGTAAGCGGCAAGCGCCTTTTACTTCCAATACGTTGAAATTTTTCATTATATATAGATATTTACACAAATACCTATATCAAAAATAATAAATAATCGAAATCAAAAATAATATTTTTTAATATTTTAAACTCGTTTATTCAATCGAATTTATGATGGGGCCGTCAAAACGACAATAAATTAAAACATGGTGTACATTAGTTTATATTATTGGATTGCCACTTTTAAAAACAACTTATTCGTTTGATAATTTCATGACATTTGTATGTGATAGTATAAAATTGGGTGCATTATTTTATTATTACAGAGAAAGGTCATGAAATTATCAAACCGGCGGCACCAACCTGTATATACTGACTAATTTGACATTGTTATTATAATTAATTATCTTGAAATTTATTTTGAAATATTTATGACTAATAAGTAATAAGGATTGTTTATTTTTTATTGTATTCATTTATTAAATTCATAGAAATAATATGAATTTAATAAATTCATATTAATTTTTTCCATTCTGCATTTCACAAAAAAAATTTTAAACAAAAATTAAAACCAACTTCAAAAAACTGAAAAGGATGAAATAATTAAATTTAAGTAGGTATTCATCCCCTAGAAACATATTTTTGGAGTTGGTGCTTTACTTTCTATTGTTTTTGGAAACCACTTAGCACCAACTCCAAAAATATGTTTCTAGGGGATGAATACCTACATAAATTTAATTATTTCATCCTTTTCAGTTTTTTTAAGTCGGTTTTAATTTTTGTTTAATTTTTTTTTTCACAATTTTTAGTGATAACTTTCTACGGTCGAAGCTAGATGGGTGACCGTCAACTTATATTGTTTCCTACTATCGTATCGTTTTACTAAAAAGTCATTGGAAAAGCAAAAATTCGCAATTCGCTTATGTAGATGATTTCATAATTTAAGTTTTTTTAAATTTAAAACCAAAGTACCCAACTGTTTTTGAAAAAATTTTTATGGGACCAAATGGCAGCTATTCCGCATCGAACAAAAAAAGAATCACGTAAATCGGATCAGTAATCTCGGCGTAATCGGTGTACATACATAGAAAAAAAAAAAAAAAAAAACATACCGGCCGAATTGAGAACCTCCTCGTTTTTGAAGTCGGTTAATGAATAAATGAAAGATTAATTATAGTTCGAAGACATCAAGTTTCACTTGTATGTGACCCTGATATCTCTGGTTTTGGCTACATCGCTACACTACTATGCGATTGGTTATGCAGCACCTACGCTGGCAATCAGATTCTGTCATCTTAATGAGTGAAAATCTAATCCCTGAGTGTGGATTGCGTAAAATTATTGTCGCAATCAATAATGTGACGTGTCGTGTCGACGTCACTAGCGCCAGCCATTAGCGCGAAGGGACGTGTTTATAATGAAATAAAATGAATATATATTTGGGCTAGATAATAGGTGTGAGTGTAAAAAAAAAAAAAAAAAAAAAAAAAATATATATATATATATATATTTATTCGACGGCCGGCTGGCCGAGTGGTCTGTACCCCAAGCTACTCGGTCAAGAGGTCCCGGGTTCGAATCCCGGTAGGAACAAATGTTTGTATGATGAGTACGAGCATTTGTTTACGAGTCATGGATGTTTATATGTTTATTTAGTATATTTCTTATATTTATATACATATTATTATCATTATTTCTCCGTTATCTAGTATCCATAACACAAGCTCTTAATGATGCTTACTTTGGGATAGATAATAGGTGTGAGTGTATAAATATTATTATTATTATTATTCAAATAGGCCTCCAAGAAGCACTTTCGAATCTTCAAAAATCACATTTGTATGACTATCACAAAAAAAATTAACTAACAACGTCATAGCGTCTGTCTGTCTGTCATGTCTGAATTTACTTAAAGGTTGATATAGCGAAGAGTATATTTTTAAGGCGATCTATCGAAACGTTGTTTCGGCCAAGACCGATAGGGATAGAGATATGGCTGACTCAGCGGGAGGAAAAAAGATAAAACAGCGAACGCGCGTGAAAAGTAAACGAAATACACAAATTATTTTATTAAAAAATAACCTTATGGAATACAAAAAAACCCTTCTACACGATTCTGAATATTAATGATAACTACTATTTAAAGTAATTTCCTATTGAATACAAATTATCCTTCACCAATAATCTTAAGTTTTCTTGTTTATAAGAGGTCTTTTCGGAAATAAAATGTATCGAGCCAAATTCCTTTAATCGTGTTTTCGTTCTACACGTATCTAGATAAAGATATGAAGTAACGTATATTTGATTTTTAGATTCGTAAGGTCTTTCAGCAACGTATAACATTACTTATAAAAGTGCTATTTTTTTTCAATATATCGTCTTAAGTAGAACAGTTTAATGATGTAACCGTTCCCTCCGTTCACGTACTCGCACGCAAAAAACGCATACAATAGCGGTATTCACTGCGATAATGTGTCGTTAGTAGATAAATCTCCGTCAATCAATAGGCTTAGGTTCTTGGTCTAGCGTCCGGTTGCGGCGCAGCTCTGCGCACTCGCGCCAAGGCGCCCCACACACAGTCCACATACAGCGGCTGTGATGAGATCAATTCGTGCTGTCGCCGTTTAATTAAATTAATTAAAATTAAAATTATTAAGTAAATATTAATATTTACTTCCGATACATTTTTTTTTGTTTGAAATTGAGGTCTGAATAATGCTCGTTTAAAGTACATAACACGAAGATTAACCAAAAGTATATCTCAATAGATTATAGCTAGATATGACATGAGTATTGGATAACATTTCTCTGCGTGATCGAATCAGAAATGATGAGATCCGCAGAAGAACTAAGGTCGCCGACATAGCCCGAAGAAGTGCGAACCTCAAGTGGCAGTGGGCAAGCCACATTGCAAGGAGGACTGACGGCCGTTGGGGCGGAAAACGTACAGGGAGACGCAGCGTTGGTAGGCCCCCCACAAGGTGGACCGACGACCTGTTGAGGATCGCGGGAAGCCGATGGATGCGGGCTGCGCATGATCGATCGGTTTGGAGATCCCTGGGGGAGGCTTATGCCCAGCAATGGTTGTCTCTCGGCTGAAATGATGATTGGCTAACATGAACACAGGCGCCGGTACCGTATCCTTTGGATATGCCTACCAATTAAAATATTTATAACTTGCTCTAAATCGCCCTAGGATATCAAATTTTCATCTAGAACCACACACCAGTAAGCACACACTATTGACTATTGAACACAAATGTCGTAGACTCGAACGTCAATAAAAAATAGCAAATGGGTTGTTTTGTTTCGGAGGTTTACACAGCGAACATAAGCAAACTCTGGAAAACCACCACGAACCCGACTAATAACTTGGCATTGATAAATTTCTTTGTCACCTTAGAATTCTAAATTCGTCACTAAATAGGTACACTATTAATTTGGTATTCTTTACGGAAGTTAATCACCACGCTATTGATTAGCAAGATTATTTATTATTAGATTTACGATTAGATTGTTGGTAACCAAACAGATCTAGATAAATTATTACCTAATGAGTAATCTTAACCAAAATCACAGTTTGAAATCGTAGTGATAGTAATCACTATGATTTCAACATCATCGTATAGCGTCACTGGCTCATCATAGTGGCCGGGTTGATCTCACGGGTCATTAGATGAGGTCACGTTATTAGGCCGGGAGCCGTTTGATTGGGTTGGATAGTAACAGCATCAGCGCTATATTTGCCAGCGGTGTCGCCGGCCGCGGCTGCGGGGGCCGGTGCAGCGACCGGCCCTGACCGTCAGCGCCGCAAATAGTCGTTGCATGCCGCCCGCCCGCCCCAGACCGTCTGCCGACGACGGGATGTCCTGCAGATGAAACTGAACTTTGCACATCTGCTTAGGGCTGCGACAACAAATGTTTCTTCTATACATCACTTGTGATTTTTGTTCTAATTATACATATTTAATTTTTAATTTTGTGATGGTATTGGTCTTCAGAACTCCGCTCAATCTCTTTTTTCCTTATGTCGACAGATTTGCGGACCGTATACTTGTTTGCCGCATTTTTGATGGGCGATGTACTTTATTACTACGCTTTCACAATATAGGTAGATCTATATCTTATAATTAATATACCTACTATGTCTAAGAGTTAATATAACCGTAATCATTTTGCTGTTCTTTCTAAATTATATCTTCAAAATAAAAAGGAAAACTAACTGACTGACGTATCAACGCGTATACCTTATTTATTTCAGAAGAGAATCAACATACAAATAAACAAGTGTAATCAAATTTCTTAAAGAAAATAATCATTTTTAAAAACCTTTGGTGTGGGCTTTTTTAGGAATATAGGCACTTATCATAGCCCGATTTTAATCAGGTAATTTTTAACGCTATTGAAACAAAAATTATATCTATACATTAAACTTAACTTATAATATGAGTTTCTTACGTAATCAGTCTCTTACAATATTATTTTTGGTCATAATTGGACGGTGGGCCATCTTGGGCTTAACAAAACTGAATCTATCATAAAAACAAAAAACTCTTTCAAAAATATAAAAACTATATTTTTTCTCCGCTTATTCTAATATTTGTTTCAACCTAAACAAAAAATAATCTTGCAAATTAGAAACTTTTTTTTAAATATAATTTTAGCGGGCCTTATTAAGGGTATAGAAAAGAAATCAGTGTAAAAGGAACGATAATGACTAACTATAATTAGTTGTACTTAAGTATTACAGGCAATTAACAAACAAATCAAAGTCTTGTAGGCCTTGAGATGCATTCTGGATATGAAAATTATATCTATTATGATCTATAAATGTATGAAATTTAATAGTGCTAATCGAGTCATCTAGGGAGCCCGTGTGGTGGACCTTTATAGGCACTTTTCTCGGCAGCGAGCGTTATTTATATAAAATTAAAATAAACAAAAAGTATACACAACACTTACCTGCATACAAATGCCCTTGAATTGAAACTATGTAACTTTTATTTTAAGGAAATCCGAAAACAGTGTGTTTTTTTCAAAGAAACATTAAAAAGTTTGCGATTATAACCTAAGTTATAAACCATAAGTCGTTTGCAACGTGACTGACAAACTGTCCACTGCTGCCAAAATGGCGTCTTCCACCATTCGATTTGAACTTGCAGTTATGTCTATGGTACTAACCGAACATGGGCGCGAAATTTGAATTCGTTCGAACGTTTATAATAACTATTAAATTTTGAAGGTGGGCTATCTTAGGAACAGGGCCATCTTTGGCGCAAGTACCTTATTTCAAAAAATCGGGACAAATCTCCTGAATCTGGGAAAAACACAAATTTCGTTTTTATGCATTATTTTTTTGTACAAAAGTTGAAATTTTTGGTCTATTTCATTAGTATGGCGGGAAACATAGAAGACAACTAAACGCCACCAAAGTGACATCAAAGATGCCATGATGAATTTTTGACTGTTGCAGTTTTTTCTATAAAAAATATTATTTTGTACCACGCAACGAAGCAAAAAAAAAAAGGAAACGGATAATTAAATACTGTTCTGCACATTATTAACTATTTTTCAGTATACTGTAGATAGACCTGGCCGGGTTTCCATACATTTTTGGAACATCTCTTTTGGCACACAGGTTCCTTATGACATCTAGTGGTGTAGTAAGAAGGAATTTTTTAAAATTCACTCTTTGAGGTGGGGAAACGGGGGTCCAATGTTTGTATGGGGAAACAACATTTTTTATTGTTTATTTCTTACAATTATCACGACAGGTCATCATGACATTAGTTAGATCATATGGTGCCATCTACTCGATCGTCGTTAATCGGTACCTAGACGAGCGCGGGCGGCGCGGCGAGACGGGAGAACTCATCGGGAAACTCGTTGCATCCTTAATTAGTAAAATTCAAGATGCTGCATGAGGGTGGCTGCCTGCTTGCTTTTTATAAGTTTAGGCTTGCATTTTATCTAAAATGCAAAAAATCAAATACAATTTTACAGTTTCGCTGGTTCTCAAATCTTAAATTGTATTTGCGAAAAGAGAGTCCCGCTTTTTAAATAAAAAATTACCCTGAATATGACGCGAGCGAAACCGCGCGACAAAGCTGGTAAATTATAAGTAGGAAGTGAAGTGAACTGCACATAATGCCTAAAATAAGTATCATGTAACAAGCTGAAATCTGGCAACCGTGATGTATAGTATGATGTATGGCTTCCCGCGCGCGGGCTCAGGACTGGGCGCGCGGCGTGGCGGTCGGCGACCCGCGGGGCACGTATCTATTACCATCACTCACACTCGACACACTGACATCAATCAGTCAGTGTAAGCTACAAATATTTTTGATTTCTGCAAAAAAGAAAATTAAACCTCCGCGTTTCTTATTCAATTAGAAAATAGGGCGAGGAAAAGTAATTTTCTAATGCAAAAAAATGTTGTAACTTACCAGAAATAATAAAGCGGGACTCGAAGTGGAAATGATATTCATCTAAATTAGATAAGACATTACTTAGCAACAAGTTAACACTTCTTTATAGATACAGGTAGTATTAGAAACAATCCAAACAGGAAAAATAATCATATGACAAGTACATTATAGTCTTTAAAAATGTCAGGATATACTATTGTTGAAAATTGTTTGTCTATTAGTAGTAAGTATATATGGATTCTCACAATTTTTTTTAAAATCAGCAATGTCAATGAATAATAATCAACAATGGGATGGAACAAAATTAACGATTAGCTGCGCGTGCGCATACTGCGCATGAACGGCGACGCTGCTGTTGTGGACAAGTGTCACACCGCGGTGATTGATCGCACGCCCTTTTGACTGTGAGACGCTCATAATTGACCCCCGCTCGCTCGGCTTTCGATGACAGATGCTTATAACGGACACGTACACTCATCAAGAGTTTGTACTGTTTATTTTGTCGCTATGTGCATTCAATAATATTTATTTATTTATATCAAAAACTGAAGAACAGTTTCTCAGCTTCATTTTGAAATGATTGGAAACCTAAGCTAATACATACCTATTCACTTTATCACGGTGTGTTAAAGTAGACGAAATGAGAGTTTACGAACATTTAGTATTTATTTACGGCTCGAAGACTAGCATTTCGAATAGTTCCACACGTGCGTCGTTTGTGCAATGGTTAGAGAAATGGCTGGTCTGCAAACCTTCGACGTCGCAAATCGCGCTGTCGTCTTATGAGTCTTATTTATTTATTTATTCATTTATGTACACACAAAATACTTAAAAATAAAACACATAAAACAGTTCAGGCACAAAGGCACTGCTTATTTCAAAAGAAATCTCTACCAGCAAACCTGTGACAGGAACACTGGAACATAAAAGTCTTAGTTTGTGTTCTTTAATTGACTATTTACCTATAATGTTTTCTTTTGATTGGTTTGTCAGGAAGGTGAGCTGAGCACGTGGACGTCGTTCCTGCAGCGCGCCGTGGACGCCACCTACAACACCGAGGTGGTCATCGACAACCTTCACAACATGATCGGTTAGAACCTGCACATACCTTTTTTATCGTTGGAGAAAGCTTTTATAGCTACCCAGAGGCGAGTTGGGCTGCCTCTGGCTTATGTGGGACTCTCTGGAGTCTCCGGCATACACACTAAAAACCAACATTTTCCGCTAGAACCGAGGCTTCGACGCTTGCACGACAGACAGAGTACTTATCGCAATTAATATCACGTTGTGAAGCCTGGACGATTTTTCCAATATATAATATGTAATTGTATATTAAGATCAATAAAGTAATCGATAAATATTTTATCACATAAAGATTGTTTTCAGAACAAAGTATTATTTTAAGTTGCCTCTCTTTTGATCTAGTTGTTCGAATTATGTAGATAAAAGCTTTGCTGACGGAGAACGGATCCGCTCACTTGCATTTGATCTGCCAAGAGATCACCTACACTTACCAGGGCATCAGACGTCATACTCCTGTTTCCTTAACCTACGCGTGGGCTTCAATGGCACTCTTTAACTGTACTGGGATTTAATAGTTTTATACTATTTTTATTGCTGTGGCCTTGTTTCCGCTCCGCGGACCCTACTGACATTTCAGCGACATGACGAGCTCACGCCATTGAGCTCACGCCATGTCGTTAACTTTTAAGGGTCTTAGCTACGAATTTCATACTATCGGTACCCTCATCTAGGCACCATAAAGTCTTCTATAAAACAGGTATTTGTAATGCGATACTACATATATTTACAAATTTAGTTCGGGATTATTACATAATTCTTTTGAAAAGTTTACACGTTAATAGATGCGTTGAAAACTGAATTATTATGTGGGTACGTACTATGATTACTAAATACAGGACGGATATTCTATTTGGCTGTATGTATTACTTAAATATGACCTAATTTCGTTTGGAGAAATGCAGCTTAATCAGCATTAAATTGAAAACTGTCAAACGAATTATTTGGTGGTGTTTCGTCGTGTCGGGGGATACGCAGCGTCGCCTCTTGGTCTGGGCACGTTACTCGAATCCTTTAAGGCCGCTTAGATTCTTTTGACTTTCCAACTATTGTGACCACTTATTTTGGTTTATCTTGCTATTTTATACGACTATCATACTATAATTACTGATGAACGAAAAACTAGTTCTTCATAGTCTGATAAGGGTGACGAGCAAGCACACAGCTTGCTGATGATTTCTGCAATCTATAGATGATTGCAATGCGGAGGGTATTGTTATTGATTTAGCCAACCTGTATAGACGAGAAAGCATTGTATTGGTTGTCAGTACTGGGGATTAGCAGGCTTATTTTGTAACTCCGACCTAATTCAATTGTAATATCATTGGATTACGGTCATTCATTGCTGAAACACTAAAACATATCACTGCAATGGTAAGTGTTTCCATACGACGCTAGCGACTATGTATGCAAAAGCAAAAATGTTCCTTATAAAAATGTGTTCAAAGTTTTGAATTTCACAACTGAACCAAAAGTAACCAACAGTGTGCTTCTTTGCTATCCTTATACTCTAATCAAACGGAAGTGAAACTTGGACAAATTTCACCTTGGAATCATCTAATTATTAGCCCACGTTACTCACAAATCATCAGCACTTTGTGCACTTATGTAAATCCAGTTAGATTACTTTACTCGACCAGTCATTATATTATTTTACTTTCTAAGTCAAACGTTCTACGTGTATTGATTATGGTCCTCTCCAATACATGTCCAATTTTATGTTAATGCATTTAATATCATAGCACAATCAGTCAGTAGTCTGTGTTTTTTTCTGTATGTCGGTATTTGTCATTGTAGTTTTCTTTCATGGTTATCCAGTTGCAATATTTCATTTCATTTGTGTTCTCAAAATCAAAACGTAACTATTTTGTATTCCGTTTCCGGACGACTTTGACTACAATCTCCGTAGAACAAATGCTACCTTTTAAAAATTCCTATATTTCTGTTTGCCGGTCAGCCATCGTAACAGCACTTGAGACCACAGGCTGCCCGCGAAGCCTGCACTAATTCCCGCTACCGTGCACAATTTTGAGCTTCACCTATATAAAAAAAATCGTTTCTTTCCACCTACTTTTGATCCATGCGAGTAATTATGGGTAGGACTAATTTCAATTTCAATAGCAAATTATTACTTGCTTCATTTCTCGTTTAAGTAGTTATACTTATACCTAGTTTACAACTAAGTTTTAAGTAATTATTATAGAGGAATATGAATGAGAGTTCATGAATAATTCCAATAATTATCTAAATTTATTCGAATAAGTAAACACTTCAAATCATTTCCGTTAACGGCTGCCTCACAATGAATTCCGGTTTTTATGGTAAGGTGTCTAACGAGTTTTTTTTCTAAAAATCAGTTTTATTATCAATTTAAGTAGTGAACGTTTTATTATAATAATTCATTTATTTCGGACCTCTTCTTTTTACATCCGTATTTGTTAGTAACAATTTACTTAAACCTACGTTAGTAACATTATTAATAACATTGTAATAAAATAACAGAAAATTGAAATTAATATATAAGTCATACATTTGAATCAGACTTATTCAATACATATTTCAGTATGCTTTAAATGCATCAATTACTTGCATCATCAAATTTTTGTATGTGCATGTTTAATATCTGTTAAGTGGCCGTCTGGTCAGTACCCCTGTCTACATAACCAGAGGTCGTAACCCGGTGGAGCCTAATATTTTTATATTTAATTACTATATTTTTTATATACACATTGTGTTATCCATACTTCTCCGTTATTTATGGTCCTTAACATAGGGTCCTATTGATGCTTGATTTGGGTGGTATATGTAAATATTTACTTTATTTGTATTAGTTGAAAATTGAAATTATTTACTCTGTATGAGTGTTTTAGTAACTTGAAAATAATTACAATTTAACTTATCTGTGGTGCTCGGGAGTTGAAGGCCCGCGTGTACAAAGACATAGTTTTAAGCTATCATTTATTTATTTCATTGTATTCTCCAGCGGAGCAGCGTCGGTACGTGCGCGAGGTGTCGTCGTCCACTGTGTTCGCGTCGCTGTGTGAGGTGAGCGCGGGCGCGGGCGCGGACGCGGGAGAGGAGGCGGGCGCCGGGGCGGAGGCGGAGGCGGGCGCGGGCGCGGACGCGGGCGGGCGCTCGCCGCTGGAGCGACGCGCGGCGTCGGCGGTGTGCAGCAGCACGCCCATCGCGCGCGACTAGCGACCACGACATGCGCTGCCAAGTCCTGTTCGTATTTTTTGCCGTATCAAACACTACTTTGGAAATTGTTCGTGTTCGGCGTCTCTCATTTAGACGCCTGCAAACTTTATAAATAGCGGTATCTGTGATGACGGCCTCGACGCTTCCGAATTATTCTTTTATGATTTTGTAATCGACGAGTCGATTCTGTAAAACGCTCGAGACCGCCGAGTCGCCTATTTATAGTGGCGTATCACCGCTGGATATCGGCTCGAGTGCGGCCGTCTAATGCGTTCGCCTCGTCGCTCGTTAAATTTATTGTAGAAGCGGTGATGTGAGATGAAAAAGTTATGGTTAATGTGGGGAGAATCGGTGTAGCTGTGTGTGGGGCGGAAGCGGGAGCGGGGCGAGTGCCCCTGCCTTATGCGTGTGTTCAAGCCGCAGCTGCGTCTGCGTCTGCGACGGCGCTTAAACGTTCTACTAAATGTTCAAATTATTCTATGCTTGTTCGAAATATGTACTTTTAATGTAAATTAAAATCATATGTATATGTGAAATTTTGAATGGAATATAGCTTATATGGAACTTATTAAAATTCTAGTATATTAGGTTATATTAAGCGTTATTCGCTGTACATCAAAAAAATGGGTTTATCCGATTTAAATTGGTAGTCATCATGTATTATACTAATAAAGCTATGCTCAATTATACAAATATAAATATATGCAATGATCTATTATATATATGTTGACACGATTATTTATCAATATTTCTCTATAGATAACTAACTCGTTCATAATAGATTCTGATCTAGACGTTCGATGTTTTATTTGTTCTTTAGATAGTACGTTTACAAATGTAATGTTTGATGACTGATTTGTCATTGGATGTTTGCGTAGAGCCTGGTACCAGGAGTCGCTTGCCTCGCTCGAGGGGCTCGAGGGGCTCGTGTGTCTCAGCATTGTGTTGTTATGTCATTGTGATGTTCTGCTATCAGAGTACACTCAGTGCCTATAGTGAATGTAGGTACTGCGTGCTGCAGTCGCTGGCTGCATTGTCTCCGGACAGGTTTTAAGCTAGACTAGAAACTTTGCGATGTCGTCTGTACTAAATATTCTATTTGTTCCGCGGCCTGCGCACGCGCACCACTTTCACATATTACATTTGTTACCTATAATCGGCCGTTTCTGAGATACATGGGTAGGTATATGGAGCTAGTTGTAAAGTGTATTGACCCCATTATGTTTGTTGAAGGCGCATATAATAATAATAATTTTAAAATTCGTCGTGTTATGTTAATAGTCCGCGGCATCTTATGTCATGCTATACATGCTATTTCTCTGTTTATAGTCGGGTTATTATTGTGAAGGTCAAGTGAATTCTAATTTTATTCAACGGCCGTCTGATCAAGTGGTACAGTCAGTCAAACAATTTTCACGTCCTGAGGTGGGAATCGAACCCGCGACCTTTCGCAATCCGGGCGACTGCTCTAACCAACTGAGCCACCCAGGACTTGGGATATCCCTGTGAAATTCTTCTAGTCTATCTGTATTTACGTTTATGAGTAACGTCCACCCTACAATGTCGAAAATGTTCTATTTCAACATCCGAAACGAGTATTTTTACAAATACCTACGATTCGGTTAAGTTGGGGCAGTGCTTTCACTTAACTTATAAATACTTAACTTACAACTTATAAACGTAAATATAGATAGACTAGAAGAATTTCACAGGATATCCCAAGTCCTGGGTGGCTCAGTTGGTTAGAGTAGTCGCCCGGATTGCGAAAGGTCGCGGGTTCGATTCCCGCCTCAGGACGTGAAATTTTTCTAGATTTACATTTTAATTTCCAATGATGCAGTTTTAGTTTTCATCAGAACCGGGCAAGAGGCTCCTTTGAGCACTTTTCCGCTATTCCTCATAGTTTCGGATTTGGCCTTCCACACCCACTTGAAAAATTAACCCTGTCCTTTATCTAGTACCTATCGATAAAGACCGAGGTCTTAATAATGCTTAATAAAGATAATAGGTGTGAGAATATTATTATTAATGTTAATATTCCATATTCAAATGTTTAATGATTCGGACGTTGAATGCTATGATTGTGTCTAATTTTATTGAAAATTTAATCTGAATGTGGTAGTTTGACGTAGGTAGTCTAGGTAACGTTGTATTAGTTATAATAGGAAGTTATATTATATCCAGTATATTTGTTCTAAAAATATATGTAAGCTCTGTTCAAATTTGTGATAACCGTATGCCGAAGCGCGCGGGCTTTAGTAACATCTAATTATAAGTTTTTGAATATTTTTAAATGTCTGATTAGGGCCCCGTGGAGTAATCTCGAGCGTGCGCCCGCCGCGCCTCTAGCGGGCAGTTCGCGCCTGTCGGAACATTAGTGTGTAGTGTTATGCAGTATTATACATGGACGCATTTGTCATGGTATGATGTACTCTTGTTAATCTATTGTATTTATGTAAGACGTTGTTGCCAAATTTTCTATAGTTTTTTGTAACGAGAAGTCGTGTCTATTCGCACGGCTGTCTCGCTCGCACTCGCATTTCTAAAAGATAAAATGATTTCCTACTTTCATAAAACAAGTTATCATCGAAAATGTGTTGTATTTTTGTAATTGTTACAATATTATAAAATATAATATCGCTTTTCGTGATTTTTCGCATGGATAGTCTATGGTAGTACGTGTTTGATATTTTGAACTGTTTCCGTAGGTATATTTAAAGGGGCTCCCTGTGGTCTTGTGGCGCTTCCGGGCTGTATGTTCTTCAACTTAACTTGAGGAGTTTTGAAATTCCATAAATGTCTAACATTTAAAATGAGAGAAACATATTTTCAAGCCGCGTGCGCCGCGCACTACTTTACCAAGTGTGATATAATCAACGAACCTCACATGTATTAAGATTTATGTATATATTCATATATTCCATGTGTTTATTAACGGGACCTTTGATGTTGTTGCTGTGGTAAAATTTTAAAATCTTAGATATAGTGGTAATTATGTAATAATGCCTTCACTGTTCGTGTTATTGTATATTATATATTAATTAAAGTACTGTTGCATGTAATTGTAGATAAACTTAGAATTAGTCGTTGTAAACACGCTGTATGTTTCCCGTCAATATCATCTTTATCCTCTTGCAGAAATTAAAATTATTTTATTCCATACCATAAAGTTCATTTTTTAAGACTGCTAGATAATAATAAAGCTATCTCGTGAGAGAGATGGAAACGGATATAATAATACGTTACCCTGACAGTGGCGCCCCCTAGCTTTACTTCTATGTCTTGGATGCACATGCGTCAGATGACTGGCGAATCTATGATTTTTAGTACCGTTTACATTTTATTAATACTTTCAGGTATATTTACCAATTTATAGTCTCTTTCTGTCAATGATTTGAATATGAACTTTAGTGTCGACTTGCACAACGAAAGGTAAATATGTTTACAAATTAAGTAACGCCAGATTCATAAAACAATAACTGCCAATTTTGGTGTCTTATCTGTGGAGCCGTGTAACGCCCAAGAGACTACCATAGTAAAAACCAATCGTGTCCGGACTTTGCAGCTTGTCAGAACATGTTTTATTTTAGTTGTGCATGACCCTTCGCCTATTAATAGTTGAATGTGGACATACAGTACTCATAACGTATGATGTATAACAAAGAGAGAATTTTCGTAGTAATATTCGTTAGATGTTAGGCATAAGGTTGTGTAACACACTGCCACCTCTATGTTTAATGTTCGTACGTCGCGCCTTTCATGTCGCATAGATTATGCGTGATGTGCAGTCACGGTTAGACACCGAGTAATCTCGACAAGATGTTTTAAGGCGATCCCTAGTGAATATTTAACAAGGAATTAATCATATTTTTCCTATTCCTGTTGTACTTGTTTTTAAATATGTTACAGTGGACTAATCGATAATGTATTGTTCAAAGGCCAAAGCATAATTGGTAACAACTCAATAGAATACGATCCAAAGATTATCCTCCCTTATTTCCGTTTCAAGCAAAGGGAAGAACAGTCCAAACCTCATCATCATCATCATCATCACCAGCCTATATACGTCCCAATGCTAGACACAGGCCTTCCTACATGGGAGAAACACATGGGGAGCTTGGACCATAACACCACCACACTGGCCCAATGCGGGTTGGTGAGTTAAAGCGGTTGCAGTAACAACCGGGACCAACGGCTTAACGTGCCTTCCGAAGCACGGAGGAGCTCGAGATTAGAAATTTTGGTTGACCCAACCCGGGACCGACCATGGCGAAAGTTGCTTTGTTTTCGTAAACGAAACCAGAGCGCACAAACCACTACGCCACCGAGTTCCTCCAAACCTAAACTAAGTTTATTAGAAAGACAATAACTAATTGGAAACATTCTCATTAAAAGAAAAACAGATAGATATCAGTTAGCCCGCTTGCAATATTATTGTTATCTTTTGTTCTCTTGCTGAGAGGTCCTATCTCTATCTTGGAAAAAAATACGAGGTATCGCCTTAACACATTATTTTCTACACAAACATTGTTCACAGGAAACCTGTACTCTTGGTCTGGGTCATAAATAGCTCCCAGTCCTAGATTGCGGTGCTTAAATGCAATTCAGTCACAAAATCCTTGTAATCGATATGAGTACACGCTATTGTTGGATGAGTCAAAGAAATTTTTAAAAGTGTTAGTGGATTTTTGTTTTATAATAATTATATCGGAACATTCACTGCCATACATTTTATATACAACTGTACAAGCTTAGGTTAATCATGTCGAATATAAGACTTGCAGGCAGTTGCATAAACTGACACGAAGCAAGCTTAAACAGCCCTAGCCTTGTTCACAACTGTCGGGACACGGATTAGATTCTAAATCTCAAAACCCACCTCGCTTTTACGCGGTGCAATACAAAGAGACATTTCGAATGTTTTCCAACAGTTATGAATAAAGGTGCGGCGTCTTTTATTTCGTTATGTAAATACTCGTTAGTGTAAAAACATGCTAGTTTTAGAAATACTTTACAGTAGTCAGCACGCGGGCGGAACAATTTCAGCTGCACCGAAAATATTTTCGTTTAGTAAAAAAATTTTGTAAATTTTTGTTGTAAATGTTTCTTAAAGATAATTTAAAATTGTAAAAACCAACCCTAGATATTTGTGACCGATAAATAATGTATTAGGGTATTTATCTTGTGTGCGGCGCCGCTCGCGTGCTCACATTCCACAGACTGCATATTTTGTGTACCACATACTTGCGCTAAAATAAAACAATTATTTTAAAATATCATAGACTTATTTATTTGTACCTTATCCTTTATACTAACAAATACATAATCTATACTCGTATATAAATTTAAAGATATATATAATATTAATTATAAAGTAGGTCAGACTCATGTTGGCAAGCTCATAGTCGCTGTGCTCGTTCCTGTGCGGCATGACCGCAGCCCACGCTACATTTACAAACCGACTACACAATCATTACACAAACACTTACATCGTATGTATTATGAGGTTACTTATGAAATGACCAATTTTTATGTAAACATGAGTTATTAATCATTAGTTTTTTACACAACTATAGATGACAAAGCGGTTACCGCCGCCTATAGACACCTGCAATAACAAGGGAAAATCACTTGCAGGTGCGTTGTCATCCCTCAGGATGAGGCCGCTGGGCATGGACGGCATTTCATCTTAGGCCTCAGCCTAAGATGAAATGCCGTCTATGCCCAGTAATTACACTGGCTACCTGCCTACCTGGCTGGCTGTTATTATTACCATCATCAAACGCTGTTGCTAGCTTAATTCAGACCTAAGCTCTTTCAGTACAACCTTATTTAATCGTTATGAATAAATAATAAGAAAATATTTATGTCTATTATAGTATAAAAGAAATCGATTGGTATTCAATACATAATAATAATTTTGAATTATTTTGGGATTCTAATTTAGGGAAGAAATTTATTTTACAAATAAGCACACCTTTTTTATCTTTATTGTTCAGGTAGTTCTATAAAATTCATGTGGAAGATACAATAATTGGCTAAATAAATAAAAAAAACATACCACGAAACTAGAGCAAGTGGCAAATATAGGTAAAGATTGATCATTTCATAGGTATACCACCTGGTAAGTATGACATGACCTCCACGTTACTCAAACTTAAACTTATCTATATTTCACAGATGTACCGCATAATAAAATCTTTTTCAAATATAAAATGTGATATGATACAAATTGCGTGTATGATAAGCTACTAAACATTTATCTATTTATGAATGTTGTTATGAAATGGAAGTATTAAACAAGCAAGTGTCGATTCGGTTAGGGACCTTATCTAAAACTAAAATTAAGTTATCTGCCTCTCTTTCGCTCCACTACAAGGAGAAAGGGATAGGATTACTTTTAGAAACGTCAAGTCCGGAAGAGACCGGTTTTTTTGTATGATAAAATGAGGTTAAAATGCCATGAAAAGTCATTTCAGAAGCATCATTTGCCGCCAGCTGCCATCTATCCTTCTGTAAACGTAGTGCGCAGTAAACGCCAAAATGCTAAGTCTAGATAGGTACTTATGCTCGTTTTCTTTCACTAACATTTGCTTAGCATTAAGAGTCTTTTAGCGATTTTTATCGCAGTCTAAATAAAGGACGTTATAAGTGTCACTGGCTGTCCCTCCTTCGTTACAATCCGATCCGATAAGAAAAACATGAAGAAGGTGACATCATTTGAGTTTTGAACGTTGCAGTTTGATAGCATTTAAGACTCATAAGTAATACGAAATGAAATACGTCATAAGTTACTGGCTCGAGTAAATATCAACTGTCAGTTTTCCAGATACGCTCCATCCCTTACTTTTTAAGGTTTAATGAAAGAGGCAGTAAAGGTTTAAGATAATGACAACAGAATCGACGCCACTCTATCTACAATGATCAGGTGTTACCGTAAACTATGATAATGTTCATAAACTATAATAAAATATGATCAGCTAGCACCGTTGCACAACAGCCAGGGCGCGAGGCGTCTACTACTGACACTAACATATATAGTATACCTACACGAACTATGGTATTTGTGTATGTGTAAAATGGCCATATCGAACGGAATGCTTTAAAGTGATTAACACTGATTGTTTTACTTGTTTTAACACTTAAGTACCTAATCATTTTAAGTATTCTTGCAAATTGTCAAGAGTTTTTTCCAAAATTGTCTATAGTTGGTACTAGTGCTGCCATCTATGTAAAAATGTTTGTCAGCGTCTGTAATAAAAATAAAATACATTGTGTTCTTTACCATCACACAATGTGGTTCTATTATAGGTTATGGGCCCAGCACGCTTCCCCTCTGCATCTGCTGCAATATATTAATATGAGGTAAAGGTAAAACGTCACAAAAGTGTCATGAGGTAAAAGATACTAAAGTGCTAATCTGCTTCTCTTGCTGACTGTGCCTTTGTAGGTAGGTACCTTACGGCTGAATACTATGACGTCAATTAAACTTTAGGTTTCGCTAAAAATTTAAGTAGTGTGAATCTAACGTTTACCGATATAATTTTTTGACGATAAGTACCTACATAGGTATACATAAAACATTTATTGGGCCGTTACTCATTAGTAATAAAGTCAATTCTGAAGTGACGAGACACCATTTCACAAATATTTTAGCATGTTATCATAGTGTCGCAGCCGTTATTAGGGCAATGAACAGGATATACGTTTGATTTTTAATTAATAATCACTTGACATCAAAAACTAGTTCTTAATTCGACCTTCAGAATTCGTTCACACCGTCTTTTTACTTATTTGCATAAATTTTAATAATAGTGGGTTGTAGGTACCGACAGCGATATGTTTGTGTGTGAAACTGAAATGAAAATTAAATTTAAACATGGAACTATGAGCTCGTTTATATCATAAAGTTAACTAACTATATAGAAATGTTTTAATGCTAATAATAATACCTCATAATGTATGCTACAGGCCTCGCGCCCACAAGGCAAATATTACAAATATCATAAAATTAACGATCAAAATAACCAGAGCGATATGTGGACACAATTTCTTGGTACCTATTACAATAAAGTTATAAGAATAGGCTGAATGAAGGATAAATAATATAATACTGTTTATTTCGTTATATTTATAGAAGTTACGGTGATTACGATGGGGGAGCCGACACCTCGGATGGGATATATCTAAATCGCTCTATGTATTTCAGCAGCGTCATGAAGTGCGGTGAGGGGCTGCCTATCAGTCGTTCATATAATACTGCGCGTCGGCCCCGCCTCGGCCGGCACCGACTATATAAATACTTAACCTATTATGTACACCATGGACACGTTTCATAAGGCACCAGATTACTTAAAATTAACATAAATTTGTCTCGTCAAAACATCGCTAATTACTTTAGGATGTTTCAGATTATTATCACCCATCACCGCGTGACATCGTGGAACTTTCTGTTGTTCGTTCGCTGTGTGGTTGATGTGGAGACATTTCGGTACCCATTTCGGTGGCGGGGTGGTCAGGCGACGGCGGGTGGGGCGGCGGGCGCGGCGGGTGCGGGGGGCGCGGGCGGCGGCGGGGGGCGCGCGGCGGGCGGCCGCGGGGGGGCCAGCACGCCGTGCGGCACGGACACGCGCCGCCCGCCCACCTGCACACACCGAGACATGTCACAGGCCACTTGGGAACTTACAAACATAGGTACAGGTCGCGCCAAACTAGTAGTTCGTTCTGAACATGAGTCGTTTCACTGCGCACTATCGAAATACGGAACAACGCAGAATGGAGCGAACCAGATATTTGGCGCGAGCTCTACTATCCCTGTAACAACATACTACCAGAGTTTTTTTCCAAAGAACAAACCCCTACATTAGATCTTCGCTCTCATAGGTAAAAAAGGCGCAAAGGTAGATTTGCGTAAAAATCTTATGTTCCTCTCATGTAGAAAGGTCTGTGCTCAGCAGTGGGACGCATATTGACTGGTCTTGATGATAATGGACCGTCATAGCGTCAGGGCAGTATAAACACTTTGGAGGCATGCGGGCAGGCAAAACCCGCTCTGCCGCAAAAAATCTAAGCTCTCCAATTTGTAAGCTCTCCATCCATCACATCCATCTATTACAGCTGAGTAAACCCCGCCTCCGGTTAATAACAGTGGAAATAACCGGTCATAACAACTTGAATATAGTTACATCTTATTTAGGTGTCATGGACAATTCACTGTCCAGAGCTTGCACGGAGGCAGAGGAAGCAACTGCTCACGTCCTGCCGGAATGCGACGGAGTGGGCAATTCCGGGCAAAACACCTGGGATATCTAGGTAGCCTCCGGGAAGTTTACGGCGACGTGAAGGCGCTGGGCGGATAAGCCGGTCCTCACCCTCCGACGCAAAACAGGCGCAATGGGGAATATGCATGAAAAAAGTATACCTACTGGTTTAGGACATTTATAATAAAATATATACGTAAAATTATACTGCTAATAGTGAAGACACATTTCTCTTTCCAAAACAACTTTTTATTTGAAATATGTATGGCGGGTATGTAACGTGACTATTAAGTTTATATCGGATCTCCTTGTCTAACACGCAACTTTATGTGGTTGTAAGTCATGCACTGATTAATATATGAAAAAAAATCTTTCAGTATTGTAAATTGTAACTGTGTAGAATTTAAAACTTAAAAAATCGATGCATATTCCCCATTGAGGTGGACTTACGGAAGCAGTGCGGGGGCGTACCTGCACGGCGATGTGTCCGCGGCGCGCGGCGCCCAGCGCCAGCACGGCGTCGCCAGCGCGCAGCTCGGCCCAGTCCGCGGCCAGCACGCGCTGCTGCGGGTAGCCCAGCTTGACGCCGCCCGACACCGTGTACGCGCGCGGCGGCGGCAGCGGCGGCGGACGCTCCTGACAACACAATCAGCCGTCAGCTTAGCGATTCTCTAAAGTCAGCAGCCTTGAATTCGTGGCTGTCGGCAGCGCTGTCTTACCTTTTGGCGTTTGTTTGACAACCATTTGACAACCGCTGGCGACACCAGAGTTCCGACGACGAGCACGGCGTGAGTCGGAACTAATAAGTTGTTTATTTTTATATCTTTATGTAATTCAATCAAATATTGAATGAAGTCATTGCGATACATTTTAAACAAAACAAAAACGAGGTCGAAAAAAAATATCGATTGTAGGTACCTACTTGTTTAGCCAAAACAGAGACAATCATACATAGCAGCCATGACATCGACGTAGAGATTAGTGAATATGGTTAGGCGCAGCGCCGTGCTCAAACGTCAAAATCAATGGCAGCTCGTCGTCTTGTCCCGATGTCAAATATTTCTGTTTGTGAATTACACTGCAGATGACGCACGCGCCCACGCGACGGTGCTCGCTGGACCGATTACTCTGCCCAGGATCGCGTACCAAAGACACAAGAGGCGGAGAGCAAGGTGGTCGTCACCGGAGCCTCACAAGGGACAGTTTCTCATAGGGACAAGGGCGAAGAGTGAAGAATTTGTAAAGGGTCAAGCATTGCACCCGCAGGTTCCGCGTGGCCATTATAACCGCACGGAGCCGTTGGATGCAGGCTGCGCAGAACCGTTCCGTTTGTAAATCGATGGGAGAAACCTTTGCTTAGCAGTGGACACCATAGGCAAATATGATGATGATGAATCATAAGGTCGGCATGGCCATGGGAGGTGGTGACAATGGTCCTATATTAATATTAGAATTAGTGTAGATAAATAAATGCCAATTTTAGCAGGTATTGGAAGTGTTTTGCTAACGTAACAAAAACCATTAAGTTTCTCACGTTCAACAGAGATCCCTCCAAGCGTAACCCTCAGCCACAAATGCCGTCGTTATAAGATTTTAGATGGATAAGTACAGACACCTCCAAGAGAAAGTTTAATAGGTATTTAAAATATGACGACTGACCAGATCGAGTCCGAACAGTGAGCAGGTCTTCTTGACGAGCGCGGGGTCGCACTTGTCAGTGGGGTCGGGCGGCGGCGTGCCGGCGATGGGCGCGGGCCGGGGCCGGGCGGGCGGCGCGGGCGCGGCGGCGGACGCGGGGGCGGGGACGGAGGCGGGGGCGGAGGCGGGAGCGGGCGCGGGAGCCCGCAGCCGCGCGCGGTGCCTGCGCCACGCCGCCTGGATACATTCTGCCGCCGCCTGTCGTCGCGCTCGTCGCATACGCTCCAGCACCTGCGATGGGACAAACAATCCATAAGCTGCTGTCCATTTTTTTCAGAAACAAACACATAGGTACAAACTCTCAATTCAATGGAGCACCAGGAAATCCCACCAGCCTGTCAAACCCGTTCAGTTAAACAAGCCGAACCATGGGAGCGAGCACTGCTATTTGCTGGGGGCTACTTAACAGCGCACCTTTATGACTCCCTACAAATTGTAATTTTGTCCTAGTCCCCACTGCCCTTCTGGAGCGGACGTACACGCCTTCGTTGCCTTCCAGGTCGCCCGTGCCCACACGAAGTGGTACCGTTGACTCCCATTAGATGATCTCCTGCCTCTTCTGCGGAGTCTTCTGTCTTCACTTCTCTCTTCCCGGATGTCATGCCATCTACACGTGAAGTCCCCTCTGTCTGAAGTTCACTCTTTCCATTTCCATCGAGGTCTCGGTAAGGAGTACTAGGAGAGTATGGCGTACCTGTCGCATGCCCTCGCTGAGGAAGACGTGTCGCTTGCCGAGTGCCCAGCGCACGGCGGCGGGCGAGGCGGGCGCGGGCGGCGCGGCGGCCGCGGCCACCGCCCGCAGCACGCGCGCGCTGGCCGCGCCGCACTCGCGTTCCCCGCCACCGCCCCCGCCCCCGCCGCCGCCCCTGCCCGCGCCGCGCCCGTACAACGCCCGGTAGCGGCCGCTGAACAGGCGGAAGCGCATGCGGTGCGGATACCCGCCCGCCATCAGCTGCACCGTCTCCAGAATCTGCAGCGCGCGCACCTGACACACCCCGATTTAAATGACAGAATATTGATTTTTGGCTAATCGTGTTGATTTGTAACTTTTTCACACTATAATCGCACAGAATCAAACACTCTCAACTATGTATAAGAGTGCTAAGGAAAAGTATTAGTGTAAGTAGATTTGTGCCTATATTGATGATCTGTGGATTTGCGTTCACTATGTATACGTACTTGTTTGGCAACGGTAGTCCGCTCGAAGAGCATGGGAGTCTCTGTGTGGTTGGCGCGCAGGCAGCGCACGAAGTGTGGGCGCGCGTGCACGAGCGTGCGCAGCAGGTTGTCGAGCCGCGTGTGGAAGTCCTGCGTGAGCGTGGACGCGGCCGCCGCCTCCGCCGCGCCCGCGCCCGCCGCCGCCGCCGCCGCCGCCGCCGCCGTCGGCGACGCGCGGAACGCCGCGCCCGCCGGGCCCCCGTGCGCCGCCAGCGCCTGACAAATAAGCGGTTCAAAATTCATTATTTTTAATTATATTTAAATATCACAGCTGAAGGATCTATTACATTTTCTTGAAGTTAAGCTTATCAGCTGATTTGAGGTGGTGCAATAACTGAATATAGTACAAAGCATTAGAAGATACCTTTGCCCAGCGGCGGGATAGCATAGGTTGATTATAATAATAAACTTATCATGTCGTGGATAGGAATTAATGGTCCAGTATATATATATATATATTGCTCTGACACCATACAGATATACATATTATAAACTGATGATTGAAGTCCATAAAATAGTTGTTTGGTTCTCAAAGTAGTAATTACTGGACATTGACAGCATATCAACTTAGGCCTCAGGATGACAACGCTCCTGCAGTATCACGTAATTTGTCCTGGTTATTGCAGATGTCTATGGGCGTAACTGCTTACCACCAGGTGGGGTGTCAGCTTGTTTGTCCTCTAGTTGTATATAAAAAAGTTAAGAATGTAACATACCTTGAGTTCCGCTCCAAAAAGATGTGTGGCGAAACCGAACTCGCAGGTGCGCGTGTCGAAGGCGGCGAGCAGCTCGTCGGGCACGGCGTCGCGGTTGGCCTCCAGGAACTCCGCGGCGTCGTAGCACACCTCGCCCGCGTAGTGCCGCACCGCGAACCGCCGCGCGTGCGCCGGCCGCGCCTCCGCCAGCCGCGGGTGGCCCCTGCACAGACCGAACCTTATCATTGGGAGCTGACGGTATCACCATTTTCTGTTCTTCTTAATCGTCACCTTCGTATGACAGTGAACTGCTATTGGCACCTCATGTTTAGAAAATTATGAAATGTATTTAAAATCCTTCCGGCAGGATAAACCGTCTTGACTACCATTTTTAATATGACACTGACTGTACATATTTGTGGTGCTCGTGTCGGTACCTGTGCGCGGCCTTGATCCTGGCGACGTACTGCTCGGGCGAGCCTCGCGCGGCGCACTCGGCGTCGAGCGCGGCCAGCAGCCCGCCGCGCAGCGACGACACGAGGTCGATGCACGGCACGTTGTCCACGTAGTCCACCTCGAGCGCGCACGCCACGCCCTCCTCGCGGCACGACTCCGCCGACGACTTGAACACGTGCGTGTTGTAGAAGTGCTGCATGGTCTCCGCGCACAGGTTGGCGCACAGGTGCTCCAGCCGCGACGGCGCCGCGTCCTCGAAGCCGAACATGTCCAGGATGCCCACGAAGCCGTCGGTGGCGTGCCGCACGGCGTCGTTGAGCGCCGCCATGGAGCGCGCGCCGGCCCGCGAGCGGCCGCCGCCGCCGCCCGCGCTCGACGCCCGCCGCGACGCCGCGTCCTGGTTGTGCACCGACTCGTTGGAGTCCGAGCTCAGCGTGCCCAGCGTCGAGCCCAGCCGCTTGAGCGAGTTGGCGCGCCGCACGATGGTCGCCACCGTGCGGCAGTACAGCGCCTTGGCCAGCGAGTCCCTCGCCGCCGCGGCCGCGGGCGCCGTGGCGGGCGCGGCGGGCGGCGGCGCGGCGCGGCCCCGGCGAGGCGCGGCGCGGGCGGTGAGGCCCCGCAGCAGCGCGGGCGGCGGCACGCCCAGCAGCGCGCCGGCGGCGGCCAGCTCGGCTTCGCCCGCCGGCTCGGCCCCGGCGCCGCCTTCGGCAAATTGCACGTTTCCCAGTAGCAAAACGGCCGCCAGAACTCGCACTACGTCCAGGAATGGAATACCCAGAATTCCGAGGCAGGTCTTCCAAGCTTGAAACCTTGCCGCGTCCTCGGGCTCCGGTCGCCGGTGGTGCGGCGAGGCCAGATACCTGCGGACGAGAGCCGACGTTTGAGTGCCACGTCCCGACACCGTAGCCGGGGCGAGAAGGGATAGCGGCGTACCTCAAGTCCTGGGCCGTGTAGCCGTCGAGGTGAAGCTGCGTGCGCTCTTCGGGCGTGAGGCCGGCCAGCATTTGGTAGAACACGTGGTAGTTGCGCTCGCCGGGCGGCGGCCGCACCACGCGGGTCTGGTCTAGGAAATAGCAGTGGATCTTGGTGCGGTACAGCGCGCCGTCCGTCACTTGCACCTCGATGAAGTGACCCTGGAAATAAGAAAAGAGATACGGCATAAGTTCGTGACAGATTGAGATTAGACAGCAGTAGTATAAATATAGGCGGGTGTAAACTGACGATGCGGCTGGAGTGGGAGTTGGCGGCGGTGGCGGCGGCGCCCAGCGAGCGCAGCACGGTGAAGGCGGCGGCGAGGTGCTTGAAGGCGTCGGTCTCGGGCCCGCCGCCCGCCACGTCGAACAGCCGTCGTAGCAACACCATCGACGCGTACGTTTTGCCGGACCCCGACACGCCTGCATTAACAATCCAATTACGATCGATTACGATTACTAAAATGATCTACAAACGTAAATCTACATTTATTTTACTCGCAGTTCTTATACAGTATGCATGGAATTTTCATTAATATATAATATTAATATTTCTTCATATACTTCTTATATATTATAGGTTAAAAAATCTTACAGTTGGTATTTCAACGCAGGGTCGCTTTGGACAAGACACGAGGAGTTCTTGATGGCCATAGAGGAGTTATCTCCAGATATAATGGCAATTAATGAGACTTGGCTGAGGCTGGGACAGGAAGACCGAGCTCCAAACTGTCGGGATATCGGTTGCGGCACACCCCAAGACCTGATCAAACACGGGGAGGGCGAGGTGGGGGGGTTGGGTTCTACGTTCGTAATGGCATTAACGCACGTACTTACATGCCAGTTCTCAAGTATAGGATCAGTAGAACAAATGTGGCTGAGAGTGCGCTTGCATAATAAAGTGATTATAGTCGAAACTGCCTACAGGTGGTCTGTAGGCAGTTTCGACTATAATGGCATGGCAGGACGTATCCACCTTTATAGACGCCCTCATAGATTCCATCGCCTCCTTGGGTAGTCGGGACGGACTGATCTTGCTTGGTGACTTCAACATCAACTTGCTTGCAGCAGCAGTAGGCATAAACTGTTTATGCAATTTTTGCACAGTACTGGCTTGACACAGATAGTTAACAAAACACATCTTGTTACTGTGCTTGCGCGGTAATTTAGAATCCTGATTATGTTAGCACTAAAGTCCTTGTTTGGTGCAAGAAGCCTTTAGCGAACTGTTAACCAACAGCAGCTCTATCACGAAACGGTTTTCGAAGGTTCGCTGGGATATAATTATGAAAGTAACGCCGTACCAGACAGGATGATGGCCTGCGGGTAGCCGGTGTCGGCCTGGTGGCGCACGGCGTCGTGCACGAGGCGCGCCAGCTCCGGCCGCTGCGCGCGCGCCGCCGCCAGCGTCAGCGAGTTGCACGCGTCCGTGTACGGGTTCACCGCCACCAGGATCGGCCCGATCATCGTCTGCGGGCAACGTTTTCTTTAAATCATTATCACACTTAAACGAGATTAATTATTGAGTCGCGTGATCAACAACACCTGTCTGCTAGCCCGTGTTCGGGTCCTGGACGGGTAAGATATCTTTTGTGATTAAATGAACACGAAAATTAATTTCTATGTGGGTATTTATTTGTGTATGTGAATGTTGTACATTAGTCCAATGTTAGAGTTAGTCTGTTTTAAATTTGATCAACGTTATTCTGAAATGGAGTAAACCAGTTAATAATAATAATGCAACCTGTCATTGCGCTGCGTCAGAGTGAGACACCATCAAAACAATTTTAAACAGTGTTCTCTCTGGTTGGATCAAATCAATGTAATTATGCGTCTAACAATTAATACGTCAAATTATCTTTTCCGAGTTGAAATTAAGAGAATATTGCTTTGATTTATAAAAAAACTGAGTATAATATAGCTGTACGAGTAAGCTCGTACATTATCCACAATAATTACATCAGCACAATTTTAACCTACTTAGGGAAACACGCAACTTTACTTTAATTTTCACTTAATTGTTTAGGTCGCCCGTTCTCACCTTACCATCAAACCCATTCTAGTATAATCAAGTTATTATTTAATTAGGTGTCTTCTATCCAATCAGTATAATTTCATCTCCTATCTAAAATCGTACGGCCTCCTCGTACAATAGCATTGTTGACGATCAGGCTAGGATCAGGTGCGCAGCGAGCAGGTACGCGCTACCTGCGCGTGCGTCGGCGCACGCAGTGCTTGCGCGCGGGCCGCGGGCAGACAACATGCGTCTGTGTATCCCTTAGAGGCTTACAGGGTTCCGTTGGTCCCTGCTGGTTTGCCTTTATTTATATTTGTTTCCTATCACGTTACAACTTTTTCCTTTTATCTGTGTTGATTATATTTAACTCATATTAATACTACTCTTCTAAGAACCGGTTTCACAATTTTCTGGTAAAGTGCAATGTAGTTAACGGTAACATAATCTTAGCTAAAAGCTAAAAGTTCGGTACACATGTAAAAGTTGTCTGTAAATCAGAATGTTTGTGTCAAATAGTGCTATAGCAGCAAAAAGTTGTTTCTGTGTACATTTTAATACTAACTCGCCTGCGCCGGCGCATTCGCACACAATGAAAACTTATTGTATCTGATATGACGGTACTACGGCGCTAATCTGCATGTTTGGAACTCGTGTAACTGTCTCTAAACTTACAGATACTCATAAATCTACGAAGTAACAATTGCAATAACAGCATTAGCTGAGCAAGTAACTACCTATATAAAAATAAAATATTAAAGCCGTATGATGGTTTGGTATTCCAAAGTGAATAGGTACATTTGATGTAAACTGGTGAACTAAACTACATCCAGTTTAAAACAGGTTTTTCTCGAAATACTTGTGCAGAAAACATCCAACGAGAACTTTAATCCGTTGCAGTTAAAGAGACGTGCTTGCCTCCACCCTGTAAATGTGTCCGGACAGGGATTTTCAAAACTCGTTAAATGTTTAATTTAATTCGACATAAACTCTTTACAATGAAGGCAAATAAAAGGTAAAAAGTGGAAAAAAATCATCTCCCAGGGGTGGACATCCGACCAGCAACCTTTAACAATGTAGGTAACTGCTCAAATTATTTGAGCTGTCAAGGACCTGCGATATGAATTTCTTTTAAACTACCTGTATTTGCGTTATAAGCTATATGTATCGTCTACGCTCACAATGTCGAAATCTGGATTACTTACATAAAATTTGTTGTGGTAAAACCTCGCCTGCAGAGCCCTGACGACGGCGTCCTCGGTGAGGGGTCCGCGCAGGTGGATGAGGTCGTCCACGTCGGCGCCCGGCGTCGGGCCCGCGCCGCCACCGCCGCCACCGCCGCCACCTCCGCTGCCGCGCCATCGGGGCTCTGTTAAAGTCGTCACACTTTATAAGCTGGCTTGTCCCATCTTTGTAAAGTAGGTGCTAACCTTTGAGCCTGTTTCACGAGCATACGAGCGCGTTTTATTGATACGCGCAAACATGATACCTAGTACCTCTCGATACGAAAACTATGTGCTAACGGCTAGACGACGCTCAACGGACGCGCGTGTCAAAAACGACTCATTTCAAAACGTCGTACGAAATAGTCTTATTCCTGTTTGAAATAAAGAATAATGACAGTGTAGGTAACTAAAGGATATATAATTGATGTGTGATTCAGCTGCTATACGAAGATAAAACAGGATGCAACTTTTTGCAAATAATGAAATAAACATGTAGGTAGAGCTCGCGCTAAACATCTAGTTCGATGTCGAGTTGCATCGCGCAGTATTGCGCAGCTGTTCGCAGCTACCGTCCATACAACGTTGTTCCGCCGTTCCATTTTTTAATAGTGCGCAGTGAATCGACTCGTTTTCATAGCGAACTAGAAGTTTGCTGCAGACTGTAACAAACATAATACTATCACATGAACTTTATAAATTTATATCATACTCTAAGATTTTCTTGGTCGCCGCATCTGACATTTAAAATTTAACTATACGGGTTCACTAAGTTTGGAAGATACAACTTCATTCATAATAATTTCGATATTTTAATTTGAGTCGTAAAAAAAGCCAAATGTTTGTTGTTCACGCCTGACCAATTATGCCTGCTTTACAAAACTCAGGTCAGGTCTTGCGTGGTATATTGCTCGCACTTGTGGGATGGCTCCGCTAAGTACCTCTGATGCCCTGGACAGATTGCAGCGTCGTGCTGTTGGAATGTCGGTTGGCGATGTAGAGGTCAAGAACAACCTCGAGCCTCTGGAATTGCGCAGAGACATTGCGTTGCTTAGCACGGAGAGTGCTCTGAATTATCTTATCCTACCTTCCCCCTTCCTACTCAGGAGTACGCGTGCCGGTCCTCGGAGTCATCAATTCACTGTCTTCACCTCAACATCACGCACAAAGAAATTTAGCAGCTCGTTTATTTGTCGTACTTCCAGAACTTGGAATTATTTGCCAGCATATGTGTGTGTGTGTCCTTCCTATAACATGGGTTCCTTCAAATAGGCGTGAAAAAGCACCTTTTGCGCCGGCAAGGTGAAGGCGGCTAGAGCAGTGTCTGAACTGCACTAGCTGTCTTCGCATATGTTAATGGATTCTTCTTAACGCTTCACATCAGGTGGCGTTGATTCACTTGTCGTGCTTGCTATAATAAAAATAAAGGTAAGCGAAGGTGACAGACCTGGCGGTGCTGGGTGCGGGTGCAACGGTGGTTGCGGCGGCTGCGGCTGCGGCGGCGGCTGCGGCGCGGCGGGCGGCAGCGAGTGCGGCGCGCGCGGCGGCACCGCGGGCTGCGGCGCCGGAGCCTTGCCGCCGCCCGCGCCCGCCCCCGCCCCCGCCGCCGCCCCCGCCCCCGCCCCCGCCCCCGCCGCGCCCACGTGCAGGTGGTTGCGGAGCGTCACTAGCTCCGAGCTGAGGCTCAGCAGCCGCCGCTGCAAGTGCACCGCCTCGTTAGAAGACGACGCGTCTGAGGAACACAAATGTACAGCGTTATCATTCAGATAGGGCATTTCTCTTTACAATATGAAGCAAGAACCACTAAATGACTAAATGTCTCCTTTCTGTAGTTTGTCTTATGGTGTTGATTATCATTAATAAGTCCTCATTTTCTTTTTATTATTATTTATAAATGGATTTACTATTGCTCCGAGAGAAGTTAAGAGGGGGTCCAAAATGTAGCGAGCTTACCCAGAAGGTGCCTGTCCCATCATAACAAATACCTTGACCTTTATGTAATATTACCACCTAGGTATACAGGCGATGCCGTCAATACAACAATAAATTGAAACATGGGCTATATAAGTTCATAGAAATAGTTTTCCACTTTCAAGAACATCTTATTCATTTGATGATTATTCAGGACCTTTGCATGAAATAATTCAGCCAATGTTATATTATTTCATATAAATGTCAAGAAATTATCAAATGAATAAGAAATTTTTGAAAGTGGCAAACCATTTCTATAAACTATTATAGCTCATGTTTTAATTTGTTGTCGTTTTGACAGCACCACCCTGTATGTATTCAACACACCATAAATTACATTATACATAGTTTTAAATGCCTAATTGTAATGTTCTCAGGTCGTCTCAGGTAATTTATGTCAGTAGACACTGACTGTAAAGTACTCGGATAGTTTTGAGTCCAAGAAGTGATAACTTGTTACAATAACACACATCCGATAAATAAAGTATCACGTTCGATCTCAGTGTCTCTGCACTCGCTTTACGCAGTTCCATTTAAATTTCAAGCGATGTTAACGAACACAGAGAGGACCACCTGATTGTATTATAGTTGTAGGGTCCAGGCGCGCGGTACCAACAACCGGTTGTGCCGGCATCGGACCTTCCAAATTGGATCTTGTAGCCCACAAAATATAGCTCTTTTTTCACTTGATTTAGTGACAAGTTCCGTCACAAACTTTTTTACAAGCACGGATCGAAGGACACGGTTGCCGCGCGCGCCGCCGCCCATCGACCACATTAATTGTCTTAAAATATTTCGAGATAACTTCCCTGCAGTGAAACGTCAACTAATGAAAGTTTTCTCTTTCATGCAGTCTAAAAACGCGGGCGACGCCACCAGCGTGGAGTCACGGAGCGTCGCAGATTGCACAACGCGGATGTATCAGGACCACCACAAGTTTTAGCGTCATCAGAAAGACAGCTTTCACCGTAACTTTTGGGAAATTTTATAGTCTAAATCCAATAATTGTTCGACTTTAAAATGTGCGTTACGGCATGTTACGGTTATAACAAGTATATATTTATGCTAATGTACCTACCTACTGACAGCAACATGGAAATGTTTTAAGAATATTGGTGTTTGGATGTAGAATATTTGCACACATACCTACCTATCATAATTTTGATTTGTAATTATATTAACACCATAATATTTTAGTTTCTATGCGAAACATGTGAACGGCTCACAGTTGTGAAAATCTGAGTCTTTCTCTATCATCTGTGAACGTCCGCAGCTCTCTCAAGTACGAACAATGGTCGGGACGATAACCCATAATGAATGACTATGACAATCTGATCATAATCCAACGTTACGTAATTAAAAACTGTCACTAAGTAATTTCGGTTTTGTTTTATCAAAACAGTTATTTTTTTACTTTTTTTCGAGCTACCCGCCGAAAATTGGGCTCTGTGTGTGCGTAGATCAGAGCGAGCGAGACAAGCTACTTTAAGCGGCGCAGGCTCCTGAGTTCGAAAAGAAATTTGTAGGGTGTTCTTCGCCTGGGCTGGTTATTAGGGGTTGGATAATATACAATTTCTAGCTAGAGCAACTTCCTTTTGGAAAGAAATGTGCGTAACTGTTAAGTTTTGTGTATGTAGAATGGTGCTTGACTGCAATAGAAGATTTTAACATTGCCGGATTCCGCTGTGGAGGATGGCGTTGATTGTAGTCAGAGAAATACTCGTACAAACCAAGTGCGTCGGCAAACAAACACACGTGCTGACATAATTATAATTTATAAAGCACAATAGGTAATTTAAATTTTATATTTATTTATTGAACACCTGATTTTCCTTAGTTGGTTCAAATGCTTTCCAAGATCGATCGCATGGACTGACGCTACCGTAAGTTGACAGTCGTTCGGACAAAGCACAATTTAAAAATATTGTTTTAAGGTGCTCGTTGTCGTACCAGTCAACGTGCTCTGGCCACTCTGGGTTCGATTACGAAAACATAGCAACATTCGCTATGGTGGATCCCGGATGGGTTAATCAAAGTTTGTAATCTCTTTTCGGAAAGTTGTTGTTCTAACCGCTTTCACCCAAAACGCGGAATGGGCCAGCGTGTTTGGCCCAAGGCTCCTCATGTGCTTCTCCGATGGGTAGGAAAAGGCCGGTGTCTAGCTGTGGGGTGTATAAGTACATAATGCTGTTGTTTCTCAAAGATCATTTCCCCTGTCAGCTTGCTACATATAATACTTACCTACATTTTACATATTGACTAAGTCATATCCTATTATAGGTACCGTCCTATCATAGTCCTAGTATTATAAGTATTCGTGGGCTTTACATGCCACTCATGCTAGCCAGTTTTAGCGAAAATCGATTTGTTCAACATATGTATAACCATAGTATCTCGGGGAATGAAGCAAGAACTTAGGTTGTGAACTGTTTATGGCATCAATGAGGCGAGTCACGTTCATTAATTTGAATTAGTCATCAGTCATTCGGATTCACGCTTGTGAATCTCAATAAAAACCCCTTGAAATATTCAAGGAATCCACGAACGAGAGATGATTTTGGAGCAAGCGATGAACGTGTGTATGCGCTAAGAGCGGTCCGGCCGCCCGCGCCCGCGGCGACCGCGCCGACCGCCCGCGCCCGCGGCGACCGCGCCGACCGCGACGACCGCGCCGATGACGGGGGTTCAAGGCTCCTTCCGCTACTCACGGATACGGATATATGCTGCCTTATGGTCTAAAGATGCCGCATACTAAACTATTTATTTCATAATTTATCTTGAAAATTAGAACGACATGAAGCATTAGTATAGTAATATTCTATTATTGTTATTCGTTCTAACGCTTTTTTAGACTGTTTTCAACGCAGTGTATTTATAAAAATAATAATGGGACTGTAGTAATTCGTTCGTTAGCTAGTTATACGTGTATTCAAAATTATAAAAACTAATCAAAACTTCAACAAATAAAAGTCTACTCTGATATTTAATTTTGTCTCTCCTTGCGTATCTGCCAGAAACCAGCAAGATTATTCTTTTAAAATATAAGTTGGTACTAATAATTTGCAGTATAAACTTACAAAAAAATAAACTAAGGTTGATAGGCTACAGGTGTCGTAGTATGAAAGTAATATAGACATGTATCTGATGCGGAAAAGCTAGGCTTCGTTGTGCTAGCAAGGATGCGCATAAAAACCGGCCACGCGCTGCGCACGCGCATGCCGAGCTTTTACTTTCAGGCGCGCAGTCTCTCGAATATTAAACTTCAATTACTATGCAACTTACGCTTCATGATAGAATACAACTAGAATATAAACACTTTAAAAAATCAATCAAATTAAAGATGACAAACCGACTAACACTGTAAACAACATTATGTTTCGATAATTACCTATAATGGTAGAAAGTGTTTTATTAGAACGGCATACTTCTCGATAAAAACAGTCGTTTGTTAAAATAAGTGTAGTTACCATGTTTACATTTTGAATTGTAGCGTAATATCAGTAATATAATTATACTAGCTGTGCTCGCGACTTCGTTCGCGTGGATGTCGGAAAATAACAACATACCGTACGTAAGTGGTTAGGTTACATAATTTTACTTGAGTATTTTTTGGTTTATTTTGTTTATTTTTGACGATTTTAAGTGCTTCTTTGTGGCCTATTTAATTAAAAATATTTTGAATTAAGGTAAAAATTTAATTTAAAGATTTTTTGAGATACTGTTACATATATGAAACATCTCCTTTGATTACTTACCAAAAAAGATTATAGTGAGTCAACCTCAAAAGATAGACATATGCTGTCGCGGACTTTTTTAGAAGTTTTATAGGAAAAACAATTCCTACATACATGATTTTTATGTTACTTTTTTTTTTTTTTCTTTTTTTATACAAAGCACGACAAATGACTCAACACCACCTGATGTGAAGCGGTAAGAAGAGTCCATATGCGAAGACAGCTAGTGCAGTTCAGACACTGCTCTAGCCGCCTCCACCTTGCCGGCCCGAAAGGTGCTTTTTCACGCCTCTTTTGAAGGAACCCATGTTATACGAAGGAGGGAACACATGTGCTGGCAAAGAATTCCAAGTTCTGGAAGTTCGACAAAGAAAAGAGCTACTAAATTTCTTTGTACGTGATGTTGAGGTGGAGACAGTGAATTGATGACTCCGAAGACCGGCTCGCATGCTCCTGAGTAGGAAGGGGGAAGGTGGGATAAGGTCAAATAACTCCTCAGAACACTCTCCGTGATATAGCCGATAGAAGGCGCTAAGCGACGCAATGTCTCGACGCAATTGCAGAGGCTCAAGGTTGCTGGTGACCTCTACATCGCCAATGATACGGACAGCACGACGCTGCAATCTGTCCAGGGCATCGAGAAGGTACTTGGCGGAGCCATCCCACAAGTGCGAGCAATATTCCACGCAAGACCGGACCTGAGTTTTATAGAGCAGGCATAATTGGTCAGGCGTGAAAAATCGACGCACCTTGTTCAGGACACCGAGCTTCCGTGAAACTGTTTTGATCACGGTTTCGATGTAGTTCCTGGAATTCAGATCGCAACATATCTCCATGCCTAGCAAATTTAGGGAGCCCTGTGCCGAAAGAGTCATGCCCTGAAGAGACGGAAGGGGAAGGAACGGCGACATTTTAGCTGTAAACGCGCACACCTGTGTTTTCTTAGCATTGAACTCAACAAGATTGTTAGATCCCCATTCAGATACGAGGTTCAACACCCTGTCGAGCTCAATGGCAAGATTCTCTCTCTCCCTCTCGGTTTCAGCGCGCCCAGCCCCTGGGCGACCGTAATACTTTGCAACAAAAGCTCTGAAAAGGAATATTTTTCCCGTTTTTGCAACGTTTTTCATTGATTCTCAGCTCCTATTGGTCGTAGCGTGTTATAGCCCATTAACACCTCGATAATTGGACTATTCCTGAGAATAGCAGGTTAATCCAAACAAACTTCTTATATTACAATATTAGTATAGATCTATAGAATATAAGTATCGATTTTGCGGGGATGCATACCTGCTATATATGCAATTGATACAATTGATGCAATTGATAGAGACGACCGGCTGGCCGAGTGGTCTGTAGCCCAGGCTACTCGGTCAAGAGGTCCCGGGTTCGAATCCCGGTAGGAACAAATGTTTGTATGATGAGTACGAGCATTTGTTTACGAGTCATGGATGTTTATATGTTTATTTAGTATATTTCTAATATTTATATACATATTATTATCATTATTTATCCGTTAGCTAGTATCCATAACACAAGCTCTTAAGGCGATATATCGAAACGTTGTTTCGGCCAAGACCGATAGGGATAGAGATATGGCTGACTCAGCGGGAGGAAAAAAGACCAAACAGCGATCGCGCGTGATAAGTAAACGAAATACACAAATTATTTTATTTAAAAAATAACCTTATGGACTACAAAAAAACGCTTCTACACGATTCTGAATATTACTATTTAAAGTAATTTCCTATTGAATACAAATTATCGTTCACCAATAATCTTAAGTTTTCTTGTTTATAAGAGGTCTTTTCGGAAATAAAATGTATCGAGGCAAATTCCTTTAATCGTGTTTTCGTTCTACTCGTATCTAGATAAGGATATGAAGTAACGTATATTTGATTTTCAGATTCGTAAGATCTTTCAGCAACGTATGACATTACCTATAAAAGTGCGATTTTTTTTTAATATATCGCCTTAATGATGCTTACTTTGGGCTAGATAATAGGTGTGTATAAAAAAAAATCAATTAGCAGAGGAATGTACAAATACTTATTGTTTTCAAACTGAAACACACTACCTAACCTTTAAATCATGTTGCTACAATACCTAAATTTTATGTATCAAAATGTTACATCGTTACTATTATCAAGACGATGATTAAAGGCTTACCCGGAAAACGAGCATTACGTGTCACGAAGATAGAGTGGCGTGTGGGGGGAGGGTGATGATGCTGCGAGCGAATGGCGGATGGCGGGCCGTGAGAGCCTGCCGCTCCCGCCGCTGACTCATGCCACAAAAACTGCCGTACCCATACCTGCCTGCGCCCTCGCCTCAGCGCGGGGGCACAAAATTTATATTACCGATTGGATTTGACAGAATTGCAGGCTTGTAATCACCGAGCCGACCCATTGTGATTCACGCGCACACATCACCAGTAAGTATTGGAATATTTCTCCATGTTAGATGCATTCTTAAATTAATAATAGAGCATATATGTGTGTCGTCTCAAAATAATAAAAGAGTATGTTTAATAATAAGGATTACCGTATTGTGCTAAAGAACATTTACAAAGTTCATTATAATTTTATTTGCACGTCTAATGAGCGATCTGGAGAGTTTTTTGACCTTATCCTACCGTCCCAATTCCTACTAAGGTCATGCGTGTCGGTCTTGGGAGTCATCACTTCACTGCCTTTTTTTATATAACTAGATGTCAAACAAGCTGACGGTCCACCTGGTGGTAAGTGGTAACCACTGCCTATAGACACCTGCAATAACAAGGAAAAAATCACTTAGTATGAAATGCCTTCCATGCCCAGTAATTACACTGGCTACCTTTCCCTTCAATCGAAAACACAGCGAACTGTTTCACGGTTGAAATATGAGATGACCCTACATACGGGCCCACCACCTGTCTCCACCTCAACATCACGCACAAATAAATTTAGTAACTTGTTACTTTGTCGTACTTCCACAACTTGGAATTCTTTGCCGGCACATGTCCTTTCTATAACATGAATTCCTTCAAAAGAAGCGTCAAAAAGCACCTGTTGGCCCGGCAAGGTAGAGGAGGATAGAACAGTCTAAACTCCACTAACTGTGTTCTCCATATATTATGGACTTACCGCTTCACATCAGGCGGTGTTTAGTCATTATCCGTGCTTTATGTAAAAAAAAGCATCAAAAAATTGTGTAAAAAATATTTTAGTTAACTTTTCACCTCCCACGTGGCAGGTATCAGTGGTAGGTATCATCATCATCATCACTAGCCTATATACGTCCCACTGCTGGGCACAGGCCTTCCTACATGGGAGAAACACATGTGGTAGGTATAAACATGTTCAATGCATATTCTCAACTCGGCTGCAAACGAATTTTAGTTTTATTGCCAACTTTGTTTTTCCAGTGGGCTTATGAACAACATCGAGTACCTCGTGGTCACCCGTGCTTCGTAGGCTATCTCGATGAGGCTAATATGCGCAGGCGCAGAACCAGCTCGTCGGACAGATCCAACTTAATGTCGCCTCCTTAGATAACAGTTCGCGGAAGGACGCCCAAGACCAGTTCTTGTGGGGTTAGTTGCATTACAGCGTTACGGTGGTAGGCACGTGTGGGCCGACATTGTAGTGTCCAACTCCATTACACGCCTTAACACTTGCTAGCTAGCTATGTTACGAGAATTCTTTATGTGCCGTTTATGCTTGTACACACCGCATCATGAAATGACCTTTTTAGAGTTACCAGTTATGTCATTCAAGACAACCACTTTTTTAATAAAAGGTATGTTTCTCTTTTCTCTAACATCATTTGAAAGAGGAGTGGAAAGGCAAAAAGGAGACGGCTAGAATAGTCCGATCAAGCTGCACTAGCTGTCTTCGCATATGGACTCTTCTTATCGCTCTACATCAGCCCCCGTAGCACAACAAACTGCCTAGGAAGTGGACAAACGTTTGTCTGTCTCTTAAACCAAAAGAAAGAAAGATAAAACACATTTGGTCTCCTAGCATATGACATAAGTGGTGGAAAGAGATTTTGCCCACGATAAATACTAGTTTTATTTATTTATTCCTTTATGTCGTTTTCTTGTTAGACACAAAAGACTCAAAAAAAAAGAATACATAAAACACAGGTGCTTTCTAATGTTTTATCTAATGTTTTTTTTTTCAATATAATGTTTTTGATGCGTTTAATTAAATGCATGCTAGTCTAATAGCTTTTCTGACCTTAACTGGGAGTTTAAAAATTCTTTAAAAGTATTCTTTCGGATGACTAAAGGTGCTAACTTCATTGAGCGATGATGAGATAAGCGTTGCTATAAAAACGTTAAGAAAAAGAATAGAAAGCGGAAAAGAAATAAGCAGATTATACCTAGTGCTTCGGTGGCATAGTAGTAATCGCGTCTGGCCGGAAATCACGGGACCCGGGTTCGATTCCCCGGGTTCGATTCCCGCCTGGAGCATATTATTTTTTCATCGTTTTCTTTCTTTATTTGTGATTGTTACAATAAAGTATGCGTTGAAACGCATCAAAAACATTAAAATGGGATGTAAAATCTTATTAGAAAGCAATGTAAAAAAAACGATTTTTATGGACTGTAAACATTCATCTCTCGCTGCTCTACTTGCCCTCTGTTTCAATTTTAAGTTACGACTAGTTAAAACTGCTATTCATATATGACTTCAATTATCGTATATTAATTTCTGAAAAATTTCAAAAAGCTGCATTTACCCCATGGACGCATTTCCCTCGGTTTTTGTTAATAGGGAATACCTATAAGCATGAAAAAAATACTGGCTTAATACAAAGTACGCAAAGCTATGGTGATAAAATACAAAATTAAAAATTTTAAGTAACCCACGGCGTCGTTAATCATCTATCTAACACCATCTCATTGAGACTATTCATTAGAGCCCAAACACGCTATATCTGCTGTAAGTTTTTGAAGAATTAAGCATTTCGCAGACTTTTTGATGGTATAGGATCAGCTCGAGGATAGTATGTCATGGGAATGTCACCGAAGTGACAGTACACCAAATTTCAAATTAATCGGATCTGTAAAAGTTAGTAAAACCCATGTAGAAAATGAACTGATAGTCATCAAACGCCTGAACTGATCTACACAAATTATAGCTAAGAACCATCGTACTCACATCAACTTTAAAAAAAACCGAATCAAAATCGGTCCATTCTTCTTCTTCTTCTTTTCTATGTGGCAATGTGTTATCTTGCAAAGTGATAACAATTCTGCCAGATCGGTCCATTCGTTTAGGCGCTACGATGCCACAGACAGATACACAGACAGATACGAAAAACTTATAACACCCCTCTTTTTTCGTCGGGGCCTAAAAACTGAATTGACTTGAGCCAAAAAATACCCGACATATTTGAATAAGAAATTGCAATTCACCTGTCTCTTTCTAAAACAACTTTTTATACAAAAAATTATGGCGCGCTAACGTACTGTGACGTATTAGTCTATATCGGATTAACTTGTCTAGCTCGCGAATTAGTAGTAAGTCGGGTATTTATTAATATTATTCCAAAATTCCTTCAGTTTTATAAATTGTAACCGTGTAGTATTAATTTTAAAACAGAACTGTGTATATTCCATATTTCCTCTGCCGCGGGTGAAGCGGTGTGCACGCGCCGCGTGACGGATCAGCGTCGCGCGTTGATGTCTTTTGTTGCGCATCACTTCGCTCCGGGCGTCCAACGAGGAGTCATCAGCATTGTTGAAATTATGAACTAGAATACTATTGTTGTTTTAGATAATTTTATAAGTAGTTGTAATTTAGTCATGTCATATTATGTAATACATATACGTTTGGCTCCACACTTAATGGTGTCTACTCTGATGTCATGAGTGTCCAAGGCGTGAGATGTAGAATGATAAGAACAGATGTTACTTGATTTAGAGCTTGGAATACTTTAATATTCAATGGACTCTACATGTACCTTAACACGATAATTTAATGTAGGTAGGTCAGCACAAGCAGCGAACTAAATTGCTACGATTACTCTACAATAATTATTGTATCTCCTTACTCGGGCTACTTCAAACTAGCTTGTGGAAAATCCTCCTTAGTCCGATTTGTGTCGTAGGTATTATGGTTTTATACGGCCCAAATAAATACTCAAACAAAAAATCTTATATACCCGAAGTTTAGGTGGCAATATATTACCTTAATTGGGTACGTTGTGGCTATGAGTGACAAGGTATCTATACCAAGATATATTTAACAAAAACTAATAACCAAATATTTATAACTATTAACCATATTTAACAAAAAATAATAACCAAATATACAAAACGAAGGACATTTTTCGATTCTTTTAATTGAATTAGACATGTTAAACACTACGTTGACAGATTGAGTCACTTTAAAATGAGTACTTTGAGCTGTAGAAGAGATACTCTGGGCCTTACTTTTCTTTATAAGACAATGAATGGTGTAATTGACTCCCCTTACTTGTTAAACAAATTCCGCTTAAACGTTCCTATTAAGATACCTCGTAAACCTCAGTCATTATTTGATGTTCGGTTCTGCAATACCAATATCGGAAAGCATTCGCCTGTCCCTCGCTTGTCTCGTTTGTACAATGACATTTCCCTTAAAATTCATAATTTAGACATATTTGATGATTCCTTGCCAAAATTTAAAAGTAAGATAATGGTTTCTGAATCCTCTTAGTATTTGGTACACCTGCATACGTGTAGGTATATCCTGTTGATTTTAGAGCATGCTGTGGTCGCCTGTTATTTAAGTTGCAATTACTTAAAATTAGTAGATATACTTTCAGTGCAAGAAATATTGTAAACTTTGTTGGTGATCCATAAATAAATAAATTATACAAAAAAAAACAAATAAAACGTCCAAACGCAGTTATTTTTTGAAATCTAGAAACATAAATATATGTAGTATACATTCGACCCGAATTTGAAATAATAATATGGTTATTGTACGATTAATTTATTGATACTGAATTACAACAAGATACATAAATAAGTCTAAATATCATCAACGCAATCACTATATAATGTCCACAATCATTTGAACCAACAATAATCTTCGTGATATAATAACATATTTTATCATAGAAATCCAACGACCCTTTAATAAGAGCGTCCAAAAAAATATCAAAGAAAATGTTAAACGTTCTGAAAGCTTCCGCTTCGTAGGATCGTCAGGAATCTGATTACAGGTGAATGAGTGAGTGGTGTAATTGGTTCCCGTCGTTAGATGGCTCGCGCATGGACGCGCATTCCGCAACCGCGGACGCCGCGCGCGCACAAAAAGCCCGTGCGCGTGCGTCGATCGCGAGCACTCGCACGACTCTATTATTTTTTGCTATACCTTGTCCGCGATCTGCTGCGTTATTGTACAAACACAAAAAACTTACAGTTACACGATAATTATATATGACTGTAAGTACAAATATACTGCATTGTGCTATGAAAACTTTAGCTGTTGGATTGATAGTGACCGCTGACATTCAATTATTGTAACTACTATCCAAAAACTGTTTTGAAAATGAGACGAAAATTATGAACTTAATCATGGCAGCTATATGATATTAAAGAAACATTCGATGGGTCTTGCTTGCCTGAACGAGTATCATTCGCGGCGCGGCGCGGGCGCAGGCGCGAGCGCGCGGGTTCTCCGAGATCAATGTCCTCGTGCGGACATTTTTATACTACTATTTTAGAGTCACTATTAGTAAATTATAGCTATAGGTAGCCCCTTCGTAAATTGCTTGTCCAATAAATGTGCATAACAAGAATTTTAATAAGAGAGACATAATTTTATCAAAAGTCAAGAAATAAGCAAACGGGTGGTAGTTGTAGGACTGGGTTCGTGTTACATAACATATCTTTAGTTTGAACATAACGGTCGACTGAAGACGGCACCCTGAGGTATGTCCCAGTTTCCGACAGCTCTAAAATTTTAGTCCCCAAATAGTTTATTTCAACAGAGTTACAACCTCGGTACAATACGCCGTTACTGTCAGTTTCAACATATGGAAAACAAAATTATGACAAAGGTATTTTCATATCAGGGACAAAATACATGAATCCACACATTTCTCCCCATAAAAGTTAAAATTTCTGAATTTTTCAGGTGAAAGTAAGAAAATGTGAGATTTAATAATAAAACTGTAGGTACCCCCGCATTTTCACAATTTATACTTACTTAAGGCAAGTGTATTTATTCTTTGCTTAGGCATAAACAATTATTATTTGTGAGGCCGTTAGAAAATTAGCAACGACGACATAAGGCAAAAATACAATTGGTTTATGGCCCTAATGTGGTGTTAGTACTTTTTACGAATAACTAGCGTTTTCCGTCTGAAAATACTTGGTGTTTGAACACAAATGAATAAAATATTCAATTATGGCGGTATTTTAATCGACTTAAAAAGGAGGAGGTTATCAATTTTATGGTTTCTATGGGTGTTTATGGGTGTACACCGGTTTTTATGGGTGTACACCGATTACAACGAGATTTCTGATCTGATTTACGTGTTTTTTTTGTTCGATGCGAAATAGTCCCATAAAAAAATATTTAAAATCGATCAAAACAACTGGAATAAATAGTCGTCTATGTACCTATTGGAAATTGTTTTTTTTTATTTCTTATGACTTTTTTGTGAAACGATACGATAGTAGAAAACAGTATATGTTGACGGTCACCCATCTCATTTAGCATTTTTTTTCTCATTTTTTATGTTTTATGTTGTTTTTTTCTCATTTGTTATTTGTGAAAAAAAAACAACAAAAATAAAAAGCTGACTTCAAAACACTAAAAAGGATAAAATAATTAAAACTTTCTATAATTTCTGGAAACAACTTAGCACCAACTCCAAAAAATATGTTTCTTGGGGATAAGTACCGACTTAAATTTAATTATTTTATCCTTTTTAGACTATTGAAGTCGGTTTTCATGTTAGTGTTTTCATGTTTTTTTTAGTAGGCTTTAGTAAAACGTAGTTTATAATACAAAATTAAAAATTTTAAGTAACCCCCGGCGTCATTAATCATCTATTTAACACCATCTCATTGAGACTATTCATAAGAGCCCAAACACGCTATATCTGCTGTAAGTTTTTGAAGAATTAAGCATTTCGCAGACTTTTTGATGGTATAGGATCAGCTCAAGGATAGTATGTCATGGGAATGTCACCGAAGTGACAGTTCACGAAATTTCAAATCAATCGGATACGTAAAAGTTAGTAAAACCCTATTATCATGTACAAAATGAGCTGATAGTCATCAAACTCCTGAACTGATCTTCGTAAATTATAGCTAAGAACCTTCGTAGTCACATCAGCTTTCAAACAAAAAAAACGAATCAAAATCGGTCCATTCGTTTAGGCGCTACGATGCCACAGACAGACACACAGATACACAGACAAACACGTCAAACTTATAACACCCCTCGTTTTTCGTGAGGGGTTAAAAATGGGAATTTTTGCTAATATAAAAACCCTCAGGGCCTATTTAGGAAGTCATTTTTTAATCATGAATATCACGCATATAAGGAATATTTACTTCCAGCGTAATATGAGCTTTTACCTTACACAAAAAAGCTCAACTTTTGGGATCACTTCAAGAAACCTGTCATTGATGCAGTAGGCCTTCAAATTTAAATGATGTTTGAGTATTCTGGTGTGAAAGTAGATTAATATTATTCATTACATAAGGTGGGACCCTAACTTCAAATAAATGTTTTCTTATTATCTTTTATATAAAACGTTAGATATCTTTGTGTTAGTTACGCTTTCACTCTGTTAGAACGAAGACAGCATTAATTTCAAGCATCACGATCATGAAGAACTTAAGACCTGGCTAGGCTACTTGCTTGACACATGACATGACTAACGAAAACGGACCGTTAAATTAAAAACAAAAAGTGTAGTACGGCATTTCAGGTTGTAGGGGTAATCCCACTTTCAATTTAGTGTTATTTGGTGCTATTCTGTTACTGTTTTTTATCGTGCTATTCTGTTACTAATTCATGTTACATGAAGGAAAGCCTGGGCAAAGTAATAAATATGAATTTATAAATCTAACGATTATTTGTAAAAATAATGGGATCGCAGAAAACAACAATAATTATTCATTCGAAAATAGATTTATGTGGATTTATATTCGACGTAATATAAAATAGCGTTCAAAGCCTTACAGCGCTACCTGTCCTGGCTGGTGTCGGGCACGGGCAGGGCAGGCTGTGAACAAAGCGGGCGCCCGCCGGCCGGGGGCGCCCCCCGCCCGGGCCCGGCCCCGAACTATCTATTACGTGCCGTTAGCCGCCGCAGCCTCCGATGCAGTTTTGCCTTTGCGTAATATCGTTTATGTATTAATATACTGCACACGACCACCAACACGGCCCTCAGCGCCTGCGCCGCCCGGTATCTGTACGCTAACTCTAGGACCCGCCGCGCTCACATACCAAAACATGTCAAATAAAATCCAGCCATCGGCAGTGGCTTCGATCCTCTATAAATTAAACAATAATAATATCATCACACCTAGTGTTACACCACCATAATTATATACGATACCTCGTCACGAAGACCGACGCCCGGAGCTATCATCCCAGCACATAATGGGATATAGGTAACGAATTCTCCGATTCAAACCAAACTAAGATCATTGTATCAAAGATGTCTAAACAATCGCATTCTCGAAGACACCTGTCGTGTACGACACGGACATACAACTTTCGATGCACACGCGAATACGGCGGAGCTTTCAAGAGTGGAGCACGAGATAATGAGTATAACAATGATCACTGCGCGGGCGCGGGGGGCGGGGCGCGCTCACCTTGCAACTTCTTCTCCGTCTCCCAAAATTTTTGCAGCTCAGTGAAGTACTTGTCGAGGATGAACACCTTGGAAAGGCCGAGCGTGGCCATGGCGGGCGGCGCGCTCGCATCACACTTGGCGGCCGCGCCGCTCCGGGCCAGTAGCGGCGACCAGTCGCGCGCGCGTATACCTGCGTACTGCCACCCGCGGCCGCCGCCCTCCCTCACCCCTCCACTTCCCTCCCGCGCCCACACAAGAGCAGCCGATGTCCTGAACATTTGGCGAATGACCTCGATACACCAGAAGGAAGTCCAATGTCATTGGATATCTAGAATGTAGCGGGCTTAAAATCTCTAATTTCATCTAAACGGTGGACCCCTTCTACACAACAATGCGCCCGAGAAGCGAGCGTCACTCGTCGCATTGTCAAACCTGCTCTCACACCAAAACAGCTAATTCAACAAAAGCTCTCATTGTCCGTCGCGCGGCGAGTGCCTTATCTCGCCGACGAGGCCGAGGGAGTGGATTGTTTTTGTTACAATAAGTAGATGTTATATTATAGAATTAAAAAATAATGAGAATATTTATTCATAAAATCTAAGCAAATAAGAGTTAATTTGGAGCTTAGGGCAGCACCGTGAACGGTGGAGGCTGCACGCCGCCGCCGCAGATAGAGCGAGGGGCGGCGGGCGCGCGGGAAGCGGAAACAGGTTTATTTATTTGTAAGCTTGCGCCGAAAGCTATGCGCGAGCGCCGCCCCCCTCCCCTTCCGCCCGCTGGTACCTTTCCCAATCCCGATGTAAATCTAACGCTACTCGAATACCGAGCCACAGCCGCGACCGCGAGTGTCTCTACTACCAAATATTTACACGCTTTTGATTAGAGAGTTTGTTACATCTGAAGTCGAATCCAAATATAAAACAGTACCACTATTTCAACCAAAAACTCCCTATTTATACACAAACAGGTAGCTAGTGTAAAAGCTATGAAATAAATTATCCTTATTAATGTCGTTAGCGATTTCTTAATGACTGACCAGACAACAGACATGTTGCGTTTTATAAATGATGGTCGCGTATTCTTTTTTTTTGAAATGTTTTAGGAAGCAAAAGTTGTCTCGGACATGACGTGCGGATTATATGAACTTCAATTTGAGAAGTTCGAAGCTACAATAATTAACCTTGGCTCTACAAATTCTACAACAAACCTGTGACTTTAGAACTACAAGAACTGAAACATCTTTAATTACGTGTTATTAAAGTATAAATAAATCTTATGAATAATTATTCAAAAATTAATCAATGACGCCAAGAACCAGAGCCTTCTGGAAGTGGCATATCCAAAGCCAGAAGACTACAGGCTCTTTCTGCCTAAAGATATAGTAAGGCTAATGGCATCTATATTCTGGAGACAGGAAGAGTAAACGCAGGGGAGGCACAAAAGATCCCAATGAGTCGAAGTGCACTGTGACTTAGTCATGGCCCTACAGTAAGATAAGATAAGATAAGGTTTCCACAACCAGCGATTAACAGTATCATAAAAATGATTTGTTTTATATACAACTAGATGACCAACAAGCTGACGGCCCACCTGATGGTAAGCGGTTCTTATCTTATCTTATCTTATCTTATCATGGGGCCGTGACTTTGCCACGATGCACTTCGACCCTTCGGGATCTTTTGTGCCACCCCTGCCTTCACTCCTCCCACGTCCTGAATATAGCTGCCATAAGCTTCACTATATCTTTGGCGTGAAAGAGTCTATAGTCTACTGGCTTTAGATACGCCACTTCCAGAAGACTCATTCGGATCCTCGCCAGGGCATCGCATTGACACAGAAGATGTTCCATCGATTCCTGGCCTTCACCACATGCCCGACAAGGTTGTGCAGGGGAAATTTGCATTTTGTGTAGCATATAGTTGGTGGCAAAATGTCCCGTGAGCGCTCCCGTGAGGAAGCGAGCCTGTGTTCTACCGTTTGTAAAGATGTATTTACTCCATTCCCCTACCCTCCCCCCCATAAAGGACTTGGAATGTCTTAATCGTGGTACCTTTTGCCATTCAGTTCTATGTCTATTCTTGACTTCTTCTGTAATGGCTGTGTTAATAAAACTTTGTGTTAGAGATATGAAGGGCTCAGGGCCCACATACTTGTTTTCCGAGCCTTTCCGTGCCAGTTCATCAGCCTTCTCATTGCCAATCACTCCTACATGACCAGGCACCCATATCAGTCTTACCCTATTATACCTACCAAGCTTGTTTAGGGCTTGTATGGCATTCAGAACCAGGTCTGAGCTAACGCGCGGAGAGCTCAGTGCCTTGAGGGCTGACTGACTGTCACTAAGAATATATATAGTTTTATTCTTAGTCCTCTGTTCCATAATTTCCATTGCACATAGAATGATTGCATGTGTCTCCGCCTGGAAGACAGTGGCAAACCTTCCCATGCTTTGGTATATTTGAGTGTCTTTGTTATAGACCCCAGCACCTGTTCCAGAGTCCATCTTTGATCCATCAGTGAACCAGATTAGGCTTCCCTTTTCCAGGTATGGTGGCTTACATTTCCATTCCTCTCTTGTGGGAATGCTGATCTTAAATTTCTTTTCGAATATGAATTTGGGGCAGATTTTATCACATCCCATTTCCATATACCTGTCTAGGACAGAGGTTTCTGCCCATTTTGTGTGTTTCAACAGAGGTTTAGTAGTGTCCCACAGTCCTGCTACTTTGAGTCTATGTAACGCCTTCCTCGCCTCTGTTTCTATTATAATATGCAGTGGCGGGATGTCGAGGAGCACCTCCATCGCTGCCGTTGGAGTGGTTCTAAACGCTCCGGTTATCGCTAGACATGCTGTCCTCTGTAACTTGCTAAGCTCAGTTTTGCATGTTACCAGCCTTGTCCTAGGCCACCAGACGATGCTACCATAAGTTATAACAGGTCTGACCATGGTTGTATAGATCCACTTTATGGTAAGCGGTTACCGCCGCCTATAGACACCTGCAATATCAAGGAAAAAACACTTGATATTGCAGGTGCGTTGTCATCCTGAGGCCTAAGATGACCAGTAATTACACTGGCTATCTTTCCCTTCAATCTGAACCACAGCGAACTTTTTCACGGCTGAAATAAGAAAGGCGGTGGTACCTTTTTTTTTAACCAGGAGAAATCCATTGACGGACCTACCCGCCACTGCGTGTGCGGGGCTCACCCAGCGTCTAAATTGACCTTGGGAATACCCGCTAAAACTCCTGTATAATTTCCGTGCCTTTTGCGGAAGTGGTCTGGGGTCTGCGAAGCAAATTCACCAGACCACCCCCAGGCGACCAGACCTTACGGCCCGGTTTCGCGCCTATGGAGATTGCTCAGAGTTATCATGAGCAATTTCAGACGTGGCGACCTTTGTATGGCGCGCGTGGAAGCCGCCCGACGCGCGCGGCCGCACCCAGGGCGCAGCGCAGGCAGACGGGCTATCGCCGCCCGCCTTCTCGCGCCCACCCGTCTACGCCGGAGAGGGCCGGCTAGAGGATCCTCCTCCCGTTCCCTCTCCGATGCATCTCCTTTTGTGTGAGAATACTCTAGCAGAAGGAGGCGACAGCCTCCCATACCCTCCCACTGTCAACCACGGCTTGTACCATAGTTGACAATGAGAGGGGACAAGGCGGTGGTACCTACCCAGATGACCCTACATACGGGTCTACCACCTAGTGGTATCTGGTGGTACCACCTAGTGAATGTACTCTATGCCAGAGATTACGAACACAATGCAACGTCCAACTGCAGAAATATTGTGCACGGCTTGGTTGGTGGTAGGGGGTGGTACAGCGTCGTCCTCCTGGCTATATAGCTACTACCACTGAACAATACGTAGACAGCATTGTCGTGTTCGGGCAGTTGGAGCTTGGAGGTAAGACAGCCAGTGCCTCTGTGTTAAAGAATCAGGCTGTAACTTGCCTCCATCTTCGGCCTTGTCATGTCCTCACTTACTACTAGGTGACGTAGTAGTGAGATTGGGAGGGTCCAAAAAATAAATCATAATCATAATCATAATCATTTGTTCTGCTTAAAACATGGTAAATACAGATGTTGAACATATACAAAACTGCTGATTTTATTATTAATTTTTTTAACGTGATCTTTCCAGTTAAGTAACGTGTCTATCTAAAGTTACTCCTAAAAATGACGCATTTTTAGTCTCTAATATTGATTCTTGATTAAATTTTATATCTAAATTTAGATTTTTAAAGTTATAATTATTTTCAAATAGAATGTAATTCGTTTTAGTAGCATTAATTTTAAGATTGTTTTTTCGTAACCAGTTGGCTGTTCGTGTTATTGTTTCATTGATTTCGCGTTCTATTTCCGATTTATCATTTTTACTCGCTGTTGCAATAACAGCAATATCATCAGCAAATAAGACCGTTCTATGAGATGTCACATACGGTAAGTCATTTATATAAAATAAGAACAACAGCGGACCCAGCACACTTCCCTGTGGTACGCCAAATTTATTGCATTGTTAAGTGGATTCGTAAGTAGTCAAAACATTTTTATGGTCGACAACATCCGCATAAAGCACCGGAATACGTTACTTCTTAGATATATTTAAATTAAAAAATAAAGTAGGAAAATAAGGCCTACATATTGCAATTATATTGTTTCCATTATGTACTGGCTTATGGACAATCGGTATTGTAATTATTTTAATAGTAATGTGTGTTCATAATTAATGTGTGTTCTACCGTTTGTATAACGGGGCGTGTTCTGAGGAATTATTTGCCATGATGCCCACGGCTTCTTTCTATTATCGCACCGCTCGCCATCGGCAGGGAGTTCATCCTCATAAATTGGAACCAAAGTGGTCGCGTACTGTACGGTTTCAGAGAAACTTTCTCCCGCGTACGCTCAAGTTGTGGAATGAGCTCCCTGCAGAGGTTTTCTCGAATGGGGTTCTTCAAAAAAGGCGTGAAAAGGTTTTTACAGGGTCGGCAACGCGCAAGTGATACCCCTGGTGTTGCAAGCGTCCATAGGCTACGGTAACCGCTTACCATCAGGTGGGCCGTATGCTTGATTGCCACCTTAGTGGTATATAATAAAAAAAAAGTAACATATCTCCCAAAAGTATGAAGGGCGTTGAGACGCCGCTGGTTTTTTTTTTTTTTTTTTTTTTTTATACAACTAGATGACAAACAAGCTGACGGCCCACCTGATGGTAAGTGGTTACCGCCGCCTATAGACACCTGCAATAACAAGGAAAAATCACTTGATATTGCAGGTGCGTTGTCATCCTGGGGCCTAAGATGAAATGCCGTCCATGCCCAGTAATTACACTGGCTACCTTTCCCTTCAATCCGAAACACAGCGAACTGTTTCACGGCTGAAATAAGAAAGGCGGTGGTACCTACCCAGACGACCCTACATACGGGCCTACCACCTAGTAAAAATATAGACAAATGTCTCCTCTGTCTGACGGTCAGCAATAGAATGATTTTTGAAAGGTAAAACCGAATCGAGCGCCAAAGTATGAATTTTAATTTTGAATTTATATTGCATTAAATAATGCCAGTAAATTTGGAAACACAAAATAGTTGCTATAACATCGCAATGCTATAGTACCGCGTTATAGGTGATTTGAAGGCCAAGAGCTACCCAGTTAACAATAAAAAACATATCTTGGAAGCTGAGAGTTCACAGCCTGTGACTTTCGCGTTTGTATGCAGACCGAGAAATAACACACGAAAGTGTATTCAAATGTTGTGTTTTGCTATTTTACCTCTATCCAGTTTGACCAAAGACTATGTTTGACCAAGTTGCAATAGGTACATCCATAGACTAGAGATATAGTACGTCTCTTTTTGGGAGTCATTAATACCTACCTACTCTTACTTATAAACTAGAACAAATTTACTTTGTTCGCCAAAACCGCATTCATGATCGAAGGCCACGACAATGCATTTATACTAAACATGTAGGTACTTCTACTATTTATATAGTATCAAAAGTATATCTCTAAAACACACTTACAAAAAAATAAAAAATAAACATCATTATGTACCATAATCAAACTAATACTTAGGTCATGAAAGTTGCTTAAAAATCTGCATGATTCATCTCTTATAAAATATAAACCACAAGCTGCACCCGGCATGCTTTCAATTCCCGTAAAGAGAAAACTGTTAGGTTTCATAATTTAAGAAAAAATGATTTCCGAAATTTGTCCGGAACCTTCCGACAGATCAACAGACAGACCGATAGACTGACTGACATTATAACATTGTTAGCTTACGTAGACCCAGACTAGACAGAGGGATCAATATTATGACATTGTTAGTTAATATTATTCTATGTGATAGACCTAAGGGTCTTTGGACGATTCGAAAGTGCTTCTTGGGGGGCCTAATTGAATAAAGATATTTTCATTTTAATTCATTTTATCTAGTTATCGCAATATACAGAGCCCAATAAATTGCCTAGGTAATTGTTGATTATCGTTGTTATGATTGTTAATAAAATTTCCTATCGCTAGACGGTATATAGATACTTGTTCGAAAACTTAATCGAAGGCTTACTTTTTTCTAGATCAAACTTCTATCATCCTTGTTAGTAAATCTCATACTCACTAATTTCGTCAAGAGAAAGCAATAGAGATTATCGAAATGCATAATGTTGTTTATGGAGGCAAAAGAGTTAGATTGGTATGCAGTAATTGCTTTTTTCATTATAAATAAACCTGTGTAGGTATATCTATTGAAAAAAAATAGGTACCTACTACTTAATCTCGAATGCACCTTAGCACAGGTGGCAATGTACAAATAAAAGGTCGAGTGTAAGGAGAAGCGTGGCAGGTGTTCCTGTCACACAAACTAATCGTATAACTAGTGTTAGACCGGATACAAAGAAAAAAAATAATTATGTTGTTAGCTGCGTACAGTAGAAGGGAGAGCAGCGTCCTCTAGCGGCATTCTAGCTCTCTACGCGCTAAGCCCAGCCGCAGCGCACCTAGCAGCCTCATCGTAGCACCGAAAGCTCGTTGTAAGCTCGTAGCAAGTGTGCATTATGGTTTCCCATTCTCCGCGAGAGGGCGCTTTTATTAGGGTGAATATTCATATATTTTTTTATTTCTCTGCAGCATATTCGAATATATTATGTAAAAGTTATTCCTAAGAAATATTACATAAAATACGTCGATGTCTTTGTAGAAGCTGAAACTAACAATTTAATTTTATAAGTAATTTAAAGTTTTAAAAAATCTGTATTTTGTAGATTTACACATTTACATAAGCAACACAGAGATTATTAAATATTACAAAAAAAGCGGTCTTATCGCTAGAAGTGTTCTCTACCAGACAATCCTAAAATTGTTCAAAAATTTGTATATTTATTCATGTAGCGCGTTGATGTCTAATGTACGGCAGAACTCTTGCTACGAAAATAAATGTTACAGTTCTGAGCCGATTTTGTTAAAATTATTAAAAAATCTATACTTAATAGGTATATTAATCAACTTTTCATTGATTTAAGCGTATCTAGTAAAAGTTTATATTTCGTAAGCTAAAACTATGTAGTACCTAACATTGTAGTTTATTTCCAAGTACATTGGTATATTAAAGGTATTTAAAAATAAAGTCAAAAATACATTTTGAAAACAAGATTTAACAAACACAAAAAACTGAACCCTTAATGATTTGATGGAGATAGGTAGGTACATGTCTTCTGTACCTATAGAAGTTTTATCAGCAAGAGTAGACTTGACGTATTAAGAGTAAATAGACACGTGAACGTAAGAGATACGATTTGTTCCTCGATAAAACTAAATAATTTTTTACCGCCCGGACCTTTGTTCCTGTAAAAATATCGTATACTTACCTACTTTTCCAAAACCGTTTTAACGTATTTAACTCGTGTTTATAAATAAAACAAGGTACAAAGGATTTACCTACCACTTAACCGAAATGATTTCGGTTTCATTAGGTGATAGAATAGGTAGTTCGTACATATAAGACTAACTTAAAATAAGACAATGCTATAATATACTGATTTGTATGTAATACAATTAAGAAAATCTTTTACAGTTTATTAAGAGGAGCTCGGTGGCGTAGAGGTTTGAGCGCTCTGGTTTCGATCACGAAAACAAAGCAACTTTCGCCATGGTCGGTCCCGGGACCATTGGTCCGCACCCACCCCGGGATGGGACAATCAAATTTATAATCTCGAGCTTCTCCGTGCTTCGGAAGGCACGTTAAGCCGTTGGTCCCGGTTGTCACTGCAACCGTTTTAGCCCACCAACCCGCATTGGGCCAGCGTGGTGGTGTTACGGCCCAATCTCCTCATGTGTTTCTCCCATGTAAGAAGGCCTGTGCCCAGCAGTGGGACGTTTATAGGTTGATGATGATGATGATGATGATTCTTAAGATTCTTCCTCACATTTTCTCTCGTCACCGCCATGTAGCTAGCTACCTTATGATTATTTTGATAAGAAGTTTTATTTTTTATTTTTATTTATTTATTTATTTCGAAAACCAACAGCGTTTACTTATACTAATATCAAATATTACTTAAATAATTGTAAGGCCAATAACCTTAAATTAACTACATAATTATATTGTTGTTGGTGCTAGTTAACAAAAATAAGACATTTTTTGTTTTTAACCTTAAATAATATTAACAAAAACAAACAAAGCCATTCGCTGATTTAATTACACTTTATATGCTATCGTGTTATATTTAATTTATAAGTGCAAACATGGCAACAACCATACATTTTACAAATAAAAAAAATACCATGTAAAAGAAAAGAATATATATTATATATAATTGTGTAATAATATTTTATACATAAATAAGATAAGATTTTAATATTTTTACTAAAGAAAGCCTAGATGTTATCAGCTAAACTGATGGTCCGTACGCTGTGTTGTGTCGGTACGTCGACAGTGGACACGGCCGAGCCCGCGACATGTCGCTTCTGTAAAAAGTATCATTTAACATATCGTTATTTCTTTGTGAGCGAGGCGTGAAACTCGACCGCGCCCCGCGACTACGCCACTCCAAGCTTTTTGCTTCGTTTTCTACTTTGTAGCCGCTTCTGTTTACGCTTATCACCGCACGTTCATTTATTTATACCTTGTTTATGTGTTGAGCGAAATTTATTTCAATTACTCGCTTGAGAAATTCATAAAGGCAAAAAAAAAACAAATGTCTTGAATTAATAAAATGAATAAGATGTTTTTAAAAGCGGCAAACCATTTCTATGAACTAATATAGCCTGTGTTTCAATTAGGTCGTAATGACGGCACCACCCTGTATATGATGGAAGGAGCACTTTGACGAAATTTCCTTAATAAATGGCATTTGGTATAAAACCATTCAGAGTGAGCCTCCTCGTATACCCTGGTGTACAAATGTGCATTTAAGTAGGAAATACATTGTATTGTTGCATAGACTTCGTTCTGGTCACTTTCCGTCTAACAAGTTTGCATATTTGATGAAAAAATCAGACTCTCCAAATTGTGACGTCTGCGATAAACTGGAGGATGCGCAACACTTGTTGACGGAATGTGTCAAAAACCAACGAGAGCGACAATTATTGACGAATCAACTAAACATTAGAGCATCTGATGTTGGAGTTTTCCAAACTATCCTGGCAGACCCTACATCAGAAGCATCTAAACTCGTATGCAATATGGTATTGGTGCCTCGTCAATGATTGCCAATACTCATAAGTAACAACCATTCGTTTTTAAGTGTTTCTAGATTAGGTTACTATGGGATTGACATACTGTATAGTAAAAGTCCCTAAATTAAATAAAAGATAAAAAAAAACCCTGTATATCATATAAAAATATAAGCAGTTAGAGGGCAGTCCTGCCAGTTTCATGTACACCTTATACAGATACGTAACCTGAAGTGATTTTATGTTCTAAACACAATTTTATTTTTGTCACATTCCTAGTCACGCACCTAGGCACCTGAAAATCAGTGATTTTTTGTCCACTGAGTAAATTACGACACTGAGCTATGGCCTCTTTGTATTACTGCTCACACACATCTAGTATGGTTACATAAGCATACTTCAGTTAAAATGTAATTATTGAGAATGCGGAAAACACGCGGAGCCGCCGATAAAACTCTATTTACTAATAATTAAAGCTGAACGATATAATAAAATGTTTTACTTAGAAAATAATAAATTTACAAGACCACCAAAACAAAATCACCCTGTCACACCTGACATAAAAAATAAATAAATACACAACTTCAAAGAGTTTTGTAACATCCTCCCACCTTTGGGTCGGAAGACACAAACTTCTGCTCAGTTCACACTTCACTGGAGGCCACCTCCAATGGGTATAGACGTTGATACGGCCGAGTGTACTCCCCGTCGGCTGTTTTTACTCTCGCAACTCTGGGATGCCCGTCTCGTCCTACATAAATTTCTAAAACAACTCCTAAAGGCCACTTTTCGAGCCGCGTTTCGCTTCAGTCTCAACTAATACGACATCGCCTACCTTTAAGTTGTTGTCCCTCTCCCTGCCCTTCTGTATAAGCATTGACAGGTACTCTTTCCTAAAGCGCTCGCGTAAATCTTCCCTTAACTTAAATATATAACGCAACCGCCTGTTCAACGAATCACGATCGATCTGATCCAGGTCATTAACATCACCACCGGGAAGAACTTGTAGGAAGCAGGCTGGTGTAAGCGGTCGCAGATTCTCCGTATCGTCTGCAATATATGTCAACGGGCGAGAATTGATTACTGACTCACAATCACAGAGCACCGTCTCGAGTTCTTCGTAACTGACCGTCTTTTGCCCAAGATTGCGGCGAAGAAGCTCCTTCACTGACCTCACTAAACGCTCCCACCATCCACCCCACCACGGCGCGGCTGATGGATTAAATTTCCATGTTATTTTTCTTATACTGGAGTACGCAGCTATCTCGTCCCAATCTAATTCCTTCATCTGATTGTTAGCACCGTGAAAGTTGGTGCCGTTATCGGTATAAATAGTGTCGACTCTTCCACGTCGTGCAATAAACCGTCGTAGAGCCCTAAGGAAAGATTCTGTTGATAGTGACCTCGTCAACTCTAGATGGATCGCGCGGTAAACAGCACAGGTGAACAAGACAATCCACACCTTCCCTCCCGACAGCAAAAAGAGTGGTCCGGCTAAGTCAATTCCTGTTACCTCGAAAGCAGCCGCAGACTTGATTCTATCTCTAGGCAACGGTGGTAAAGGTGTTTCAATGGGCTTGGCAGACTGTCGCTTACAACTCACACACTTAGCAACAACAGCCTTTACCAGTTTTCTGACACCTGTGATCCAGTAAGACTCTCTTAGGTTAGCTATCAATGTTCCAGAACCAGCATGATTTAATAACAGATGTTTAAAAATCACCAATCTTTCCATTACAGGATGCTTCCCAGGTAAATAGATCGGGCAGATGAAGTCGGAGGGTTCATCACTAAGAAGCAATTTAGTGCGAATTCTTATGATTCCTTCATTGTCCTTAAATATATGAAAACCTTTCATCTTCCTTTTATTTTCTTCTATCATAGCTTCTCTTTGTACTATTTTTAGTAATTTCTTTTCAGCCTCTTTAAACTCTTTACACACCATTACACCTCTTCGTTTGTCATTAACATTCCTACAATTGTGTATAAACCTTATCATCCAACCAACCATCCTAACAATCATCATGTATTTAGAAAAGTAGGTTAGCGTAGATAGGAAAGTAGTCGAGTCGGTAGTGTTATTAACAGTGACAATGTTCTTCCTTTCTCTATTAACTTCAACCTCGTTTATATTAAACTCAGATTTAGGCCATTCACTCCTATCTGCCTTTGGCCACTCGGGTCCCTCCCACCATCTACTTCGTAAAAGTTTCTTAGCGTTGCAACCCCTCGATGGTAGGTCAGCGGGGTTCATAGGGCCAGGTAAGTGGTGCCAATCAGCTGGATTAGAGTGTTGCCTTATCTCTTTTACTCTGTTTTTTACAAAAGTGTTCCAGTCTCCATCAGTGGTTATCCAGGTCAAGGCAACACTTGAATCTGTCCAGAAGTAAGACTCGCATTTTGACAGCGCCAGAGACTCCTTAACTTGTATATATAAACGTGCCGCTACCAATGTGGCCATCAACTCTAAGCGAGGTATAGTGACTTCACGAACAGGCGCTACCCGAGATTTCGCCAGCACCAGCTGCACCGCAACATTTCCTTGTCGCTCACTACGAAGAAATATGACAGCCGCAAAGGATACCTTACTTGCATCGCTGAAGACATGAAGGCTCGTATCACACTCGTTAATTACATCCGAGGTAAGCCTTCGTGGGATTTGACATTCTTTTAGCAAATGAAGGTGTTTTAGCCACGTAGTATAGTCCGCTCGTAAATAGTTAGGTAGTTCTTTATCCCAACTTAACTGTAGTTTCCACGCCTTCTGAATTATAAGCTTAGGTACAAGTGTAACTGGGGATAATACACCCAATGGATCGAAAATCTTTTGTGCAATAGAAAGTAACTCTCTCTTAGTTACCCTATCATTTATACTACTAATGAAGTTTACATTGCAGTAGAGAGTATCACTTTTTAGATTCCAAACTAGTCCAAGCACCGATAGGTTCTCTTCTCCTCCAGTCATCTCAGAATTAGTTACTGGAGCTGTGATCCATCCTCTTAGTTCAAATTTGCCATCCAACATTGTTTTTTTCGCTTCCTCTATGAACACTTGCAGCTCTGCCTCAGTTTCTAAGCTAGTGACGCAGTTGTCGACATAGAAAGAATTTTTTAGCTTCTCGGCCGTGTCCCTGTACTCTTCGGTGTACTTCTCTAGGTGGTGACTTATAGTAGCACCCAAAAGAAATGGACTTGACGTTATGCCAAACACGACACGACAATGACGGTAAGTGACGATTTCTTCCCGTTTATTATTCTTCCACCAAAGAAAAGATAGATATTCCCTATCCTCCTCCTTTAACGAAATTTGTAGAAAGGCCTTTTTTATATCGGAACTAACCCCAATAGCATGTTTTCTAAACTTAATCAATATCTTGGGTATTAGCTCAAGACAATTCATGCCCTTTTCCAGTAAAGAGTTTAAAGAATTCCCATTAAGGTCTCGCGCAGACGCATCGAAAACAGGACGAACTCTGGTAGTCTGACTAGTACTTTTAATTACTGCGTGATGTGGCAAGTAGTGCTTCGGTTTCTGCTTACCCTCTGCTTCTTCGATTATGCCCGACTTCAACCACTCATCGAACACCTCACTATAATTGTCAAATTCGTTCAACTTAGTAAGTCTCTGAGTGGTAGACAATAATCGTTTTTCTGCTAAATGTCTATTGTCAAGCAATTCTCGGTAGCCTAGCTTTCATGGTAAGTCCACCTGATACCGCCCTTCAATATCGACCTTGACAGTATTTCTGAACTGTTCCATTATAACCGTATCTCTACTTGCCTTGCTAGCGACTAACTCTGGGTCTTTAATGCCAAGCGTTTCTAAATCCCACAAATCAGTTAGTTGCAAATTGGTTGATACGACATTAGTAATGGGGTTACATACGTTTGCAATGGGTCCTTGTAACGTCCATCCGAATAAAGTTCTCAGAGCAATAACATTGTTCTCAAGTCGCACGAAACACTCTGTGAGCAACAAGCCCGCGTAGTCTGCTCCGATAAGTAAGCCAATGTTCGGTACCGCATCCTCGCCAACATCGCTCAGAACTATGTTATGTTTCTGCAACTGCAACACGATAGCATTACTCTTATTAATTCGAGGAACATACCCGCATATCACGGACTTGTCTAGTGCAGCCATATTCAGCTTAAATTGATCGTCTAGACTGCTGACACAGAACTCATAAATATTGTAAACTTGTCTCTTAGTTTCTATGCCGCCGAAAAGACAATGTGTAAGCGCCTCACTACTAACCGACTTCAAGCGCAATTGTTCAGCTATATCGCGCCGTATGTACGACCTTTGTGAACCAGTATCTATAAAAGCTCGTAACTTTACAGTCATATCGTCTTTCGTTATTTTTACCATGAAGGTTTGAAGTAGTGTAGTAGAACCTTCATTATATGTTACGCTATTCTGTGCTCTTGACGTTCCATCCTTGACGGTTTTATCGTTTTGACTACATCTCGTAACATCGGGACACATCAATACTGAATGACGTTTGGCGCAAACAAGACACTTTAAAAAATTCTTACATCTTTTTGTAGTATGCCCTGTTCTCAAACAAATAAAACAAGCTCCTTTTTTGATTATTACCTCCCTCCTAGTTTCATATGACATTTTGTTGGCTTTATAGCATTCCAAGCTGCTGTGAGTACTTTTGTCACACCAAATACAAGCTTTCTTACCTGTAGCATCGTCCGTTGATACAAGACATGACGCAGTGGGTTGCGTAGGAGCGTTAAGTACGTTATAATCTGACGCCAAACCGCTGCGAGCCATTTGAATTCTCTCCTCGGCCTCCACCTCGCGCTTCAGGAACTGCAGGAGCTGCGTCAACTGGTCATCAGTCTTCTCCGTTTGAACCTGCGATCTTTCCCATGCTCGTAGTACAGATTCGGGCAGGGCGGACTCAACTAAAGGAAAAAGTAAGGCTGCGTATTTATCTATAGTAACCCCTAAGCTTTGCAATGCTTGTAACTGTGTATTTAATTTGTCATATAAGTGGCCTAAACTATAGGAAGTATTACCTTTTGCTTGAGCAAGAACTAAATTAAGGAGTTCACGAACATAAATTTCAATAATCAACTCGTCCCTAGCAAACCTGGACTTCAGCTGCTCGATAGCTTTCTTGTAATTAGCTCCTGATGGAGGAAAGCTCTCGACAAGCGCTCTCGCTGGTGACTCTGGAACTGTACACTGGAACAGGTATTGAAATTTGTCCTCCTCGTCCATTGTCTCATCGCTGTCAATCTTCTTGAACTGTCCCCAGAATCCGATCCAGTTCTTGACAGCGCCATCAAACTTTCGCAGTTCTATTTTCGGTAATCTAAATCGTCGCGAGACGTGTAATTGATCCGCCGAACTGCATGCACTTTCATACACTTTATGAGACTTTACAGTGTGGTTATTTGATGCGATACTGCCACCGGAACCGCTTGACTTTCTCGTGCGCCCGTACTCGTGGAATAGATTGTCATACTTGACTTTCATCCGCTCCCAGTCGAACCGGTAATTATCACTAGCCAAACTGTCCTGCAACAACTGCTCTTCGTCTAAATTTTCACAGTCAAGGCTCTGTTCTTTAACGCGTTCGTCAACGCTGAACAGCGTATCAGCCCTATGCTGCAAAACACTGAAGGCGGCAGCAATCTCTTCTACATCTTTGGTCTCTAATTTATTTTCTAGTACCGTTTTCGCCTTCGTGAATAAAGCTCTGGCAAGTTTTCTCTCCTTGTGCAACTTCTCCATCACGGTCGCCAGTTATTGAGAATGCGGAAAACACGCGGAGCCGCCGATAAAACTCTATTTACTAATAATTAAAGCTGAACGATATAATAAAATGTTTTACTCAGAAAATAATAAATTTACAAGACCACCAAAACAAAATCACCCTGTCACACCTGACATAAAAAATAAATAAATACACAACTTCAAAGAGTTTTGTAACAGTAATGTTAAAATATCTATCCGCTTTTAAGCTTAAGTTAATAAGTTAAGATTATTGTATGTTGTCAATTTTACTAGGTGGTAGGCCCGTATGCAGGGTCGTCTGGGTAGGTACCACCGCCTTTCTTATTTCAGCCGTTAAACAGTTCGCTGTGTTTCGGATTGAAGGGAAAGGTAGCCAGTGTAATTACTGGGCATGGACGGCATTTCATCTTAGGCCCCAGGATGACAACGCACCCGCAATATCAAGTGATTTTTCTTTGCTATTGCAGGTGTTTATAGGCGGCGGTTACCGCTTTCCATCAGGTGGGCCGTCAGCATGTTTGTCATCCAGTTGTATAATATATATATATATATATATATATATATATATATATATATATATTTATATATTGTGAGTGGCAGTAATTTGCAAAAAAACTTATTATTTATCTATTTATCTATCTATAAAAATCTGGCCTGCTGCGTGCGCGAACTTCGGCTCCCCTGCAAGCGGAGACGCCGGGCGGCGCGGTGCCAGCGCAGTCACTGTGTCACGGACTTTTTTATTCATGCTTACTTCTTAGCTGTGCTCGTGACTTCTGAACGTGTAACTTAGTCAACCGATTATAAGTAGGTAACTAGTAAATACTATAGTGGGTAATGGTTTTGGATGGGATACGAACTTGCCACTTTTCACAATCCGGGCCGTGCTCTTAGTACCGAGAACTTGTGATCCAAGATTTTTTTATATGACTTTTTGCTAGTCTAAACACTAACTTTATTTGGGCAATAGGCCAGCGTGGTGGTGTTAAGGTTCAAACTGCCTATTCTCCCATAGAGAAAAGTTTGTACATAGTATAGCCTATTGTTTAAGATATTGATGATTATACATATAGTTACCATAACTAATACTGTTAAAAATAAGACGCGACCATTTTGGCAACGTGAAAAGATAAATACAAGAAAGAAGTCGTGTACATCATGTCAATAAATTACCCATAATAAACCCAGTTATACTGGCGGTGGAATAAGTATAACTAAGGATGCAAAATCTCTCCTTACAGAGCGCGTCTTTGAACGGCGTAAAAAGGTCTCTGCAGGTGCTCTCGTCCATAGGCAGCATAGGCAGCAGTACCTATTGCATATGAGAGAAGTATCGCCTCACGTTGAGCACTCAACAGCATCTTAGATGCAGCTCGGCCTTATCCCCCAGTAAATTCGGAAGTGAGAATCATAGAGGTCGAAAGATACACATAACGATAGAAAAGGGGTTTGCCGGGGAATCGCAAATTTTTTTTAGCGGTGAACTGCGCGTCTTGCGTCTTGTGAATTGGTACTACTGTACCCCTAGCACGAACATTTTTTAATTTCGAATCGTAATCGTCTCGTTCACGCACGCTTATTTCAAACAAAAGCTAACGTTACTACTCGATATGATGGCGATTCGAAATTTAAAAGTGTTCGTGCTAGGGGTAGAATCGAAGACAGAGAACTTGAGAGAACCGTCTTGTGTGTATATCAATACGCACAAGTCGACAACTATGTACTTTCTTCCTCTACAGACTGAAGGATTATACATGAATTCATGAATTATCATTCATGATACTACATTGTGGTGTGTCCACAATCTCTTGTGGACAGAATAACAAGAAGTAGTGTTGAAGACACCATCGAACCTTGCGTTCATGTCCATGCTGTCTGACGATAGCGACTCGGCTTGACCCCAATACTTTAGCTCGAAAAAATTACAAAACTTGCAACAAACCTTTCCTAGCAAAACCAGAGGAAGTTTCAAGCTTTGATTGAAAATGAAAACTAGAGGGTATTTTGTTTTTTGTGAAATATTCTTGATTGATACTCCGCTGTTGGTTGATGTTGGTTCATGACCATCATTTTGTTTCGATAATATTTGTGGGCCATTGTCGACGCGAGGGCTCTGATACCGTAGGTTCGAAGCAAAAACGTTTCGGTGGCGTTTGTATTAAAATTTCAATTTAAATGGGAATTGGTGCAGCGTCACCGCCGGCGATGATACGAAACAAAAACAGCGAGATAATTATTTACTTTTAGTCACTGATGAAACTGATGAATTAGTTGATTTTTATTACCAACCTGGTTCACTGTCCATTCCTCGCACGTAGCACGTAGAGACACTGTGCATATCACGTCTAGAATCGCGTTTATCATAGGAAATAGATAACAATTCCTTACGGTGTGATTTCAATAAAAGTCAGAATCTTTTTTTATCTTACGTATTGCTGAAAATGTCTTAAAACTCTTTGTTGTACACAAAACACCTAATTTCATGAATATTTTTTTTATAAACCTTTTTAAACGTTAGAAAATTATGGGTCCATTTTTGCTTACTTATGCAATTTACATTTTTGACTGTGCGACCAAACTATTCGATAAATGTTTGGAAAATGATATAGGCAAGTTATAATATGATCGTTGTATTATAAGAGCGCGTGCGCGGACAGTTATACAGCCTTAGACGCGCCGTAACGCACGCGCCGCACGCCATCGTCCGTGTTGCGCACGAGTCACTATCACAGACAACAGGATGGTTATCATCGTATCTTTAGACGCCAGTCATATATTTCTGAATTATGTATATTTTTTGTAAAAAGGAAATTAATTGATAAAATTATCATTAGGTACTTATTTATATTCTGTCATATCAATCGTAAAATATTCAGTACACGAAAGGTAGTCACCTCGTGTGCGTGCGCGGCGGCGGCGTAGATAACGCCAATTAAGCAGCGCGCGATAACGCCGCGCGCGCACTTATTTATTACGGCGGCTGTCGCCACCGGCCGCGCCGACACCATCTTTAGAACACAACGCGCTCGGGCTCGGGACGATGCCGCGGCTTCGATGCGGCCGCGTAGATACACCACCCTTTGCTCTCTTTTGGCTAACGACCCCGCTTTATATTCAGCAGGCGCACCGCTCGCCAGGTTGCCGCCCCCCGCAGCGAATTCACAATAAAAACCGACACAATAAGCTTAGTCGGAAAACTGAGGTAAATAATGTGACGTGTCTCGTCGTCCGCTTGCTGCGCGCTCGCCGCGTTGCCCGGTCCTAACAGATTTATATACTGTGGCGACCTTATTAATTACGTGCACTTTCCTACATTGCAATGCAAATTAATTAAGCAATCAACTGTATTTCTGTTTGCAATCTGCATCTACATTATCTACGGTAAACAACTAAATTGACTTTCGGAGCTAACCACAGTGATAAACGAATTTAACATCTCCTTTTTTCATTCTTAATCTTAACTATAGGACAGTACCTAAGTACAGTTTTGAGACTACAAAAATTTTAGAATATGGTGCAGGCGGTCAGCGACCCTCTTTACTACGGTCTACACCAGAGGGCCTAGATTCGAGTGCCTGTGCAGGCGTCTGTGCATGTTTGTGTGATGAACACAAACAATTAGAATAAATAATAAGCGAATGACTTTACCGTTGACGTTGCTATCATCGGCCCGGGGCGGGTGTTGGTAGCGGGCGCGGCCGCGGCGCCTGCGGCTGTCAGGGCGGCCCGTCTCCGCTCCCGCCCCCGCTTCAGCTCTCGCCCCCTCCTCTGCCCTGTACACCATCTCAGTCACACTTCAGGATCCAAGGGTCAATACCACTTGACATATCAAACCAAGCCGATTTACTTAAACATGCTATCGTGTATGCCACGATTTACTCGTCGTGGTTCTATAGAATATGCGCTCTAGCAAATAGGAAACAGTCGTTTTTTATGGCTACGTGAATAATACATACTTAAGGTAAGGAAGTAGGTATTTTAACGAATGTCGCACTTTCTCAAATAAGCAAGACACTTACTTGCAAGTTTCCCGATATCGTTTGGGTCTGTTCGCGCAGAAAAAGTCAGGTCGCACCCGATGCGCGCGCAGCAGTACGTGCAGCGCGTGCGGCGGCGCGTGCTCGCCGGCGGGCGCGGGCGCGGGCGCGGCGGCGGCGGCGGCGCCCTCGTACGTCTGGTCGGGCAGCAGCATGGCGCCGCATCCCGACCGCCGCCGCCGGCTCGCGTCTATCTGTAACAACACTCATTGTACACTATCACAAGTGTGACACTGCGACACACGGCTATGACAACATTTCACACTCAACTCAAAATAAAACTAATGTTCCCTTGCCAACCCAACCCACCGGCGATCTCACACGGGGGCCCAAACGACCTATTTGCATACAAGCGGTCGATATGTAGTTTTACTTCCGAGAGTTAGCGAGGGAGTAAATAGAAACTGCCTACAAATGCAATGGGTTTTAGCGCCGTGAGTTATACTCTACTTACTTTTCACTACGTTAGCAAGAAGATAAGACGAGGTATGGGTTACATTGGCTTTTTAGAAGACAAGTCCTCCTGTCCCAACACAACCCTCTCGTGACTTTGGCGACAATACTCATTACAAAACTAGGTACAAACAAATTTTATTTGATGTGTTCTTCTGTAAGGTGCAAGTGCTTCCCAGTCGACCGCTCTACATTGAAGTCATAATTCCAGAGTACCTACTGTACATTTATACGGATAATCCTACTTCTTCTTTCTCTAGATATCTTTTTTCTGTTTCTTATCTATTAAATGCGTATTATGTGGTCGATGTGGCATGTGGCGCCAGAGACAGTAGTAGTACCCTGGGTGGGCCATCCTATTTCTTTTTGCATCTACTAGGTGGTAGACCCGTATGTAGGGTCGTCTGGGTAGGTACCACCGCTTTTCTTATTTCAGCCGTGAAATAGTTCGCTGTGTTTCGGATTGAAGGGAAAGGTAGCCAGTGTAATTTCTGGGCATGGACGGCATTTCATCTTAGGCCCCAGGATGACAACGCACCTGCAATATCAAGTGATTTTTCCTTGTTATTGCAGGTGTCTATAGGTGGTGGTAACCGCTTACCATCAGGTGGGCCGTCAGCTTGTTTGTCATCTAGCTGTATAAAAAAAAAATCTAAGATAGTGTCAATGTCGATTAATCTGAGAGCTATGACTCGAGTCTCACTCGTGTCCGTGCGCGCATATAGTTTAACTAGTAGTGGCCACAACTTCGTTAGCGTAGATGTCGGAAAATAACAACATGTCGTACTTAAGGATTTAAATCATGTTAATAAAAACACCTTCGAAATTAATGTATTATTTTATAACAAATGATCAATAAGAGTGTAACTAGAGTTTAAAAAAAGACACGTGCCCTCTCCACTCATGATTGCGGGGTACATGATCATTATTTTGTTGCGGAGTTATTTTAAAACTATGATATCTCATAAGATATTCATTGAAATCAAATGATGTCAAAAACAATTTTGTTCAAAATTAAATACTTACATAAGATGAATAGTAGATACACACACAAGGGTCGTAATCGCGGTGAGGTACCGAGTCCGTCTGTCAATGACAAGGCTGCTAAGGAGGGGATTACTTCATAAACTATAAACTATGAAGGTGGGAATGAATTACTTTAATTGATTTGGGCCGCACTATTTTAACTCAAAAATCTAATAAAGGGAACAGAAATATTAAACAATGAAAAATATCATATTTATTTCGATATGAAACAATATCATGCTTACAAAAATAAAATACCTTCGCAGTTATTGCATTATTTTAGAACAAAATTAATGACTAAAAAAAAGCTTAAGAAATAGTTATAAACTGTTGTGGACTTTTTTTAGAACTTTTAAAGGAGAACAATTCCGTGATTTTTGGGTAACTTTAACCGTTTACCTACGCAGCGCACACAAAGAAAGCTCTGAAAAGGAATATTTTTTCCCGTTTATACAACATTTTTCATTGATGCTCAGCTCCTGTTGGTCGTAGCGTAATGTTATATAGCCTATCTATATAATTATAATAAAATAAAATAAAATAAAACTTTTATTTTACTTGCGTATGTTCGGGTGGAATCTTGCGACTCGATTTTGAAGCAGATATCTTCAACCGATTGAGCTGAAATTTTGTATACACGTTTGGTTTAGATGACAATACACGATAAGCTGTGTGACGTCATTCTAAATCCAAAATGGCGCACTATCAAAGATGGCGGAATAGTTATTTTAATGCATTTCTTCAATAATAAAAGGGCTTGTTGAGAGTAACTCGAAAAATAATGTGGCTTCATTCTAAATCCAATATGGCTGACCATCCAAGATGGCGGAATAGTTATTTTTTATGCACTTCTGCAATATGGGTATCAAATGAAAAGGCTTGCCGAGACTCAGAAACCTGGTCAGCGATAACTAAAAAGTAAAAAATAAATTAAAAGAAAAAAAATACTTTAAAAGAAGAAAATAAATTTTCCCTTTAAAAAATATTTTAAAGGATTTAAAAAAAAAAAAAATTTTATGACATCCTCATACCAACCAACCTCAACCTCATTATACACAATTTATATGATCATAAAACTTGTCGCGCAATTTATTTGTGTAAATAAACTAGTAGCTATTTAATTGAGCGACTATTAGTTTATAGTTTAAATTTTAAAGGAAAATTTTATTTTCTTCTTTTTAGAGCATTTAAATAAAAGCTTTTTTAAAATAATTTTGTTTTTTTTGTTAGTTTGAATCAGTAGTTCATGCGATTAGCCCGTTTAACCAAACAAACCACCAAACAAGTCTCTTCAGCTGCTTAATATTAAGTATAGATATTGATACAATAAACTGTCTATTCCCCGATCAAAAAAAAATGACAAAATCTAAACATGGTCCCGTTAATTTGAATCAACGCGACAATGTTTTACACATTGAATCAACTTTATATTTTTAAAAACTTATTCTAATTCTTTCTATCCGGGTAATGGCTCAACACAGCGACATCAACTACATGGTAGGTGCGCTTTTTGACCTATGACTGATTAACAAAATCATACAATGACTACGTAAGTAGGTATTCACTATTCAGCGTGTCTGTCTGCCGTCAGGCGGCCGGCGGCGGGTTCGTTACGCGTCGTGACCATGCGGAATCAACATGATTGTGTCCTATTTGTCGTATTCAGTAGTCATTTAGAAATAATTATCATGTTTATTTAGCCAAACCTGACAAAGATAGATAGATGAGAATTCTAACAAATTAGACTGATTCTAATTTGTTAGAAATAATTTAACAATTATATTTCCTACTTAAAAATCAATAAAGCTTAACAACTTATAAAAAAACTCATGTTATACGTAATCTGAATGGCTCTAGATAATATGTGAATTTCATCAACATTGCTTGTGTCAGGATTGAGGCACCCTCTTTAGGAATAAATACTTATTTCTGGAAATATTGACAAATTTTTTAAAGGTTTTAGAAGTCGTGCGAAATTGGTTCTAACGGACATCTAAAACTTGACTCGAAAGACAAAATGACATGTGTTTGATACATTGACGCGCTCAGATGTTACTGAGACTCGAGTTAACTCAATGTTTATCGTGGACTTCTGTGGTTACAATGTTCAAAAAAGGATTGAGTGTAAAACTGCACGTGCCGCGTGGCCCGTCGAGCGAGGCTGCGCTGCGCAGGCGCGCGTGTGCCCGTCGTTGGGGCGGAATGCCGAGCGCGAGCTTTTTGTGTTTGGCACGGCCATTGGCGACCACTGCGCCTACTTATACTTCGACATACGCTGTTTCTCGCTTTAATCAACGGCCTATCACTAAATTTATCATCAAGAAAGATCACATTTTAATGTTTGATTTTGAGGGCCTAAACACCTACTTCATTGTGAGAGACGCGGGTTCAATACCCGCCTGGAGCATATAAACATTCTCTACATGATTTAAGCATTTTACTTTTACAGATCCGATTGATTTGAAATTTGATGTAGGTACTGTCACTTCAGCGACATTGCCATGACATACTAACCTTGAGCTGATCCTATACCATCAAAAAGTCTGCGGAATGCTTAATTCTTCAGAAACTTACAGCAGATATAGCGTCTCAATCAAATGGTGTTAGATACATGATCAATGAGGCCGGGGGTTACTTAGAATTAGCCTTTCATTTTTTTTTATATTTAAAAAATGGACGATTAATCGTTAAGAAAAACAAGGATATGTTGACATTGCAATCCGCAACTCTCTACTATACTATAAGTATATACTACGGGCATGATTCTGACGAGGATGATAGAAGACTTTCATTGTAATAGTGTAACTAGCAAGGCGAGTGCGCGTGCGCCACCGGACGCGCCATATCGAGCTGCAGCCGATATTCGACGAACTGCCTTCGAAAACACGAAAACGAGTTGTCATGTCACCGGCAAAACGGAAAATATTTCAATTGTCATCAGCAGAGCGCAGGCGCAGCGTCCGCATACTTTAGTTGTATTTATTGGGGGCACATTATGTTACTGATGGGTAGCTGCGTACGTGTACTGAAGCTACAGTTATAAGGATTGGACAATTATGACAAACCGTAGTTTAGCTGATTTCCCGTTTTTTTTTTCATAAAGCAAGAAATACGCAACGTGTCCATACATATTGAAACAACGTTATTAGCGCATCATAAATTACTTTGATCTTCCTATTATGATATGAACAACCCGCAATAACTAGCTTTGACTCTTCTATGTTATCATATCATCATCATATTAGCCTATGATGTCCACTGCTGACCACAGTCGACCCCCCATCGACTTTCAAACGAATCGGTACTGCGCAGCCTGCATCCAACGGCTCCCCACCACTCTGACCAGGTTGTCTGTCCATCTAGTGAGAGGCCGTTCTATTTTGCGCTTTCCTTATTTAGTTCTACGTGCTATGTGCCCAGCACACTGCCACTTCAACTTGCTAACCCTGTGAGCTGTCAGTGACTTTAGTTCACTTACAGATGTCCTCATTTCTGACTGAATATAGCTCGTTGGGCGATTGTGAAGTTGCACAAAAGGCCCATAGTAATCGACCACGTTTCACAGCCGTATGTCATCTGTCACTGGCAACACACAAGTCGAAGACTTTCAATTTGAGGTACCGAGGAATTTTGGACGAGAAGATCTTACTCACTTTCCCGTAGGCTGCCCATCCGAGTTGGATTCGCCTATTTATCCCTTTCTCGAAGTTGGACTTACCTAGCTGGACCATTTGTACGAGGTAAACGTACTCGTCAACAACTTCGAGAACAGACTGTCACTGACATAGGTACGACATGGATATTCCACATAATCTTTGTCTTGTCCATATGCATTTTAAGACCCACCCGTCGAGAAGTTCTGTCTAAGTCACCGAGCATGGCAGTGACCTAGACAGAACGTCTCGACAGGTGTAGTAGATGATACACAAGATGTACGATCTGGTGAGGGTCGCCCATGGGTGCGGCCATCGCAGGAGATCCTTTGGGGACGCCTATGTCTATACGAGTTTGTTGCCGGAATCTTCTCGGTAGTTCAACTTTTGGAACCGGTGTAAATTCAGACATAACAGACAGACAGACAGAGACGTTGTTCTTTCTTTCTATGACTATAGCAGTGGGTTGATATGATAATGATATATTTTATGATCATAATCATTTTCTTGTTATGTAACTTTATATTTTCGCTCACTTGCTGACGCGCAAAAGACAGTCTATTTGTGCTTGACACTTAGCTATCTACCATATTTAAAGTAGGTGTTTATTTTCTTGCCACTCTAGTGGGTGCTGTCAGCAAGGCTTATATAAGAAGGATGAACACATATACTATTCTACCATCCGGGTACAGTAGTGAGTAGATATGCGTCGTGTCCGTCGCGGTCGCCAGGCGGCGCGGGCGCCGGGCGGCGGGCGGCGACTGCTCCACATTTTTTGTTGCCGCGTGGCGATCCGTGTCACCGTCAACGGTAGTCAAGTCTTGTGGCTGGAGCTTTTGAAGAACTTAATTAATGCAAAACAATTATATCTTACAATTAGCTGCGATAGCTGTAAGGTACCTAATGTTTACAAGTATTACTTAGACCCAATGACTCCAACGCACAATAGAAAATCTATTGTGTCTGTTATTGATACTTTTAACTAAGATGTGTTGATAACATTATTGTAGTAAACATCTGGTCCTGGACCATCACTACTTCAACAAACGAAGGTACCACTAATTATTGTCATTCGTTACCAAAGTTCGTATCAATGAAGTCGTCATATTTTTATAACATTCGTTTAAAATTCTTTAAAATCAATTAAGATAATTAGGTAGCTTAAGTACAGTCTACAGCACATCAACCGTAACAGTTTGATATTGAGACCGCCCTTACTCCGTTCGTAATAGAGGCGGTTTTGTAGTGCAAATGTGACACTTGATGTGGTGTTGTGTGTACGTACGTATGAATGTGTATATGTGGTCTGTGAGCCGGGTCAGCCTACGTCAGTTGTCAGTTGTCACATCGGCTCACACGGCGCGCTGCCCACGAGGACCGCGCCCCGGTACATTCGTAACGAACACTCACTTATAGTAGGTATTATTAGGTACATACTTATAAAATATTTTTATCTCATTCGACATAAAGTGCCTACCTCATATTACCAAAGAATATTGTCTTGCACGCTGCTCAAGCTCTACGATACTACAACAGAAATTACTTCAATAAGTAGGTTCGATATAGTGAGGGTAGGCGTTAGCTTAACGCAAAAAGCAAATAGACTAATAGAAATTAACAGGGGTTATCCCAAGTCCTGGGAAGCGGTGAAAAGTTTGGTGCCTGCCCCAGGACATATTTTTTTCTAGTTTAGATATTTTTCTAATTATGTTTCAAACATGTATTATAATGTTAAACATAAAATTTAGTCTTACTAGGTTATTTCTATTATGGGTAGGCTATACAAACTCTCCAGGAAGTTAGCTATGCGGAGTGCAACGTGAAAACCAGCGAACTTTTACAATCTGTGACTGATCTAACCCTTTTTTTACCAGGAAAATCCATTGACGGACCTACCCGCCACTGGCCAAGTGGAGAGCGTGTGCGGGGCTTACCCAGCGTCTAAATTGACCCTAGGAATACCCGCTAAAACTCCTGAATAACTTCTGTGCCTTTTGCGGAAGTGGTCTGGGGTCTGCGAAGCAAAATCACCAGACTACGCCCCCTAAAACATAATTAGCGGTTCCTTTTGATATCAAAAGTTTTAGACTTGCAGTTAGTTTAATAGATTGTTTAATTTTAACTAATAAAGGTTTAGGATTTTAAGTGAGGTCACGGGGCTTCGCAGGGTCGGCGCTCGGTTCGAAGGGCAATGCGTACGCGCATGAAATAGATATGCACAGAAGGTCCATTCACAAATAACCGTCCGCGTTCACGCCATCTAAGGTAAGGGCTTTGGTGTCATCGGGTGACTATCTTACGCCTGACTGCATCAAACCAACAATCGTACATCGTTGAATGCAATTTGCATGCCTATCAATATTTTATAGGATTGTGCTTCAGATATTGACTTTCTAGGCTATCTGTAAGATTTCAGTAACTTATATACCTACATAACCTAAAATATATTAGTTGTGAGTTGTGTGGTCGGGAGACTAACATTTTCCCTGCAAGTTCCATTTTACTACACAAATACAGATAAATTAATAAAATATAAGCAGGTACCCTGTCCTACATCACATCACTCACAGCTTTTATCAAAGTCTGAGTAATCAAGAATCTTCTGAATAAACTCGCCACATCATCAATCTTATCTTCACCTCTGAACAGACTGATCACTGGAGTGATGAGCCAGCCCATTGATTTAAAAATGTGAACTTGACCTTCTTTACGTTTCTATTGAGTGGTCCGGGGCGGACGGAGGGCGGCGGCAATTAGATGGGCGGCGCGGCGCACGCGCCGGCGCACGCACGCTCGCGCTAAATTATATAATGAAATTTAATCGCGTGATTTATTCGCGCAAGTGACGAGCCCGTTCCCACGCCGCCGCCGCGCTTGCGCCGCTGAGGGCACCTAGAGCATGACGCTCAGGCATTTCTGCTCCTCAATGTAATCATACCATGGGGAATCCTTATACGAACAACCGAAAAGCCACTATTTTTGCCATGAAGTTCCTCCTTGTTACTAACACTATGGACTCAGGTCTGAAATAAACGATTCTTTTTTTATAACTATCAATTAGAAGCCGTCGAAGATTAGTTAAAATAAGCTAGAAGGCGCACTGTAGCCACGAGTAATTTAACTGTGCCTTAGGTCTGAGTGACAATCTAATATACATAAATAAGTTAGGTCGCGAGTGTAAAGTAGGTATTAAACCATATTAATCACAGGCAGTCACAGCTTTATTATTCGTAGGCGGTAGGGTCTATGTAACTGAAATTAAAAGTATGAGACCAGCTAGCCTAGAAGCTCTTATTCGAAGATGGCAAGGTTCTGAAACTCATTCAAACATCTGATAGGTGCTGGGCAACAAATAGGTACATACTAGCACCATGATTGAGCGGCCGATTCCTCTTTATCGTTTATTAAAACTGCTTCATAATTTAATAGCTCTGTTTGTGTAATAAATATTAGTGTTACAATTATGTTACGCAGACGAGCGCTACAGGAGGAAGAGAGCCGGTGCACGGTGGGCATGTGACCGCGCTGTGGTCGCGGTCGCGGCTCGTCTTACGCTCCCACCACTGCGTGCACTTTTACTCCCAGGACTATCATAATGACAAGTTGACACCAAGCGATGGGGTGCACAATATAATTAATAAAATTATTCAATGCCTTTGTTTCAGTTTAATGGGGAACTTTTCATTTATTAAAAAATAAAATAAAATAATAATAAATGGAATACCTAATTAAATTGAATAAGAAAAATAAAATAAAAAATGTAATATAATACTCAATACTCAATACTCAATCGTTTATTGCATTCCATAGGTATTTACAATAGATGTTTGATTACACAGTAGGAATCACTATGGACCCTGTCGGGCACAACAATAATGGAGAGGAGGAATACTTGTAATTATTATTAGTAATATATATGTACATTATATTGTCATTGTTAGTTTCATTATTTTGATTAGTATTTTATCTTTAAAATCTATAATTAATTATTATTCATTATTATGTCATTATTATTATTATGTTATTGTTATTATTATGTCATTGTTATTATTATTATATTTAATTTTATTATTAATTAGATATTTTAATTAGTATTTTATAATTTTAAATAGAAATATAACTATTTTTGTAAAGGACTGTCTTATTTTATATTTAATTTTCATACATAAGCTATGTCATTTGGTTTCCTATCTATTATTAATTTTTCAGTATTTTATGGTAATTATTATTATTATATATTTCTGTCTTCTAAGTATTCTCTTACATTATAATAGCTCTTTTTAGTAAGAAATTGTTTTAGGCTGTTTATAAAGTGTTTTTCATGACTGATGTTTTTTAATGAATCAGGTAACTTATTGAAAATTTTTATTGACATGACTAATGGACTGGAAGAGTGATGTTTCATTTGCGAGGATGGAAGCATTAATTTATTTCTATGTCTGAGATGCCGAGTTGTGACGTCGTCATGCCTTGTGTAGAAGTTTGGATATTTGCGAACAAATTTACACAACTCCAAGACATATATTACAGGGTAGTGTTAAAATGTTATATTTTTCAAATTAAGGATTGCAGCTTTCAGTTTCTTCTATATTAAATATTATTCTAATTAGTTTCTTTTGCTTTGTTAGCAGGCTGGTTGCGTCAGTACTATATCCCCAAAGAATCACGCCATAGCTAAGCCACGCATATGCATATGCATAATAAGTTGTTATTGCGGTGGCCACATCTGTAGTTTTTTTTACTTCTCGTAATGCGTACATAAAGCTGCTTAATTTTCTTTGTAATTTTTCTATATGTGATTTCCAATTTATATGGGTATCGATTTTTAGACCTAATAATGTGTGTATATATATAATAATATGAATAATTAAATAAATAATTAATGGTTTAATGGAATTAATTTAATATTATGAAATTAATATTCAATCAAAACTTTACCGACGTCCTCAACTCTCCAACCTCAATCAGACAGAACCTAAGGACAGAATACTGCCGCTGCATCGATAAAAACACTACGATATTTAAATATTGCAGAAGCCCGTTTGTGTTGTCGTCGTCAGTACCGCGGACTTGAGCTCATTCTGTATCTGTCTAGTGCACCACGCCTCAGAAACCATCTTCATGCCAAGTTTCATCTTAATCGGTTCTGCGGCTTAGAAGTGAAAACGTAACAGACAAAGTAACTTTCGCATATACAGGGTGGTGCCGTCAATACGACAATAAATTGAAACATAGGCTTTATAAGTTCATAGAAATGGTTTGCCACGTTCAAAATCATCTTATTCATTTGATAATTTTATGGCATTTGTATGAAATAATATAACATTGGCTGCATCATTTCATACAAATGTCAAGAAATTATCAAACGAATAAGATGTTTTTGAAAGTGGCAGACTAATTTTATGTACTTATATAGCCCATGTTTCAATTTATGTCGTATTAAGGGCACCACCCTGTATACCCCACCACCCCATAGTAAGTATATCTAATACTTATCTACTATGGATGTCAAATGTAATATCTTAAAGAGAAATATAATTTAGATCACTTGAATAAATTATTAAGAGTCTGGTTCTTTTTCTTACAAAAAGATGACAATTTGACGGCCGGCTGGCCGAGTGGTCTGTAGGTACCTACCCCATAATATACAGGCTATTCGATCTGGGGTCCCGGGTTTGAAGCCGGGTAGGAAAAATGTTTGTATGATGAGTACGAGCATTTGTTCACGATTCATGGATGTTTATTTAGTATATTTCTAATAGTTTATATAGGTATATATTATTATCAATATTTCTCCGTTTTCTAGTATCCTTAACACAAGCTCTTAATGATGCTTACTTGGGCTAGATAATTATTAATTAATATAATTTAAAATGAAACGAGAATAAAAAAACTTTTACACGCGGCTCCGCCAGCGAGTATGTCGGTTAACGCGCCAAAAAGTGTCTCCTTCCTTGAAACTATCTCCATACCTTTAAGTCAAATCGTTTCAATAGTTCCAGAAGATTACTTCTCTACAAACAATCTCAATGACATAAAAACGTTGCCTCTTTATAATAAAGGTATAGATAATGTTAAAAATAAGTAAATTATTTTATTTTGAAATACTTTCAGTAGGTATGATAAAATTGCCTTATGAATAATTATTTGATGTTAATTGAATTGTTTTATTGTATCCATCGCGAAAACTTAAAAACGTTATCAGTTATTAATTCAATTGTATTCACTTAGCTTATTGTAATTGATTTGATTTAATATTCGGACGTACCTGGAGACACTGCGGTATCAGTAGGTCGGCCGCTATCACGCGCGCTGTCAGACCGTACGCGTGCGTCGCGCGCGCGGGAGTCGCGCCGAGCGTGCGTGTGGCGCCGCCCGCCGCCAGCCCGACACTGACGCCACGCGACGCCCGCGACGCCCGCGACGCTAGCGACGCGACGCGCGACAGGCCACAGACGCGTAGAGCGGTGGGCTGTGCCATGGCTGCGCTACGTTGTAACCTACTTCTTTTAGTATAGGGTGCTGGCAACGGATAAAGTACCAATGTAGACAGCATTGGTATAGTTGAGTACATACTAACTAATACTGGTCCAATACTTGAAACTGGTCGAGAAGCCAGTTCAGTGAACCATTTAGTCTATCCGTGGCAGCACCCTTATGGGCTCAATCAAAATTTTAAAACAGCGCTGGAGCCAATTGTTTAAATAATTCTTCTTATTGGAGTTATCCTGGTCGTATGAAGAATATCCCTCTCTTATCCATGTTCGGTCCCAGTTCGAATCCCGATAGGCAGATATTTCTACGTTTGTTTAGAAAACAATAATATTTACATTTACCTAAAAAGAAACAGTCACAGAGAACTAACACGTAGTCAGTTTTGATATTTCCCCTTATTCTCTTTGCAATAAAAGTCATTGGACCTAATTCTGAAGGCACACTCTAAATTGATATGTGCGTAGTTCACAAATTTAGATTAAGAGTGAGTTGAGATCTCTTTCTCTCAATAACTATAGGAAAAAGATGTCAAAAAAAAGATAGCTTATAAAGATATCATAGATAATTTTAGCCTGCGTGTGAGGTGTTTTCTAATCCCTGCATTGTATTATCCTCAATAAGATCGAAAATCGAATACACCTTCTGAATGTCAAATTATATGATAGCCATCCCTTTTGTATTCATATTCAGAGAACGAGATGCACTGAACTTTAAGAAGTTGTCACAAAGAAGTATGAGACCCGGCCAGGTCTATGTACACTACCAATAATAAAAAATAAAAATAAAATTATGTGCGGCCTCGTATTATCTATGTAACACCATCTCATTGAGACTATTCTTATAAGCGCAAACACGCTATATCAGCAGTAAGTTTCTGAAGAATTGAGCAGCCCGCAGTCTATTTGATAGTACAGGATCAGCTCAAAGTTAGCTTGTGTTGGAAATACCACCGAAGTAACAGAAATCCAAATTTAAAATCAATCTCGTGACTTATTTAGTGTCCATATCAAGCTAATTTGGTCTGAGTGTAAGAATACCATTATTATTCTTGTTCATACAAGATGTATTTATGTTATTATAGTAATAATTTCGAAATCTGAGTGGCTTGTAGTCGTTGCATTCAAAATAATGCTTGTTTGCCACCATATACAGCAATAAAGATAGTGTTAAATTTCTAGGTATTAGACAGGTAGACAGTTCCTTCTTTACCCGGGGTCCACCAAACTCGTCGCGGCATATGTCTTGTGTACAATGAGTGTAGATAATGGTAACAAGTGTAGTCAGGCGGATGGTAAGGCAGATCCACTCTCAAATACGTTATTCTAATGTCAATGTTGCTTATTGCCGAGCTACTGGTGCTTTGCAAGATACACAACGACGTTATAGTACAGCGGCAACAGACGACAGCCATCGCCACTACTATTGGACAATGTTCAGTGTACAGGATATAAAAATAAAATAGCACGTAAAAATAATGCACTTTTAATCACAGGGCGCTGACGCCAGGTCAGTAACAAAATAAATTACCACAACAACCATACACGAGGACTTACACCGCTACTTACAGCTAATTAATAATTATACCTACATACATGTGATGTCAAAGTCTTATAGTGAGCGTCAAACGCTCCGTCGCACGCGACACGCGACACGCCCCGCGGGTACGTATGTAACCGATACATACTACCGCCACTGACTCTGCTCGGCAGAGGGCGCCGGAATGTAGCAAACATTGAGTTGCTACTACCTATATCTCATTCACTATATTTTCACTACTACTTTTATAATTTTATTCGAGATTACGCTCGTATTCAGGCCTTAAGACAACTTTATATTTTATTAGATACTATCTATAAATGATACAAAAGTGTACTTTATTACACGAACGATAAGTTATAGTTTGATAATAGAATATTAATTACACTACAATGATTTGAATACTCTACAGCTATCGGTAGGTTACAATCACGAGTGCTATCCTTGATAATTTACAAAAGATACTGTAGCAGGCCCGAACAGTTGGACATTAGTTTGGAATGTAACGAGTAACACACGCCGCCGGCCGTCGGACGGAACCGAGCGGTGAGCCGCGCCACCAGGGGAATACAAAATTGTTCTATCTTGATAAATTGCAAGTCGGCACTCCCGGCTGCCGGCGCCGCGCCGCCTAGCGTCGTCGTCGTCGTCGGCGGCGGCGGCGGCGGCGGCGGCGGCGCGGCTACTGCTGCGCGAGGATGTCGGTGAGGGCGACGGCGATGTCGCGCGCGGCGTCGCCGGCCAGGATGGAGCGGTGGTTGGCGGGCAGCTGGCGCGTGTGCAGCGGGCCGCGGCAGACGGCGCGCAGGCCGTAGTCGTCGCCGAGCGTGACGTAGTTGTCGCGCGCGCGGAACAGGAGCACGGGCGCGGCCAGGCGCGCGGCGGGCCGGTACGCGTCCGCGATCACCAGCTTGCGGTAGAACGACTCGGCCGCGGCTGCCAGCGCGGCGGCCGAGTGTGCAGCCGCCGGCCCGCCGCCCGCCAGCGCCGCGGCCCGCGCCACGCGCGCCTCCCAGCTGTCCAGCCGCTCCAGCTCGCCCGCCACCTGCGCACACCAAACGAGTCACAACTCCTCATCAACGGACACTTTTTGAACGCTTTTAAATTAGAGGCGGGAGGAAGCGACATTCAACGAAAAAGCTCGAACCACTGCGGAACTGAACTCATCGTCACTTCTTGACATTACGTGTTCTACGACTGCTACACGCCCCGTCATAACCTCCGCCGGGGTACACTAGTATCTCCTTTTCTTATTATTACAAATCGTTCTCAGGAGCTCCTCTTTACTAAAATTTCGGATTTTCCGAACGATGGATGATCTGTACTCTATTTCGAAGTTATTATCATTGTACGTTTTGGTGTGTAGTTACACCTACAAGAAGCTAGAGAGGAGCCCCCGGGATACACCGAGTGCATCTACCTTGTTAAATAATGCAGACAAGTCAAAAAGGAAAGCTCTCAAAAAATATCTATGACCTGCCCAATTTATAGAAGTGTGCAACCAATGTGTAATTGCAATATCGTTCGAGGAGTCCACCGGGGAAGTGGGTTCGTAAAGTTAGTTAGAAGGCTGAGTCGAAAAATGAAAACAAAAGTGTGGATGTAAAAAGGTTTTAGAGTTTGACACTGGGCACGGGTGGCATTTTATCTTAGGCCTCAGGATGACAACGCACCTGCAATATTAAGTGATTTTCCCTTGTCATTGCAAGTGTGTATCGGCGGCGGTAACAGCTTACCATCAGGTGGGCCGTCCGTCAGCTTGTTTGTCATCTAGTAGTATAAATGTTAGTGACCTTGGCGGCGTCGATGTCTGTGAACTGCTGCACGAAGTAGGCGAGCGCGCTGGCCTGGTTGGCGGCGGCGGATGGCGCGGGGCTCTTGCGCTTGCCGCGGGTGGTGTGCTCGCTCAGGTAGCCCGGCGACCCGTCCACCAGCACCAGCCGCACCCCGCAACCAGCCTGACCACCACAACGTACATGCATTGTACACTCCAAGTCCACAAACGTATCAGAAATTCAAACGGCTGGTGCAAATATCTTAACCTCATATTTGCCTCAAAACAGAATTTACATAAAAATATATATATATATTTAAAATGTCAACTTTCTAAATGTGAAATAGTTATTTGTTCAACAAGTGGGCAAATTTATTTTTTGTAGCGAGTGCTGATGTTAAATCACGAACCAGCGAAGTAGTCTAAAATTGAATCACAAGCATAGCGAGTGATTCACAATTAGACTACTGAGCGCAGTGAGTGATTTAAAGGCACGAGACAAAAAAAATTGCCCTCGTGTGGAACATACAAAAATATTAATTCAGGCGATGAACTCATTTTTGTAATTAAATTAACAAAATAATCATAATTAATAAACACAAGAACGTTACGGACGTTACGGAAGTATGTTACGGATTAAAATACTTGATCTTAAAAATGAATACACTTCTTTCTAAATGCAATAATGCTTTATATTAAGAGTATCGTAAAAATACATACTTGTCACTCAGTTCTGAATCAACCGATGACTAAAAGAAGTATGGCAAAGTGGTATTTTCCACTAGAGTTAAGTTCTCCTAACTACAATATCATGCAGATGATCTCAAGAAGCGTTATGTTGGGAGCAGAGGGACTTACTTCCTATGGTGTAAGCATAAAGCCTGTCCTTGATTTTTACAGGGTCACCAGTGAGTGCTACATGCGCTATAGTCTACGGATCGTACACAAATGTGTTAAAGTGTGCGACTCACCTGCTCTAGCTGCAGCGCCATCTCGAAGGCGACGCCCGCGCCGAACGAGTAGCCGAGCAGCGTGTAGGGCGGCGACGGCTGGGCCGCGCGCACGTGGCCCACGTACCACCGCGCCAGTGACGTCATGTCCTCCAGCGGCGCGCCCGCCGAGCACTGCAGCCCCAGCACCGAGCCCGCCACGCCCGCAGCCACGCCGCGGAGCATGTCCACCACGCCCTGCACACACACGCCACACGTGTACACACACACACACACACGCCCGCCACGCCCGCAGCCACGCCGCGGAGCATGTCCACCACGCCCTGCACACACACGCCACACGTGTACACACACACACACACACACGCCCGCCACGCCCGCAGCCACGCCGCGGAGCATGTCCACCACGCCCTGCACACACACGCCACACGTGTACACACACACACACACGCCCGCCACGCCCGCAGCCACGCCGCGGAGCATGTCCACCACGCCCTGCACACACACGCCACACGTGTACACACACACACGCCCGCCACGCCCGCAGCCACGCCGCGGAGCATGTCCACCACGCCCTGCACACACACGCCACACGTGTACACACACACACGCCCGCCACGCCCGCAGCCACGCCGCGGAGCATGTCCACCACGCCCTGCACACACACGCCACACGTGTACACACACACACGCCCGCCACGCCCGCAGCCACGCCGCGGAGCATGTCCACCACGCCCTGCACACACACGCCACACGTGTACACACACACACACACACGCCCGCCACGCCCGCAGCCACGCCGCGGAGCATGTCCACCACGCCCTGCACACACACGCCACACGTGTACACACACACACACACGCCCGCCACGCCCGCAGCCACGCCGCGGAGCATGTCCACCACGCCCTGCACACACACGCCACACGTGTACACACACACACACACACGCCCGCCACGCCCGCAGCCACGCCGCGGAGCATGTCCACCACGCCCTGCACACACACGCCACACGTGTACACACACACACACACACGCCCGCCACGCCCGCAGCCACGCCGCGGAGCATGTCCACCACGCCCTGCACACACACGCCACACGTGTACACACACACACACACGCCCGCCACGCCCGCAGCCACGCCGCGGAGCATGTCCACCACGCCCTGCACACACACGCCACACGTGTACACACACACACACGCCCGCCACGCCCGCAGCCACGCCGCGGAGCATGTCCACCACGCCCTGCACACACACGCCACACGTGTACACACACACACACGCCCGCCACGCCCGCAGCCACGCCGCGGAGCATGTCCACCACGCCCTGCACACACACGCCACACGTGTACACACACACACACGCCCGCCACGCCCGCAGCCACGCCGCGGAGCATGTCCACCACGCCCTGCACACACACGCCACACGTGTACACACACACACACGCCCGCCACGCCCGCAGCCACGCCGCGGAGCATGTCCACCACGCCCTGCACACACACGCCACACGTGTACACACACACACACGCCCGCCACGCCCGCAGCCACGCCGCGGAGCATGTCCACCACGCCCTGCACACACACGCCACACGTGTACACACACACACGCCCGCCACGCCCGCAGCCACGCCGCGGAGCATGTCCACCACGCCCTGCACACACACGCCACACGTGTACACACACACACACACACGCCCGCCACGCCCGCAGCCACGCCGCGGAGCATGTCCACCACGCCCTGCACACACACGCCACACGTGTACACACACACACACGCCCGCCACGCCCGCAGCCACGCCGCGGAGCATGTCCACCACGCCCTGCACACACACGCCACACGTGTACACACACACACACGCCCGCCACGCCCGCAGCCACGCCGCGGAGCATGTCCACCACGCCCTGCACACACACGCCACACGTGTACACACACACACACGCCCGCCACGCCCGCAGCCACGCCGCGGAGCATGTCCACCACGCCCTGCACACACACGCCACACGTGTACACACACACACGCCCGCCACGCCCGCAGCCACGCCGCGGAGCATGTCCACCACGCCCTGCACACACACGCCACACGTGTACACACACACACGCCCGCCACGCCCGCAGCCACGCCGCGGAGCATGTCCACCACGCCCTGCACACACACGCCACACGTGTACACACACACACACGCCCGCCACGCCCGCAGCCACGCCGCGGAGCATGTCCACCACGCCCTGCACACACACGCCACACGTGTACACACACACACGCCCGCCACGCCCGCAGCCACGCCGCGGAGCATGTCCACCACGCCCTGCACACACACGCCACACGTGTACACACACACACACACACACGCCCGCCACGCCCGCAGCCACGCCGCGGAGCATGTCCACCACGCCCTGCACACACACGCCACACGTGTACACACACACACACACGCCCGCCACGCCCGCAGCCACGCCGCGGAGCATGTCCACCACGCCCTGCACACACACACGCTATCCTCTACACGCATACGCACGTTTTACACATCACACGTGTATGCCTCGTCCTCCACGACCGACACAACGTCATATCACACACACACATGAATACATGTGTGTCGTGCTCTGCGTTTGCGACACACACTCGTTTGCATTCGACGCTCAAACTTAACAATTATTAATAAGATAGGAAGCACTGTTCGTTCATAACGTGAAAGATCTTATTAAAATCAAGTGGATCACTATAATGTTTTTTTAATATATTTTTAAATATGAAATTGTAATTTTTATTGCAGTATGTTGTGAAAACTAGAATTATCATAGTTACTATGTTTCTTGTTCTATTATTTTTGAAATATTGTGAACAATTCAATACATTTATGGTTAAGTAAACATACCAAAAAGGAAAATTTTTTTAACCGACTTCAAAAACGAGGAGGTGTCAATTTAGTTGGTATGTTTTTTGTAAGGTGTATAAGGAATAAAAATAATTACAAAAATTCTAAACATTGAAATCATCTAAATATTGTGGAAGTTCTTTCTAATGGACCTTCATTTTCAAATATTAAAGTTTAACAAAAATTAATAATTCTATTCGAAAAATCCTGCTTGTACGAGTATACTGCACTTTGAATACAAACAGTTTGGAAAACAATGCAATTTCATATTTAGAGACTTATTATTAACATTTCAAATCCCTATCACTGCATCGACATACGTCGCTTCAAATAAAGTGATAACCTCAATATTATTGCAAATGATATAAACGTTGTTTCATCACAATACCAACAGCAGAACAGCCGCACGACGTTACCTCAATGGGGTGGACCATGAACACGGTGCCTGGCCCGGGCTGGCTGGGCAGCTGCACCACCACCTGCGTGGGCACTAGCTCCCCGAGCGTGGCCAGCTGCACCAGCCCGCCCGCCTCCGCCTCCGCCGCCGCCTCCGCCTGTGGCGCCGCCTCCGCCTCCGCGCCCACCGCGACCGCCTCCGCTCCCGCCCCGGACATCTCGCGCAGCTTGCCGAAGGTGAGGGCGCGGATCTCGTGCACGCCCAGCACCACGTCGTAGCCGCGCTCCAGCGTCTGCTTGATCTCGGCGCCCATCAGCGAGTCCATGCCCAGCTCGGCCAGGTTGGCCGACTCCGACACCTTGCTCGGGTCCTTGATGCCTGCCGGGATACCGACCGTTGTTATCGATCAATTCAGGGACTCATTCTGAAGGACTGTCTTAAGAATTGAACTCAAAATTGCTTGAATAAAATCAAAATCAAAATTTAAGTACAGTAAACCTCTTTCTTTCAATACGTATAGGGAAAAAACCAAGGGTTCCTATCAAATAACTTAAATTTAGACGACTCATAAAGAAAACATAGACGATTTTAGTAGGTGTGCATGGAGGTGCTTTCTATATGTCAAATTATGTGACAGCCGCCCTTTTTATGTTAATTTATAGAGAAAGAGATGCACTGAACTTAAATTTAGATATAGAGTATTCTACAAAATAAGGTACATTTTAAAACCTACTATTCATAAATTACATTAATAATTTTTTATTCAGTAATGATTAGTTGAGTAAAACTAAATGTTGTATTTAATGAGTTATACAGAGCGTTGGAAATATTTGCGTTACGAATTACGATGAAGTGATCACTCAATTTGTTTTATTTATTTAACGATTGTCAACTGTGTCGACAAATGTTATATGTATAGAGCGCTACAACGAAACTTAGATTTAGTCGAGACAGAGAGGCACAAGAGATTATAATGTCTCAGCGCGAGGAAGAGATAACAATAGATTATAATGTCTCAGCGCGAGGAAGAGATAACAATAGCGCTCGCACGTGTAAGGTATGCGAAAACACAATAATATCTTGACATTAAAATAACCTGTCATTTTGCAAATCAAATGTATCGAGGTAAAATCTCCAAATTATGTTTCTGGTTACGAAATATTTCTAGGTTAAAATCTTTCAGCAACTTATGGTGGAGTGGATGTGGCCATGAAACTAAATAAGTTTCTCTTTGGAATGGACCACTGTAACGTTGTTTTTTATGATTTCGACGTTGGTCTCACATAGTTGTTTAGTTTCATGGCCAGAGACATTCCCTAAAATACTGTTGCCCAATAAATTGACACGTTGTATAAAGGCAAATGTTGATGTAGCGCCTTAAGATTTGTGGTGTAGGACGGTCATCGGTTAGGGCGATGTCTTGTCGGCGGGCACCATGGACGCGGTGACGGCGTGCGGCCGCGCCATCAGCGTGCCCGGCGTCCACTACGTCCACTACGTGCACTACGTCCACTACGTCACTCACCCAGCACGTTGGCCACCACGTGCAGCAGTCCCTGCGCGGGCTGGGCGGCGCGGCGCGTCTTGTCGGCGGGCACCATGGACGCGGTGACGGCGTGCGGCCGCGCCATCAGCGTGCCCAGCGCCTCCATGCACGACGCGATGCGCTGCGGCACAGTGCCACCCACCACCGTCTCCTCACCGCCGCCGCCCATCTGCTCCACGATCATGCCCACCTCGCCTGGACACAGACACAATTCAGCGTTACACATACTTATTCTACCTCGCTTCAGACACGGGAACACTGATAGCATCTGATTATTTCGACTGTAACTCTAAGTTTCGACTTATTTATAGAGTAATGCGAGGCTAACGTTGCTGGTCATATAATAAACTACCTGACTTGACGAACTTCGTACCGCTTCAGAATTGATAAATTAAATGTAAATGTAATGTATTAACTTGTCAGCTAATTAAATTTAATAGACGTTAACTTTTTGAAATTATCCAAATTAAAAAAAAAACTAGGACCATCTGTAATTAAACCCTACAAAGACAATACAAAAATTTTCCTGAGTAATATTTTAACTAAAATTGCCATGGAACCCTTAAATTGTGCCCCTACCATTTTCGTTGTATTTTAAACATTGGTTTCGTAAACACCTCGTAAACGTTAATAGTGAAAGCATGACGGATGATAAACATTTATTAGTTTATCAGAAGCAGCGCGTAATATTGTGGTGTAATAATTAAAGGTTGACCTTGACTTACGCGCTGTAATATTATCACGATATTTACGTCTAGTTATTTACAATGACTAATAACTGTGTTTTATTTATGCAGACACTACATTAAACTTCAAGTTGAGTTAAATTTAATCACTGAATATTGTTTCCATCATCATCATAAAAGCTAATAAAGTCTATCGCTGAACAAAGGCCTCCACATCGACTTCCGAACAGATCAGTTCTGTGTAGCCTTCAGCCAACAGCTCTCCGCGACCCTGACCAGGTCGTCTGTCCATCTAGTGGGATGCCGTCCTACTTTGCGCTATCCGGTACTTGGTCGCCATGCTAGAACTTTAACGCCGATACTGTGTACTGACCGATGGCGCCCCACTGTGGGTAATACTGACCGATGGCGCCCCACTGTGGGTGATACTGACCGATGGCGCCCCACTGTGGGTGATACTGACCGATGGCGCCCCACTGTGGGTGATACTGACCGATGGCGCCCCACTGTGGGTGATACTGACCGATGGCGCCCCACTGTGGGTGATACTGACCGATGGCGCCCCACTGTGGGTGATACTGACCGATGGCGCCCCACTGCACGGCTAGCGCGGGCAGTCCGTCGGCCTGTCGCTGCTCGCAGATGCGTTCCATGACGGAGTTGGCGTAGCCGTAGTTGGTCTGGCCGGCGTTGCCGCGGCCGCACGACACCGACGAGAACACCACGAAGTAGTCCAGCTGTGGGGCCAGCTCGCGGGTCGCCAAGTCCAGCGCGCGGGTGCCTGGCGGGACGGATCACAATACACTGATCAGCTAAAAATACTAAGTGAGTGAGGGATATAATAAACTGGCATTTCATCGTTGAATAGATAACTAATCCAGTTTTTAATGCCTGTTTTTGTTTGTTAAGTTAGTATGATGCTAAGGTAAATACATGCTCAAAACAACACATCATATTTAGGTAATGCATTATGAAAACAAAGCAACTTTCGCCATTGTTAATCCCGGATAGGTATATCATTTGTAATCCAAGCTCTTCTGTTTCGGAAGGGACATTAAGTCACCTGACTACCTGACCTAAGACATTTAAGTCAGTCCTGATCGTTACAGCATCCGCCTAAAACCATTAGCCCACATTAGGTTTACGTTGTGGTGTTATGGCGCAAACTCCACATGTGATTTTTCGATCTAGAAAGGCCAACAGTGGGATAAGTATACCGGGTGGCGACGACAGTAAATTAGAACATTGGTTGAAACATTCATATGAAATAACTAAATGAATAAGATTTGTAAGTTGCATAACATTTTTATGAACTAATATAGCCAATGTTTTAATTTAAAGTCCTATCGCCGCCATCCTGTATAGGCTGGTGATGAATGAAATGAATGAAATAATTTTGACACTGAAGATCATTTGCACTATCAAATCATAAGAACAGTAAAAGGATGACGCGTGAGATAGGTGACTGAGAGAGGACTGACCGTCCACTTTAGGCTTGGCGACGAGGCGGAAGTCCTCCGGCGTCTGGTTCTCTAAGAAGGCGTCCCGGAGCACGGCGGCCAGGTTGAACACGCCGCCGACGGGCGCCAGCGCCGCGGCGTCCGTCAGTAGCGCGCGCGCGCCGTCGGGCGTCGTCACGTCACGCGACCACAGCGCCACGCGCACGCCCGCGCGACGCCACCGCGACACGCACCACGCCTGCCGACACACATTATCGTATCATCAACGTATCACTCAAAACTAATCATAATTATAGTTCGTTTTTGAATCTAATGATAATGACATTTCGAATGGCTATCGAAGCTTTGACTGAAAAATTGATATCGTGACGCTCACACTACTGTCGTCCCTCCCGGTGACGATACGGCGAATACTGCCTGCTAGCTGTGCTGTCCAAAGTTTTATACTAAAGCTAATGAGACGATAACCATATAAAAATTTTTGATGTTCTTGCCAGGGGTACTGTTGTTGTACAGAGACAGCACGTCAGACTGTTACGCTTAATGTGTTGTCAACCAAAGTGTTAATCAGTGTGAAATTTTTAACTGACAGCAACCCACATCTTTATAAAATAAATTTAAATCTGTACCTGGTATCCGTTGCGCACGCCGCCGCGGGACACGAGCACGAGGCAGGTGGCGCCGCGCCCCACCAGCCACCAGCCCAGCTCCAGCCCGAACCCGCCCAGCCCGCCTGCACACAACCACACACACGTTACTACTGCGTCTACACGTCAGTCAGCGCCCGGCCCCCTCTACTCACCCACGAGCACGTAGCTCTTGGCGGGGTGCATGTAGGTGCGCGGCAGGGCGCTCACGAGGCGCGCCCCCCCGGCCCCCCCGCCCCCCCCCCCGGCCTCCTCTACTCACCCACGAGCACGTAGCTCTTGGCGGGGTGCATGTAGGTGCGCGGCAGGGCGCTCACGAGGCGCGCCCCCCCGGCCCCCCCCGCCCCCCCCCTCCCCCGGCCCCCTCTACTCACCCACGAGCACGTAGCTCTTGGCGGGGTGCATGTAGGTGCGCGGCAGGGCGCTCACGAGGCGCCCCCCCCCCCCCCCCGGCCCCCTCTACTCACCCACGAGCACGTAGCTCTTGGCGGGGTGCATGTAGGTGCGCGGCAGGGCGCTCACGAGGCGCGCCCCCCCGGCCCCCCGCTCCCCCCCGGCCCCCTCTACTCACCCACGAGCACGTAGCTCTTGGCGGGGTGCATGTAGGTGCGCGGCAGGGCGCTCACGAGGCGCCCCCCCCCCCCCCGGCCCCCTCTACTCACCCACGAGCACGTAGCTCTTGGCGGGGTGCATGTAGGTGCGCGGCAGGGCGCTCACGAGGCGCCCCCCCCCCCCCCCCGGCCCCCTCTACTCACCCACGAGCACGTAGCTCTTGGCGGGGTGCATGTAGGTGCGCGGCAGGGCGCTCACGAGGCGCCCCCCCCCCCCCCCCCCGGCCCCCTCTACTCACCCACGAGCACGTAGCTCTTGGCGGGGTGCATGTAGGTGCGCGGCAGGGCGCTCACGAGGCGCCCCCCCCCCCCCCCCGGCCCCCTCTACTCACCCACGAGCACGTAGCTCTTGGCGGGGTGCATGTAGGTGCGCGGCAGGGCGCTCACGAGGCGCCCCCCCCCCCCCCGGCCCCCTCTACTCACCCACGAGCACGTAGCTCTTGGCGGGGTGCATGTAGGTGCGCGGCAGGGCGCTCACGAGGCGCCCCCCCCCCCCCGGCCCCCTCTACTCACCCACGAGCACGTAGCTCTTGGCGGGGTGCATGTAGGTGCGCGGCAGGGCGCTCACGAGGCGCGCCCCCCCGGCCCCCTCCGCCCCCGCGCCCGCCCCCTCCCCCGCGCCCGCCCCCGCCCCCGCCTCCGCCCCCGCCGGCTCCTCCTCGCGCACGCGCAGCACCACCTTGCCGATGTGCTTGCCCGTCGCCATGTATCTGCGGACAGAGAGGACGATTCCTGTGACAGATTCAATTTTAAAGCTCGGAACCGAATGCGAAATGAGTGAATAGAGTTGAATTTTCAAAACCAATAATAGTAGTTTATGGAACTGTCGTATAAAATTAGTTATTAAGGCTGCGGTCCGAATACCGCTAAAAGTCACTGTCAGCGATATAAGCGCGCTTAAAAGAGTTTCGGGACGCATTTGAGCGCGGTAATATCGCTGACAGTTACTTTTAGCGGTATTCGGACCGCAGCCTAAAACACGAGCGAGTGCCTAAAAAACGAGCCTATGAGAGTTTCCTGATAGTATTCCGGGAGTGTATTCACTCTACTTTGTTTCACCCATACATTCATTGACAGATATGAACCGGCCGGCGTATAGGCGTGTAGGCGTGTAGGTATATAGACCTGAAGGCGGGCTCGAGCTGGTGCGCGGCGAACTCGGTGGCGGGCAGCGGGCGCACGGCCCCGGAGGCGAGCCCCGCGGCCACCGCGGCCACCACGGCCGCGCGGTCGGCGCCCGTCGCGCCCGCACCCTCCGCACCCTCCGCGTCCAGCAGCGCGTCCAGCAGGATGCCGTGGAACGTCGTGTTCTTCAGGAAGAACGCCATGCCCTGCGCCGCGGGAACCAAGCATTATTATCTAGTCATTACGATCGCGTACACAGTCTAGAGCAGAGTTGGACAGACTGCAGTTCGCTACTAAAGCAGCCCGTCTATACTTATAATCTACTAAAGTAGCCCATAGTCCCAATTAGCTATTAATATGTGCAAGCCTGATCTAGAGTGATTGTTCCTATCATCACCAGTTTATTCGTCCCACTACTGGGTACAGGCCTTCCCATGTGGAAGAAACACGTAAGGACTATGAACCATAAATGGCCGCCCAATGCGAATTGCTGGGTAAAAGCAATTGCAGCAACAATCGACACCAACGGTTTAACGTGCCTTCCGAAGCACGGAGGAGGTCGAGATTATAAATTTTGATTGACTAATCGACCATGGTGAAAGTTATTTTGTTTTCGTAATCGAAACTAGAGCCATCACGCCACCGAGCTCCTAGATTGTTACTCATCAGTTATCTATGTGTTTTCTTCAGTTACAAAGCAAAGACGTCACATGACCTATATGACTACTGCAGATCTGCGATAAGTTGATAGTTGATGGACACATGGCCGCACTCACGAGCGCGGTGTTGTTGGAGAGGTCGAGCTTGCCGATCTCTAGGAAGCGGCCGCCGTCGGCGAGGCAGCGCACGGAGGCGAGCAGCTTGTCGTCGGCGAGCGAGTTGAGCACGAGGTCGACGCCGCGGCCGCGCGTGCGCCGCAGCACGAGCTGCTCGAAGCTGCAGTCCCGCGAGCTGCCCACGTTGGCCGCCTCCAGCGTAGGGAACCGCTCGCGCAGGAACGCGCGCTTCTCCGCCGTGCCCACCGTCGTGAACACCTGCCACAACAAGCGACCACTCTATAACCCTTCTAACTTGACAACTTTCTTTTATTATTTCATAAATGAGAAGTGTGTAACTCCTAAAGTAATATTGCAAAAGAAATAGTTTATCTAAAATTAATATTTACACAGACACAGTATGTTTGATGTGTAGTGGCGCATCGTCAAAAAAAGCTGCATAGATAATCTACGGAACAGGTAAAGTCACATGCTCTTATATTACTAAGAAATGTATGTTTTTATACAGAGTTGTCATAATTGATACCAGCAATCAAATATCATTAACATTTTTGATAAATTTTGGAAAAAATTATGACTATTTTTACAAATTTTCTAAACATTACAACTTTAACAATATTCCCTGTATTTTAAGTTTCAATTGTTTTTATGGGTAACAGTAGCATTTATTTTCTAAATTTGTAAAAAATTGTGCCATAATCAAACTTAGGTAATATTCGAGTATCATTATTAACGATATTTACCTCATAAAAATATCTAAAATTTACGATAGCAATCGATATCTTGAATGATATTAAATTGCTTACATCAATTGACACAACTATTAATGTGACGAATACGAATGAAACATACATATTGCATTGATATTATTTGTCAGTATGCACATACAGTTTAGTAATATAATGACGTCACCTGTTCCGCAGATTTTATACGGAGCGTTATTAGACAATGCGCTGTAATATGTTGTAAGTTGGTATATGTTGGTGTGTTGTGTGTAGTAGGGTGTAGGGACCTGGCAGCCTTGGTGCAGCGCGATGGCGATGGCGGCCTGGCCGACGCCGCCCGAGCCGGCGTGCACGAGCACGGCGTCGCCGCGGCGCATGCGGCCGCGCACGCTGAGCGCGTAGTAGGCGGTGGCGTAGGCGACGGGCACCGTGGCCGCGTCGGCCAGCGACCAGTCCCGCGGCACGTCCCACAGGAACTGTCCGTGGGCCCGCACGGCCGTGGCCAGCCCGCGCGCCGCCACCATGCCCATCACGCGCCGCCCGTCCGCGCCGCGACCGCTGAACTCCAGCCCCAGGATGCACTCCTGACCCAACAACCACCACGGTCACTCCACACGTACACACAGGCTCATTATTATACTTATAAGATTCGATAGTCATAATAAAAAACATGTCTCAGGGCCATTGATATTTTAGGTATTCCTAAGAAGGCCCTCCTAAAAATTTACAGAGTAATAAAAAGTTATGTAAACGATTGTTGGAAACTGCATACTTTAAATTCTAATTTTAAGTAAAATATAAAATTGTCCTTTGGATAACGTTTCTAAAAAAACTTAATTTATGGCGCACTGGTTGCATGTCTTTTTTGCTTTATTTTTGCGCGGGAATTTAAACATGTTATTCTTTTGCTTATGTTTGAGATATAATATTAAAGAAATAACTTTTGATATTCTACTGAAAACCAATTCGGTTTCTATTAAAAGTAAGAAATGACGTCCTTATTAAAAATACAAAATTAAAAATTTTAAGTATCCCCGGCGTCATTAATCATCTATCTAACACCATCTCATTGAGATTATTCATAAGAGCCCAAACACGCTATATCTCCTGTAGGTTTCTGAAGAATTAAGCATTTCGCGGACTTTTTGATGGTATAGGATCAGGTCAAGGATAGTATGTCATGGGAATGTCACCGAAGTGACAGTTCACGAAATTTCAAATCAATCGAATGTGTAAAAGTTAGTAAAAACCCTATTATCATGTACAAAATGACCTGATAGTCATCCAACACCTGAACTGATCTTCATAAATTATAGCTAAGAACCATCGTAGGCACATCAGCTTTCAAACAAAAAAAACCGAATCAAAATCGGTCCATTTGTTTAGGCGCTACGATGCCACAGACAGATACACAGATACACAGACAGACACGTCAAACTTATAACATCCCTCTTTTTTTTATTCGGGGGTTAAAAATTGATAAATCAATCCAAATTAAAATCATAGTGAACTTATAGCATCAAATTAGCGGCGGGTCAAGGAGATATTGGAGTACGCACCTGGCCGGCGAGGTTGCCCGGCAGCGCGTCGGGCGGCAGCTTGCCGGTGGCCAGCATGATGTCGCGGAAGTTGAGCGGCGCGTAGTACACGCGGCACAGCTCGCCGTCGGCGGCGAGGGTGGCGTCGTCGGCGGGCGCGTGCCGCAGCGGGCTCTCGATCCAGCGCAGCGAGGCGAGGTCGCCGCGCGTCAGCGTGTTGACGAACGCGTGCTCGACGCGCAGCTGCGCGGCCGGCGCGCCCGCCAGCGGCACGTGCCGCAGCGAGCCCCACGCGCCCGCGCGCCGCACGTTCACGGCCAGGTCCAGGCGCGCCTGCGCCGCGTACGCGGGCGCGTCGGGCGCGAACACGTCCCGCGCGCCCGGCAGCAGGAAGGCGCGCAGGTGGCGGCCGCCGGGCTCGGCGCGCGCGCACGCCGCCAGCCCCAGCAGCCCGGCGTCGGCGGCGCGCGCCCACGCGAACACGCGCCGCGGCGAGCGCTCCGCCCGCGCCAGCGCCGCGCGCAGCCGCTCCACCCAGCCGTAGTCGTCGCCGCCCACCTCCACCACCTCGTGCTCGGCTGCGGGCGGGGCGCGCGCGCGCCGCAGCAGCAGGTAGTCGGCGCCGGCGCCGGCCCGCTGGCGCGCCAGCAGCGTCAGCCCCGCACGCTCCAGCTGCGCGGCGGCGTCGCGCTCGTCGGCGGCGCCGCGCGGCTCCTCCAGCAGCATCATCCCGTCCGGGTGGAGCGCGGCGGCCAGGTTGGCCAGCACGCCCGCGCCGTGCCGCGCCAGCACGTCGGCCGCCACCACCAGGTGGCAGTCCGCCTCGGGCGCCCCGGCCGTGGCGTCCTTCTGCGTCACCTGCGGCGGCGGCGCCAAAGATACCATTAATTATTTCCTCGCATCAGATAATAAACAATAATAAGATATGCCGCTAATACAATTATTTAAGTAAAACGTGCAATAACTAATTTTAGTATTTCAAACACGGTCTATCATTACAGTACCCTCCCCTCTTCGTCGATTAATCATCATTGTATATTTATTTATTTATTCATGGAAAACAAACAGCATTTAAATAACAATTGTAGATGAGATATAATATTAACGGCACTTGATATTAGTTCAAACTATAACACTTAATATTTTAACTGCTGTCAATTAAATTTAAATAGATTACAAAGAAACTATAGACAATTTTAGACAGCATATACGGAGGTGTCTCCTAAACACTGCATTTTATCACGTTCAATAAGGTCGAAAATTGAACGCACCCTTCTAAATGTCAAATTATATGACAGACATCCTTTTGCATATTCATTTTGAGAGAATAAAATGCACTGAACATAAATTTTGACTTAGCATGTCTTCTCCAAAATTGGGGCCAATGCTTTATGGTATCATCAAAGAAGACAAAGCACAGCCCATCGCTCAACAGACGCAATTAGGCTGGATTCTGTGTGGTAACGTGAAGTCATATTACTGCAACGTCATTTTGAACAACTAAGACGACATCAAAAATTCTGGGAAATGGAAGATTTCACGAATCAAATAACCAGTCTACTGAAGATTTAAATTGTTTACAACATTACCAAATGAAACCATAACGTCAACCAGATGGCCGCTATGTGACAAAGATAACCATAATCATTTATTAGTCAGAACATACCGAATGTGGTTCGATTACCAATGAAACCAAATGCAAAAGAAAAATTAGGAGATTCTAAATTCAAAGCAATCGCTTTGAATTTAGAATCTCAGTCAGTCTCAGTCAGCTCAGTTTTAATTTACTGCGTCATAGGCGCTGTTGTCGCGTGTACCTACCTGCTACATAGATTGTACGGTTCCACCGTACAAACTGCATTTCAGCATTTTTCATTCATTATAATTTTAAGCCAGTTCACGTAAAGGCTCGCGTCGCGTTGCACGTGTAGTTGTGTACTCATCAGCATCAGCATTTTATCATATCATTTAGCACGTAAACAAACAATCAGTGTTTGTAAGCAATATAACAATCATTCAAGAAATAATTTCTTTTATTTCTGCTACCAATCAATCAGCAATCTAAAGGTGTACGGTCCAGACCATACATCTTTATGGTCCTTCGAGCTTACGCATAAGCGGGATCAGTATCGTGTGTGAGTTTTTTCGATCACATTGGCGGTGCCCTGTGTGTAAGTAACCAGCAACTTCGGTGAGTCTTTCAATTTATCATTTTCAATCAACATGGAAGACCTTTTGATTAACCAAAATCAAATTATGACAGCAATGCAGCAGCTCTATATCAACTTCAAAAAAGATGGTGCAGATCGTAAAACCGCGGCTCATGTTAAAAAACGTCTTGGCACATTAGAGTCATATTGGCAGGAATTTCAGTGTAATCATTTGAAATTGTGTGAAATCGTTGACAAAAATCATGAATACTTTACTAGCAATTGCTTAAATAAATGTATGGAGTACTACAATGAAGCGCGTAATTATATTATGAAACATTTACCGTTGGAGTCAATGGAAAAATCACTTATAAGACCAGCAACTCCGATATCCACACCCGGTTTTCCAATGCAAACATCAAGCAGCAGTGATCAAATAACTGAAACTTTTGGACTTACGGGAGCAGAGCAAGACGCCATGAAGTCGCAAAGCACGAGCAGCAAGTTAGAAGAGATGTTGAGAAGACAAAAAAGCAACTTCAAGGCTTTAGAAAGAACAATAAGTAGCATAAAACTAGAATTTCTCACTGAGAAGTGGGAATTTGAGGATATATTAAGATCTATCCTGTCACGTTGGTCAGTAATCGATACGTTACACTGGGAGATCGACAGTGAAATGTTTGAAGAAAACATAGAGTATGAAGAAGCATTTAACCATACGAACAGAAGTACAATGACATAAAAAAGCATATTAATACGAAAATGTGGTCGGAGTGTCATAGAGAAAGGGCAACCCCACAAGTAGATGTACCAGTCTTCAGTGGAAACTACCACAGCTGGGTTTCCTTCAAGGATCTGTTTTCTGAGACTATTCATAACAGTAGGTCATTATCCAGCGCTCAAAAAATGCAATATTTAAAAAGTAAACTTCGCAATGAGCCTGAAAAATTAATACAGCATCTTCATGTATCTTCGGAAAACTATCAAGCGGCATGGGACATACTTAATCAACGTTACAATAATACAAAATTAATATTTAACTCTCATATGAATATTTTAATGAATATTCCAAATATACAGGTACAGTCTGCAGCAAATATAAAGCGCATTCATGACTCGACAAACGAGTGTCTTAATGCGATAAAGAACCTGGGCGTTGACGTCACCACTTGGGACCCATTAATTGTCTATCTAATCTCGCAAAAATTAGATACAGACACGCATAACGACTATATAGAGTCCGTCAAAAATCCGAGAGAATTACCATCACTATCAGAATTTTTAGATTTTCTGGAAGCAAAATTTACAGCTCTGGAATCATCAAAAAGAAAATCTGAAAATAACAAGTTTATCAGTCAACAACCGCAACCGCATCATAATAGACAAACTCCATCAACATCGGGATATCAGAATATCAAAAAACCTTTTTTTTACAAACCACATGGGAATCGGTTTATGAAAAGTTATAACTCGAATTATAAAACTTATCGACCTACTTTACAAAAATGTCCAATTTGTAGCAAAGAACACGGAATATTTAGTTGCGACATATTTCTAGAATTTCAACCTGAAACTAAGCGAGAAACAATAACAAAATTATCATTATGCAAGAACTGTCTTTATCCGCATAAAAATAAAGTATGTTTTTCCATAAAACGATGCCGTCTTTGCAAAGGCGAACATAATACCTTACTACATGACGTATTTGGTGAAAAATCAAATGTCACCACACCGAGCACATTACAAAAGGACATAACTACCCCAAAAAATAGCATGAGCGTGTTACAGGATGACACCCAGGAGGTATTATTGGCAACAGCTCAGATCAAGGTTCGATCTGTCGACGGGACCGAGCATATCATGCGCGCACTCATTGATCAAGGGTCTCAGACATCAATAATAACAGAAAATGCCGCTCAACTTCTAGGTCTAAGAAGGAATCGCTGTAAGGGCATAATTCTTGGGGTAGAGGCTAAAGAAAACAGTTGTAAAGGCGTCATGAACATCACTATTAATTCGCTCTATGATCATTTTTCCATGGATGTAGATGTTTTTATTATGAAGCATGCAGTAAATAACCTCCCAAACCAATCATTCACCAAACCCTCTTGGCCCTATATTCAGGATATTCAATTAGCTGATCCTGAATTTTATCGTAGTCGATCAGTAGACTTACTATTAGGCGCGGACATTTATGCAGCTATCATGATGGACGGCATTATAAACTTAGACAAATCTACACCTATAGCACAGCAGACACGACTTGGCTGGATATTATGCGGCAATGTGAAATCCTACCAGTGCAACGTCGTAATGTTAAATATAGAAGATATTCGTAAATTTTGGTCAATTGAAGATATTAGCGACAGCGATAACATGTCTGAGGAAGATTACCAATGCCTACAGTTTTACAACTCAACAACGCGCCGACAAGCAGATGGCCGATATGTAGTACGTCTCCCCCTACACCCAGAAATAGACACTAAAATTGGTTTATCAAAGTCAAAAGCAGTCGCGCAATACTATCAAATCGAAAGAAAGTTCCAAAAACAAGAAAAGTTTTCCATTGACTATAAATCATTTATGGCCGAATATTTTAATCTAGGTCACATGCGCTTAGCGTTGAGCAATCAAACACCTAGTTATTACATGCCACACCACGGCGTACAGCGTGCTGAATCAACAACAACCTCGCTACGCGTCGTGTTCAATGCATCACAACCTACTTCAAATGGCTTAAGCTTAAACGATTTAATGTTTCGAGGTCCAAATTTACAACAAGATCTGATGCTACTCGTAGTAAGATGGAGACAATACAAGTACGCCCTAACTGCTGACATCGAAAAGATGTTCAGACAGATTAATATTGATGAAAATGATCAAAGGTATCAAAAAATCGTATGGCGTGAATCACAAAATCATCCCTTAAAGGAATACCAATTAGCGACAGTCACCTATGGCACAAAAGCTGCGCCATTTTTGGCAATGCAAACGCTAAAACAACTAGCGAGTGACGAGGAAAGCCGATATCCAGAAGCAGCTAAAGCAGTAAAGGAGCAGTTCTACACGGATGACCTATTAACTGGGAGCTACAGCATCTCATCTGCCAAACAATTACAATGTGACCTCATTGAACTTCTTAAGCTGGGAGGATTCAACTTACGTAAGTGGGCATCCAATGAACCAACAGTATTAACAAATAAAATTAAATGCCCCCAAGACCGTCAAGAAAATTTTGACTTTAAACATCAAGGGTCGACCAAAACGTTGGGATTAACATGGAATTCTAAACAGGATAGTTTCACATTTCAATGCAAATTGTCGCAGGTAACTACAGACAAACTGACAAAAAGAGCATTACTAGGTGAAATATCAAAGATATTTGATCCTTTGGGATGGTTATCTCCGGCAGTAGTACAACTAAAATTATTATTTCAAAATATTTGGCTCACAGATTTAAAATGGGATGACGTCATACCAGACCATATGCACCATGAATGGTCAAAATTAAGATCAGATATTGAAAACATTTCATATATCAAAATACCTAGATGGTTACAGTGTGAGCAGGGTAACAGCATTCAATTACATGGTTTCTGTGACGCCTCCACAAGAGCATACGCCTGTGTAATTTACGCACGAGTTCACGGATGTCAAAATGCATCATCATCAGTAGTATTGTTAGCAGCAAAAACAAAATTATCACCCACTAACAAGAAAACAAAAAACAAGGGTACACAAGTTTCTCTCCCGAGATTAGAACTGTGTGGAGCGCAATTATTATCTAAGTTAATGAGTAAAATGATGGAAGCCCTAAGTCAGCATAAGATTGAAGTCTATGGTTGGTGTGACTCAACAGCGGTACTAGGATGGCTTCAAGGCGAGCCTAGCCGCTGGAAGCCTTTCGTAGCTAACCGAGTAAGAAGTATCACAAGCATCATGACGTCACAATGTTGGCGTCATGTCAAGTCGCATGAAAACCCAGCCGACTGCGCAAGCCGCGGTATGACAGTAGAGCAATTACAGAAATTCTCAATGTGGTGGAATGGTCCAGATTGGTTAAAATCATTTGATAAACAAAATTTTGCAAAAGACATCATACTATCTACTAATTTAGAAACAAAGAAAATACAATCTAATTTAATTCAAACTAATTACAACACAAATAATAATTTAATATCTTTACTAATAAGCAAACACAGCAATTTCACTCGGCTATCACGCGTATTAGCATGGATACTGCGAGTTGTGACACGTGATCGTCCGAAACAAGCATTTTTGACAGCTAAGGAATTAAAATTGGCCCAAATTAAAATAATAAAATATGTGCAAGAAACTGAATTTGCAGAAGATATTTATTACTTACGCAAACGTGGAGCTGTGAAGACAAGAAGCAAGTTATTGTGCTTAAATCCATTTTTGGACACTGAAGGAGTTTTAAGAGTTGGCGGGAGATTAAAAGCATCCAATTTAGAGTTCGAAATGAAACATCCAAGGATCATGCCTCGCAATCACGCTGTGACGTTTTTATTGATAGACCATGCACATAAGAAAACCTTTCATGGTGGAGCTCGTCTGACTCATGCATGGCTACGTCAGAAATATTGGATTTTATCAGGAAATAGAACCGTGAAAGGCCGTATTCAGAACTGCATTCTGTGTAAAAGGCATAAGCCCAGCAAGCAATATCAGTTAATGGGAGACCTTCCTGTAGTAAGAACAACACCAACACGGCCGTTTTATCATACGGGTGTCGACTACACGGGTCATGTAGACGTGAAATTAAGCAAAGGTCGTGGCATTAAGACTTCAAAGGGTTATGTGGCAGTCTTCGTGTGTATGGTCACGAAGGCCGTCCACTTAGAGCTGGTCTCAGATCTGACATCATCATCATTTTTGGCCGCGCTGCGCAGAATGGCAGCGAAGAGAGGCACCCCGCGACACATTTACAGCGATAACGGGACCAACTTCACAAAAGCATCTAAAATATTAAATAACGAGCATATTGACCTACGATCCGTTTTCACGGACGAATTTCAATCTGAAGTCAATGAAATGCAAATCACGTGGCACTTTAATGCCCCTTCGTGGCCCAGTGCTGGAGGCCTATGGGAAGCGGCCGTAAAAAGCCTGAAACACCACCTCCGAAGAGTACTTGGCGAACAGAAACTCACGTACGAAGAGTTTTATACGTTACTATCGCAACTAGAAGCATGTCTCAACTCTAGACCCTTGTGCGCACTAACTGAAGACCCAGAAGACATCGACTACCTTACACCGTCACATTTTTTAGCCTCTGGTCCAAACCTGACCCTCATAGAAACTGAACGGGATGAGAGAACGAGATGGCAACTCACGCAAAAAATATTCGGTGATATTTGGCGTAGATGGCGCACAGAGTACCTAGTTCAATTATCAGCACGAAGCAAATGGCAACAGCCACAAACGAATCTCAAGCTCAATGATATAGTCGTTATTCATGACGTAAACCTACCAGCAGGGAAGTGGGCTATGGGGCGAGTCATTGACCTTCACCCCGGTACCGACGGTCACGTGCGTGTCGTCAGTATAAAAACAAAAAATGGGATTTTAAAACGGCCCATCATTAAGCTATCAGTACTACCTATCAAAAAAGAAGAGACAACAACATCTAAGCAAAGTCAGCAACCAGCAATTATTAAGAACCAACAAGAAAAACAGAAAATACTTAGAAAAGGTATGCTTGTTAATTTTACATCATTACTTATATACCTTATGTTTTTTATTATTTCGCCAGTACATTGTACCTACAACATATCAAAAATAGAAAACAATAAAGGTATTTATTTTGATGAAATAGCTAATATGAAGTTAGTTCAAGATGAATGGAAAATCATTACTTATTATAATATGGAACCATATTGGAGAGGAACAAAACTATACTCTACACACATCAGGCATTTAGAAGAATTATGTTCAAATTCAAAAGAAAAATCTCAGTGTAATATAATACTCTTACAACTGCAGCACGGATTCTCAGAATTGGAATACTATAATACCATGTTGCTTACGCAGCAATTCACACCGCCGCCGCCGGAGCCGAGCAGGCGCGTGCGCCGCGGCCTTGTTGACGGAGTCGGATATATCGCCAACTCACTTTTCGGGATCCTAGATGAGCGGTTTGCCGAGCAGTATCAAAAAGATATTGATTCACTACGACAAAATCAAAAACACCTGTTACATCTACTAAAAAACCAAACATCCATAATTGAAGCACAAAATAATTTACTTAAGAGAACTGAGGAATCTATAACCAAGCAACACAAGATTTTTAACCAACACTTAAACAACTTAGAGCTTGTAGCAAACAACCTAAAACATGATATAGAAGAGATAGAAATCAGTAATGACTTCATCCTTTCTACCATAACCGCTAATAATATTCTCCAAAGTCTGAAAAACATTCAAGATATGTTATTAAATACGATTACTGGCGGGAAACATTTCAACACGCATTTATTGACTCCTGCACAGCTCGGTGACGAACTAAATGTTATCTCAGGCCAACTGCCGAAAGAACTATCACTCCCCATAGATAACATATTAGTAGATCTCCCAAACATTTACAAAATACTGAGAGTCAAGGCAAGAATGACCCAGCAGTACTTTATATTTGAAATTAAATTGCCATTAATTAATAGAGACAACTATGCTATATATAACTTAATACCTATTCGCCGACAAGTTGACAACACTATGATAAGCATAAAACCCGTAGCACAGTACTTAGCTATAAATATCAGAAAGGATACTTTCATACCTATCGAAGATGCCGAGTTTTATCAAAAATGCTACAACTTTGATACATCTACTTATTTATGCAAACTTCAAAAGCCTGTGTATCAAAGACAGTCAGACGACAACTTTTGTATAAAAAACATTAACAAAAATAAATGTGCGGTTATTACTGACCAATGTTCTACACAATGGATCGAATTAGCAAAGCCTAACATATTTTTACTTAGTTGCTGCGATAAGTGTGAGCTTAGGTTTATATGTGAAGATCAGGTTACCGGCGAACAGCTGAACGGAGTAAACATTATTACAATGGATACAGAATGTATTATTAAAAGCGAATACTTTACAATATATTCACACAAAAATAAAGAAAATATTTTGAATATTGAGCCGCGCGTTTATACACCAAACATAGCACCGATCAATCATATGATCAATTTGTCAATACCGATCAGCCATTTAGACGAAATGAACGACTACAATGTTACGCTGCAGGAAACGAGCGATCAGATTAAGGTCCTTAAAAAGCAAGAAGATAATTTAGACGAAGAGATGGAGTCGGTGTCATCTCATGACATACACCAGTATGTGGTGATTTACGTGGTGGCAGTCGCTTGCGTAGTGGTAGCGCTAGTCTTGGTGCTGCGAGCTCGCCGCCGACGCCGCTTCCTTGCCGCCGCCGCTGCTGCCAGCGCCGCTGGCGGAGGGCTGCCTCCGCCGCGACCAGCAGATACAATGTGTGAAAGTAGTGTAGTGTATAGTGTAATAAGTCGTAGTGATAAAAAAGTGAGTGCGGAAAGTGATTGTGAGTGTAAAGCAGAGCAAAGTGTCAGTGCCAATTCAAAAAACTTAAAATCGATTACCAAATCAAATGAGAGGATCAATATAGGAACCTCTCCTGTTTTAACAAAATGTAACTTTGATGTAAGGAAAAACGAATAATTCTTGTCGGGAATCAATTGTTTCACATAGTTATAAGCAAATTATGTTTTATCATCTTGTTAATCATGTCATTCATCTCATTCCTCATTTACTCAGTCGGGAGCATGTACGGTTCCACCGTACAAACTGCATTTCAGCATTTTTCATTCATTATAATTTTAAGCCAGTTCACGTAAAGGCTCGCGTCGCGTTGCACGTGTAGTTGTGTACTCATCAGCATCAGCATTTTATCATATCATTTAGCACGTAAACAAACAATCAGTGTTTGTAAGCAATATAACAATCATTCAAGAAATAATTTCTTTTATTTCTGCTACCAATCAATCAGCAATCTAAAGGTGTACGGTCCAGACCATACATAGATATACATACTTCTATAGACGTTGGCTACTATAACATTGTTTGTATCAATTTTAAAGACAGTCGAAATATATCAGTTGCTCCGAACACATGGTCTTTCTGTTTGTCTCTGTACCTTACAAACCATTATCAACCTTAAAGTCAACACCTTAAAGCACAGGCGCTGAGTTCATTACTTCTGCAATCCGAGTCGTATTCAACGGGTCAGCAAAAACAAGGACTGTGTAGTGTAAATGACCTAACGTACAGTAGACCCAACTTACAACATGACTTATTATCTGTTATTATTAAAAGGAGATAATATACAATGGGTTATGTTTCAGACGCAGAAAAAAAGTATCGTCAGATTGTTGAGAATGCAAAAGAGCAACACTACTTAAAAAAATATATGAAGAGATTCTCTAAGCAAACCTCTTCGAACATACCAACTAACCACTGTAACATATGGAACAAAAGCAGCACCATTTTTAGCATTAATAAACAGTTAGCAAAAGATGATGCACATAATTACCCAGAGGTCAGCAAAAATTATATTTATATGGATGACTTATTGCATTGTCAGCATAATTTTGAAGATGCGAGTAATTTGAAAGTCCAATTAATAGCGTCATGCAAAACTGGCGGGTTGAACCTCAGTAAATGGAAATCAAACGAACCAATATTGATGGAAAATATTGAGAATGATAAGGAATAATCATTCGAATTTAAACAACCATATAAAACCAAAATTTTCGGTTTAAAATGGATACCAATAAATGATTAATTTAGTTTTGACATCAAAATTTCACCATCGAAAACCTTGAAAATAATCAAACGGAAACTTCTATCGCAAATATCGAAAGCTTTCGGACCCTCTGGGATGGCCTTCACCCGCGAAAACCAAACTAAAGGTAAATATGGCAATTTAGCCTTAGCTGGGATATTTTACCTTGGATTTACATCCGAAAGTCAGATTTAAAACGATGATATGTATTTTTTTTTCGAATAAGCACCCTACTTTCTTAATCAGAGAGGAACCAGTTAGTGCGTGACATTGTGAGTCATACCTTAACTCCGAGGTCCTTGAGCACGGCGCCGTAGGAGGCGGCGGTGGCGGCGGCGGCGGCGGCGGCCAGCGCGGCGTCCACGCGCACCTCGGGCTCCTCGTCCAGCACCTGCAGCAGCAGCGGCGTCAGCAGCGCCTCGGGCGCGCGCCCCAGCGCCGCCTCCACCGCCTTGAGGCGTCGCACGCCGCAGTTCTCGAGCAGGATCTGCAGGCACACGGTGACGGCGTCGCGCTTGGTGCGCGCGGCGGCGTCGGTGCCGGCGGCGGCGTCGTCGTAGGGCCGGAACACGTGTCGCTCCAGCTTGGGCGGCGCCTGCGCGTTGAGGCGGCGCGGCGCCAGGCTGACCTTGAGGCCGCGCACCTCGACGCCGCCGGCCGCCAGCACGCGCTCGTGCGGCCGCCAGCGCGCCGCCAGCGTGGCGTCGGTGGCCAGCGCCGCGTGGCGCGCCGGCCACAGCAGCAGGCGGTCCAGCCGCGTGGGCAGCAGCAGGTGGCGCCCGTGCTGCCCGACCAGCGCGTACTGCAGCAGCGTGTCCATGAACGCCACCCAGTTGCCGCGCCACGCCAGCTGCCCGCGCCGCCCGCGCGCGTCCGACGACACGATGCCGCGGAACACGCCGCCGTAGCTGTAGCCGCGCAGCCGCAGCTCCTTGTACACGTCGTCGGCGCTCAGCGGCAGCTCGCCGGCCTCGGGCTCCGGCTCGGGCTCCTCGTCGGGCGGCAGGAACTCGTCCTCCGGGCGCTCGACGAGGCGCACGCGGCCCGTCACCACGGCGGCGCCGCCCTCGCACACGTTGAACTCGCCGGTACCCTCCAGGATGTTGATGAGGAACCGCAACGGCGTGTCGCGGTTCACGATGGTCGCGCGCTTAAAAGACGCGTTCTCGATTATGATCGGGGTCTCCTCCGGGTTCCTGTTGTGGATCTTCGCCATCGTGCGCCACACGAGAGTCTGAAATGAAATTATTCGGCATGAACAAAAAACGGTTTCTATTTTCTTGTTTTTTTTTGTGATTATGATAAAATAAACGAAATCGATGAGTGTAATCCCGAACAATAACATGTAACCTTTTTCTGAAGTTCAATTTATAATAGGCAAAGAGTCCCGATCAGCAAAAGTTTGAAGGTATAAATTATTAATAGTATCTGTATTAATATCGTGGCCTATCGGGCACAACAAATTAGGAGGAGACGTATCGTTAAACAGGTTCAGTACGAGGCGGAGGTGGGGGGGAGGGGGGCGGCTCACCAGGTAGCCGGTGGCGGGGAACAGGATGCGGCCGTCGATCTCGTGGCCGGCGTAGAAGGCGTCCTCGGGGCGCGAGAGGTCCACCTCGACGACGTTCTCGCCGGAGCTGGGCGCGGCGAAGCTGGCGACGGCCCACGGCGTGGAGTGGTCCCAGCGCACGCTGGACGCCAGCCCGGGCGTGCGGCGCGGCGCGGGCCAGCGCACGCGCGGGTAGAGCGCGGCCAGCACTGGCTGCGCGCCGCTGGCGTAGGCGCGGCCCAGCGCGGCCAGCAGGTGCGCGAGCGGCGCGGGGTGGTCGCGGCGCAGCAGCGGCACGTGCGCGGCGGGCGCGGGCCGGGCGCGCCGCAGCACGGCCTGCAGCAGCGCGTGCGGCGCCACCTCCACCACCAGCGCGCGCGCCGGCACCGCCGCCACCGCGTCCGCGAACCGCACCGGCGACACCAGGTTGTTCACGTGGTACGACACGTCGCTCAGCTTGGCTGCGGAACGGACGGACCAGTCAAGCGGCGGGTCTAGCGTGTCGCGCGCTAACTAACCACGAATTCGTCCATATGGAACTATGGTCTCGAACTGTTTGCATATTATATTTAAACTTTTTTATAAAGCAAAGAGTGGTAGATATTATTTTTAACAGAGAACGTAATTATAGTCGGGCCGAATCCTGACCTCCCGTATTACGTATGTCAGTTTGACAATATTAGTGATGTATCTATGTACAACCTTTACACGTATCGCTGCGATTATTTGATACTAAGTACGTAGTAAGGTAAAAAAACAAATCCTAATAAAATAAATATTTTTATAAATCAGAATCATCATCTTCTGAACTACCAGTGTCGCTATCATATCATATCATTACTATCATAGATAATTATTTCACTATGGATTATATTATCTACTTCGATGTCACGATCATAATCGGACAAGATAAGATTTTCCCAATCTTCTTTGGTCACTTTCTCACATGCCTCGGTTAGAAGAGTCTTAATTTTTTCGGTGGTGGTTTTAGCACTTAAATAAAAAAAGCGAAAATGAAATTACAAACAAATTGCAAACATGGAAATGCATGTTTGCTGGCCATGGTCATATGATATCTCACTAGAAATAAAGATAAACTATATCCCAATGCCACAACCTTGCAAGAGCGTATTACAGAAATCGTAATAAAATGTTTTCTTGCATGTGAAACAATTTTAATGCTGGGAATATAATTTTTTGTTCTATGTTTACGATTAGCTATTTGTTTCGTTTGTAATTGATTGCAAAGATAAACTATAAATGAATTTCGATTTGAAATGATTACGCAGTGCCAAAGTTGTAGCGATCTATTGTTAAAGTGTTTACTATAGTATTATTTTTATTTCAGTAATCTATATTGCATGGCCCAAGCGAGATTCTATTATAAACAATAAAAGATGCCAGTAACGGTGGGAGTCGCTCACCCAGGTCAGTGTCGCGCTGGTCGGGCGCCAGCGAGGAGGACACCCAGCGCGGCGAGCGGGGCTTGGGGTCCGGGATGACCTTCTCGAGGCTACGGCGCAGCATGGGCCCCGCGGGCGCGATGTACTTGCTGTGGAACGCCACGCCGCTGCTGTTGACGCGCCGCGCGAACACGCCCTCCGCCGACAGCTCCGCCACGAACTTCTCTATGGCCGGCACCGGGCCCGACACCTGCACACAACACGTCCATCAAGCCCGGCTCCGCCGAGTACCGAGACCCGTCACAGATACAGGAGGCGGCGGTTACCGTGACGCTGTCGCCGGAGTTGTGGCAGGCGGGGAACACGTCGGGCGGGCAGCGGCGCGCGCACTCGTCCCACGCCAGCCCCACGGCGGCCATGGCGCCGGGCGCCAGCTTGGCGTCCACGATGCTGCGCCCGCGCCAGTACGTGGCCAGCATCGCCTGCTCCGCCGTCAGCGTCTCGTCCGCGTACGCGCACCCTGCCACCAGACATTCGTATACAGACTGACTCTCTCCCAACCATAACTAACCAAATCACTCACGCTTGTCGAATGTTGTTACTTAAACGATCAAAATATTACTCAATTCTGAAGACCCACTTTAAGCTTACATTTAGTGTACAGTATGTTTATTTCTATGTGTAGGAAAATGTAACAAAAATTAAGTTGGAAATTCAAATAACTTAAATTTTGTGAAATCATAGACAACAAATAGAACGGCATGTAAAGTGAAGTACCTAGTTCCTAAACTCTGCATTATATTGTGGCCAATAAAGTCAAACAAATACACCTCTTTCAGTGTCAAATTATGTGAAAGGTACTATTTTAGTAATATTAATAAGAAAACGAGGTGCATTTAATAAAGATTTAGCATGTGTTCTGCAGAATTAATAACACTACCCATAATAACCGGCAATAATATGATCGTTACTGAGAAGCTAAGTATGAGGGAGCAGTGTACGTGGCGGGTACTGACCGATCTCGCCGACGGAGTGTCCGATGATGCCGTCGGGGCGCATGCCGAGGGCGCGCAGCACGTCGACGAGCGCGACCTGCACGGCGGTGATGGACACGAAGGAGTTGATGACGTCGTCGAAGGCGGCGTCGGGCGCGTCGGTGAGCACGTGCAGCAGGTCGACGCCGTGCGGGCGCAGCGCCGCGGCCGAGCGTTGCACGCTGCGCGCGAACACCGGCAGCCGCAGCAGCGAGCGCGCCATGCCCGCCCACTGCGAGCCCATGCCCGAGAACACCCACCACACCTCCCGCGGCCCGCCCTCCACCTCCTGCGCCGCACCACAACATTACAAACATTGCAGCCATCAAAAATATCTAAACATTTATATTCACGAATACTAAGGAGTGTAACACATATTGTGCCGATTACCGTTGTTATATTTTCTCCAACATGCATAAAAATGGGGAGTCTTAAATATTTCGGGTACCGATGTCGCGAAGCACACTGGAACCTAATTCGAGGAACACACTTTGTTGGCAACACCAACAATATGTTTATTTATTATGTTAAAAATTGTCTCTGGCAACGCTCTCTTAATATCTAAAGGCGGTAATGTGCAATTGGTGTCTTACAATAAATATAATTTTTATATTATCGAAGGAGTTTATCTTAGTAATTAAAATTTAATAAAACTAGAAAAATTTCTTTTAGTTTATCTTGCTAACCACGACCTCACACAGGACCCTCATCATCATCATACCAGCCTATGATGTCCACTGCTGAACAAAGGCCTCCCACATCGATCTCCAAATAAAACGATTTTGCGCAGCCTGCATCCAACGGCTTCCCGCGACCCTGACCAGGTCGTCTGTCCGTCTAGTGGGAGGCCGTCCTACTCACCGCGACCTCCTCGAGCGGCTCGTGGTCCAGCAGCAGGTAGCCGCGGTGCGCGTGGCCGGGCGTGGCGGGGGCGGGGGCGGGGGCGGGGCGGGCACTCACCGCGACCTCCTCGAGCGGCTCGTGGTCCAGCAGCAGGTAGCCGCGGTGCGCGTGGCCGGGCGTGGCGGGGGCGGGGGCGGGGGCGGGGCGGGCACTCACCGCGACCTCCTCGAGCGGCTCGTGGTCCAGCAGCAGGTAGCCGCGGTGCGCGTGGCCGGGCGTGGCGGGGGCGGGGGCGGGGGCGGGGCGGGCACTCACCGCGACCTCCTCGAGCGGCTCGTGGTCCAGCAGCAGGTAGCCGCGGTGCGCGTGGCCGGGCGTGGCGGGGGCGGGGGCGGGGGCGGGGCGGGCACTCACCGCGACCTCCTCGAGCGGCTCGTGGTCCAGCAGCAGGTAGCCGCGGTGCGCGTGGCCGGGCGTGGCGGGGGCGGGGGCGGGGCGGGCACTCACCGCGACCTCCTCGAGCGGCTCGTGGTCCAGCAGCAGGTAGCCGCGGTGCGCGTGGCCGGGCGTGGCGGGGGCGGGGGCGGGGCGGGCACTCACCGCGACCTCCTCGAGCGGCTCGTGGTCCAGCAGCAGGTAGCCGCGGTGCGCGTGGCCGGGCGTGGCGGGGGCGGGGGCGGGGGCGGGGCGGGCACTCACCGCGACCTCCTCGAGCGGCTCGTGGTCCAGCAGCAGGTAGCCGCGGTGCGCGTGGCCGGGCGTGGCGGGGGCGGGGGCGGGGGCGGGGCGGGCACTCACCGCGACCTCCTCGAGCGGCTCGTGGTCCAGCAGCAGGTAGCCGCGGTGCGCGTGGCCGGGCGTGGCGGGGGCGGGGGCGGGGGCGGGGCGGGCACTCACCGCGACCTCCTCGAGCGGCTCGTGGTCCAGCAGCAGGTAGCCGCGGTGCGCGTGGCCGGGCGTGGCGGGGGCGGGGGCGGGGGCGGGGCGGACACTCACCGCGACCTCCTCGAGCGGCTCGTGGTCCAGCAGCAGGTAGCCGCGGTGCGCGTGGCCGGGCGTGGCGCGCGCGTGGGCGGCGTCCATGAGCGCGTGCAGGCCGGCGTCGGTGGGGTGGCGTCGCGCCAGCGCCAGCATGTGGCGCACGGCGTCCTCGCTGCGCCCCGACGCCAGGACGAGCCGCGGCACGGCGTAGCGCGCCTCCAGCGGCCGCCCGCCGCGCGCCACGTCCAGCACCACGTGCGCGTTGGCGCCGCCGAACCCGAACGAGTTCACCGCCACCAGCCCGCCCTCCCACGGCGTGTTGCGGTCCACCACCTGCGCGCAACCGATAACTCTGAACAACGTATACTACACCCTGCCTAGCCTCAATCGCATCGCTAGGTTATGCCAAATTATACGACACGAATATAAAGTTCGATGCACTCGAGAGGGCACAACATTTGATTTTTCCTGCAGTTGAAATAAGTCCGCATCGGTAGCTCACCTTAATTCTTCCGTCGCTAAGCGCCGGTATGTCCAAGTTGGGCGATTTGTAGTGTAAATTGGCAGGAATGACGCCGTGTTGCATGGCGACGACCATCTTGGCGATGGAGCAGAGGCCGGAGGCGGGCTCGGAGTGGCCCATGTTGGACTTGACGGAGCCCAGCAGCAGCGGCGTGTCGCGGCCCTCGCAGAACAGCTCCGCGATCGCGTTCACCTCCTGCGGGTCGCCCACCTGGACACCGCAGCGCACATCAAACATTTATTCTCCCTAATTCTTTCCACAAAGCAAATTGTTCACAAGATTCGACAGCTGTTCGCGTGAATATTAGAGTGTATCGCCGTACCTTGGTGCCGGTGCCGTGGGCCTCGACGTAGACGACGTCCTGCGGGCGCAGGCCCACCTCGGCGAAGGTCTCGTGGGCGAGGCGGCGCTGCATGGCGCCGGCGGGGTAGGTGATGCCCTGGTCCTTGTGGCCGTCGGTGTTGGTGCGCGCGTTGCGCACGGTGGCGTACTCGCGGCGCGCGTCGCGGCGACGCTGCAGGAGCAAGGCCACCACGGCCTCGGAGCGCACGTAGCCGCGCCCGTCCGCGTCGAACGCCGCGCACCGCCCCTCCGGCGACAGCATGCTCAGCCGGTGGAAGTTGAGCGAGTTGCCCGGCTTGAGGCACAGGTTGGAGCCGGCCACGACGGCGGCGTCGCAGTGGCCGGCGCGGATGGCGGTGAACGCCTGCGCCAGCGCGAACAGCGAGCTGGAGCACGCCGTGTCGACGGCGTACGAGGGCCCCTTGAGGTCGAACGTGTACGAGATGCGGTTGGGGAACATGGCGCGGCAGCAGCCCGTGAGCGCGTAGCCGTTGATCTTGTCGGGGTCGCGCGTCCACACCTCCTCGGACTCGGAGTTGGACACGCCCACGTAGACGCCGGTGCGCGAGCCGCGCAGCTCGGCGGGCGCGTAGCCGGCGTCCAGCAGCGCCTCGTGCGTCGTCTCCAGCAGCAGCCGCAGCTGCGGGTCCATGAGGTGCGCCTGCTTGGCGTGCACGCCGAAGAACGTCGCGTCGAAGTGCTCCAGGTCCTTCAGCTTCCCGTTGCGCTCCGGCAGCCCGTGCAGACCTGTCGACCGATGACACATTGTATCGCGGTATGCCGACAAAATTATTATCAACGACATGGAATGACAAAGAAACCGCTCATTTTTATTACTCATACTCAGTAACTGATGTATATTGCTATCATAAATATATTTTCTTTAGATGCACCGGGCACATCTTGTCAACATTAAATATATTGCAACAAAAATATATTTCATCAAAATATTTTCTTATTTATTACCTGAATTCATATTTTAAATAAAAAAAAAAACATTCCAAGTCATTAATTCAGATGAAATATATGTGACGACCAGCTGATCGAATCCGAATGACCACAAGAAACCGCCGAAGCGCGGCTATATTTTATCAAATGTCATGTGAGTCATACAATATATCTATATTATGAGTGTCTATCCGAAAGTAAATATTTATGTAAATATACGTAAATGTAAATTATGGTCGCAAAAATATACATAACGCTTCCTATAAATAGATTTAAACAGTAATAACTTAACAGTAATAAAATAGGTACATGCTTATAACCAAGCTCCGTAAGATTAATTACCAACTATTTTTTAGGAATTACATCAAGTTCTATACAGAAGGGTCAGTGACAACCTGGAGCAGCTGAAAGTCACGGGAAAGTTGGAAGCAAGAGGCTGAGAGGAGCCCGGCGGACTGGACGGGTCTGATCGGCCTGACAGACACGGGTGGCGACTCTCAGATTGAGAAAACCGACGCAACGATGAACAAGTTCTGTAACAGTGTTTTGACAGTGAAGCCCGGTGAGCGGGCGCATCGGAGATGGTGCGAATGATGGTGATGGAAATATTGACACTACAAACATTTGATATTTTTAATTATTCGCAAAAACATTATTACATGCGCGTATGTATACTAGAAAAGGAGCTGTACACCGTAACTATCAATGAATTAACGTATGTGCGTGAATGTACGCGATAGGCACGCACACGTACACTGTTCGTGTAAGCAAATAAAACTACAACTGCCCAGAGAGCCCAGAACCGAAATAAAATTCGATAATTATGTAAAACGAAACTTTATATCTAAACCGCAATAAGGCTATAATAAGTACCTATTACGCTGCAGATAAATGAGATACAATCAATAATTATTATATTTATTATTATACAATTGGAAATTTATAATTTTGTGCTAACTCTCACTGAGTTCGGCAAGCATTATTTCAGCTTCAAATAAATATATTAATATAACTTTAATCAATAGTGTTATTTTAAGCATTAAATAACTTACATTATGTTAAGTTATTCATTTATCGTAAATATTATTGTAGATGAACAGATAAAGAAAAAGGTAATCTGTTTTTTTCTTGCAGGGTGATCCCAATAAAGGCTCTCCCAATAGTAACTGTCTGAACCAGCAGGTACCTATAACTACCGAATGATTGTCTCTACGTGTTGTATATGTTTGATTTTCAGATAAATTAACAGACCCTCAAGATTAATTATCAGTTATACTATAAAACGCTCTCGTAAAAGAAGACAAATGACAGTGCTGTCGATCCTAAGCACGAATTATTAAATAAAACTCAAAAATAAGTCGTCCTCATAGGTTCACCTGCACCGCCATTTGCCTTCGAGAGCGTTCCTCTTACACCCTGTATTACACATTTTTCATTCACGACACTTTTTGAAGAAGCAGACAACTTGATACTGGTGGAATCTATAAAGACAGCAACAATGAGCCGAAAAGCGAAAGAATAAAGAATATTTTATTTTTACATTTTTCCGTTCGTCAAAGAGGTCATGGTTGAAGAAGTCATAAAACACAGTGAAGATGTATACTAAACATAAATTACAATATTACATTTATTACCGTCGTAAATGATAATAAACATTATCAACAAAGAAAGAAGACCTAAGTACCTACTCATGGTTAAATTGAAACACCATTTTAATTGAATTTTTGAATTGAAAAACTAAATCGTCTTGATGAAACCCTCTATGACTACTCCGAATTGGATTTTTCCCTTACGTTCAACATTACTACTAGTTTCAGTATTAAATAAAGAAACGGCTCAAGGTGCATGTCCTATGACTCGCTTAAAAATTTTTGTTCCTAATTATATTTGGCCAAACTTCAATGTATATTTAGCTTCTTACATACAATTATGGTCTAGTCGCAAAGCCGTGTGTTTTCGCACTACGTGTAGGCAATTTTTTCAAATTAATTTTTAAACCAAATAAATTAAGTTAGTTTAGATATTATGACAAAGCACAGTGACGCGTCAAATTCATCGGCTATTTATAACAACCCCATAAACGGTTTATTCCTGGTTATAAAGGTTATATAAACGTCGCTATAAACTTGAGGAGCTGAAAATTAGCCAAACACATTTAGGGTGAGTGAGAATGGTGCGAAAATTTTTAGGTTGATGATTTGAATGCCACTGACCATAGAGCTACAATAAATTAGGCGATCTAATCTAAAGTAGGATTAAAAAGGATTCTACATTCTCAAAATCTTCTTGCTTGCTGCTATTCGCTTTTGCTTTCCCAATAATTAAGTTTGAAAGTTCCTCTAGCTGTTCCACTTATTTTATAGGGAGTAAGTAGTACCTGGTACCTATATCCATATCCGCTCATGCTTACTTATACCTTTTCCTAAGCTATTCCTAATTAAGTTAAGAGAAAGGTGCATAGTCTATATTGACTAAGTATCTTCTTTCTAATACAATACATCCTCAGCATTTCTATTGTTCTCTCTCAACTTCATCTCGTTCCACATAACCACTTCCTCAGCAACCCTATATTCACCAACACTTCGGGAGTCCCTGCGCCCGCGCTGCGCCGGCGCCGACGCGACGTCATCACAACAGTAAGCGGTCAGCGGAGCAGAGGTGCCTCTTCAAACACTTCATCCTTAAACTGGTTGTACATAAAAATCGTCGTGACGAATGACGCACGGACTTCACAAGTTAATCATCGATGTTAAACACCACCTCAAGTCAAGGTCGTGTCACGCGCATCACAACTTACAACATTTGTCCACTCAAACATTCGTTCTCGAAATATGACATTAATCATGCATATGTGAGCGCAATTACTATCTCAAACAGTTTTCTTCCCCGGTTCGAATATCATAATAATAATATTCTTACACTCACACCTACTTAGGTATTATCTAGCCCTAAGAAAGCATTAAGAGCTTGTGTTATGTTATGGATACTAGATAAAGAGAAATATTGATATTAATATGTATATAAATATTAATATTAGAAATATAATAAATAAACATACAAACATCCATGACTTGTGAATAAATACTCGTACTCATCATACAAACATCTGCCCCTATCCAGATTCGAACCCGGGACCCCCGACCTGTATAGTAAGGGGTACAGACGACTCGGCCAGCCGGTCGTCAAATCCAGTCGGAATATGGTGTCTGATTAAAAACGTAAACCTGAGGAGATTGTAACTAACTAATAATAAAATTATCTCTGGTCGTCAGTCGGTCGCAGCCGCCCTCAGGTCACAGCAGGATGACCTACTGTACTTTTTAAATGAAGACCCGTGATCAGCAGAGTAGGCTCATGCATAACCTCAAATTTCAGTTGAAAGTGCATGTCTATCTGTGGTTTAGTATGATCAGAAATTGCATAAAGTAATTCCATCAGCAACCCTATCCACCGATAGTCGCAGTTAATCGCACACAGCGTTATATACGTACGTATTTGTATAATCTCTTTTAGTTACTACTCCGCAATAAAATAGTATATAACAAATAGGTAGGTATTCTCCGAAAGCTACAATAAGTATCTAACCTAATTAATTTAAAAAGCGCTTAGAGGACAAAGGCTCCAAGAGGAAGACGGCGGCGGAAGGCGCTTATAGGAAGAAGATCTCCATCTTTCAACATTTCAAAAAATTAGGAACGAATATGCAGTTTTTAGATAAACTTAATAAGGATCCACTTAATTTATAAGTATAGAGAGTTACGTCATTACTTAACATCAGGTGATGTTAAATGTTTGCAAGTAGTACTTATGTACACAAAAATAAATTTAAGTAGGTAGGTATTATACCTACAGATATCGTGCAATAATATGTTAAGTGTAGTCACTTTTTTATATCATAATTTTCTACTAATTGCTGTACGGGTATTAATATAGTTAACGATCGCAGCTACACACACGACAAAATATCATCAACGCCCGTGGTAATTAAAACGAACGGTTCACGTGCGCACGCGTCGCCACCGACCAGTTACTTTTCGTGCGATATTTCAATAATCTACAGAGAACATGTAAAGAATATTACTATAGTTGAATATGGTTTGCGGAGCGCAAGCGATCAGACCCTTTTAGCCTTAACCAGCGTTCACGGATACTAAACACGACACTTACGTTTATTACGCCATACATATGCTACTGTCAACATGGGCACCGAGTGCGGATCCTACATTAAATACACAATTTGCATTTACGTAGCCGCTTAGATCGTCATTGTGAAATAATAATATGCAGCCGAATAAAGTGTTATATTAATCTCGACATTATCATAACATAACAACTGTTTGTAGCCTTTGATTTTAAGCTCTAACAACTCTGTCGGCAGGATTCTCATAACAACTTATTACTTATGTTAATTTTAAAAACTACTTAGCTATTCATTTATTCATTATCACATCGCTATAAACAGAAATAGATATTTGTTTTACTAACCTATATAACACGGTAGAACATGAATAACCTAGTTTCATTTGAAATTAACAATTTATTTCCATCTTTCAAATTTAAGTTTAGCATTAGAAGATAAAACCTGACCATTGAGCTTTTCTTAACGCACGTGACTTACCGACCCACTGTCGTCGACGCCGTACTATGCTAATGGGCATTGTTAACGTGAAAAAAACGTATATATTTATGTTATCATATTGCATTTATTAAAGTTACAGATCAATGACTATGACTGGATCCTATGGGATCGTTTGAGCTTTTCCTCTTCCGGTTTTGAAACTTCTGATATTTGCCTCACTATATACCTACTTTGCTCGCACTTATGTGCGAACCAATCAGCGCTTTTTGAATAGATAGGATGAAAATAATAATTCATTTTTACTTTATCCTGTGAGTGTTGACTTATCTAGCACGTGTAAATCAGCCATGAGGTAAAGGCCATTAACGAGGATCGCTGGTAATATGCTCGCGTCTTAATACTGTCAATATAGCGCTGCGCCTGACATCGCCGACGCCGCAAGCCGGGCCGGCCGCCGCCGCGCCGCTATGACCATCTATGATGACGCGCGCAGACTCTCGTACTTTATTATATTTACATAGCTATTTGCACGAAATAATTAATAAATTATAAACCGCCCAGCAACGTGTCGCACATTCACCGAGTGTTTTGGTCCAGTGCCGGATTAGCCCATAAGCAAATTAAGCAATTAATTGCTTAGGGCTTCACGTCATGGGGGACACCAGAAACAACACCGAACCCAAATTAAATAAAAATGCTTTGATTTTTATTGTATGTAATTATCTACTCCACGTATATCTTTCGTCCATATTCTAAGGTAAGTAAGTACCTTAGAATATGGACGAAACAACACCACCTGATGTGAAGCGGTAAGAAAAATAGACAAAGACAGCTAGTGCAGCTTAAAACACACTGTTCTAGCCGCCTCCATCTTGCCCAACCATAAGGTGCCTTTTCACGCCTATTTAGAATATTTTTGCCCATGTTATAATAATGCTCTTTACTTGACTTTAGATAATAATATACACAGTAAGTTACATGTAATTGGAAGTTTGCAAGGGTGGACTTATCTCAAAAACAGATCTCTTCCAGCCAACCCATGGATGAGTGAGATATTTCAGGTGTGACAAGCTGGTTCCACAAAGCGCATAAAAATACTACTCACAACTAATTACGTATAATAAACTATAAATATAATAATATATACAAGATGGTGCCGTCAATACGACAATAAATTAAAACATGGGCTATATTAGTTCATAGAAATGGTTTGCCACTTTCAAAAACATCATTTTTCATTTGATAATTTTATGACATTTCTATGAAATAATACGTATGTCATATAAAGTATCAAGTAGGTATGTCGTATGTGTACTAATATCATGAAATTATCAAAGGAATAAGATGATTTGGGGAATCCATCCCACAAGTACGAGCAATATCAAGACTTAGGTCCGGTCTTGCGTGGAGACCAGACCTGGGTTTTGTAAAGCAGGCAAAATTGGTCATGAAAATGGACGCTACTAGTTCAGGGCACCGAGCTTCCGTGCGGCTGTTTTGATCAAATTCTAGTTTACTGGATAGGATGACCCGCAGGAGAAGATTGCTTAGGGCATCAACTACTCTTAATCCGGCACTGCCTTTGTAGCTTAACATTTTTAAACGCTGCTTGATAATAATAAATAGTTGACTATTAATCAGCCTATGATGTCCACTGCTGAACAAAGGCTTTTAATATTTCATTTTTATACGTAGTGTGTTTTTATACACACTATGTAAAATATAATTGCAAAATTAAAAATTTTAAGTAACCCCCGGCGTCATTAATCATCTTTCTAACACCATCTCATTATATTAGATATATATAGACTGTGGGGACAATACAATGGTCTCATGTTACAGCGTAAGCAAAATAATGTACAGCTATGTTTTTAGCGGCAGTCGTCCCGCGCCACGATTAAACCAACACGTTCGGTAACCTATCTTTTATTTGCTCCCGACATACGCACGTACATTGTGGGGACAATACAATGGTCTCATGTTACAGCGTAAGCAAAATAATGTACAGCTATGTTTTTAGCGGCAGTCGTCCCGCGCCACGATTAAACCAACACGTTCGGTAACCTATCTTTTATTTGCTCCCGACATACACGCACGTACATTGGTGACCCCGAACGTTTGCATTTTGGACAGTCTAAGTTATAAACATAAATGAATTTAGTGGAAATAAAGAAAGTGAAAGTGTTAAAAATATAAAATGTATATGGAGCAACAAGTAGCAGGACTTGCCGCCGGTAGTGTAACGACGCCGCCACATGAGGTCATGTCAGTGTCCGTTTTGTCACGGATTCCTGACTTTTGGGCAGATCAACCACGCGTCTGGTTCATTAGAACGGAAGCAGTTTTGGCGCCACAAAAACTGGGAGACGACTCGCGTTTCGATCTGGTAGTTTCAAAACTACCAAAAGAAGTCATCACACAGTTGAGCGATTTCTTAACCAGACCGCCCGAGACTAAGAAATACGAGGCGTTGAAGGCAAAGCTTTTGGCGCTATATGAAGACTCGAAAACAAGGCAGATCGAGAAGCTCATTGGCGAAATGGAGCTCGGGGATCAAAAGCCCTCGCAGCTCCTTCACCGTATGAGAAACCTGGCTCGAGATAAAATCCCGGACGACACGCTACGCGTGCTCTGGCAGGGTCATTTGCCATCTACGGTTCGAGCAGTTCTCGCTGTCACCGACACTACGGACCTAGACCGTTTAGCAGCGGTAGCAGATAACGTAGCAGAAGTAGCCCGCCCAGGTCAGGTCGCCGAAGTATCCCGCCCTAGCTCATCGAGTGATACAGCACTTATCATGGCAGAGATCGCAAAACTAAGCGTCCGCATGATGAATCTAGAGCGCGCTAGACCGAGACGCAGGAACTGGAACCATCATCGTCGTCCACGATCACGCTCAGCGAGCTCGCATAGGAGCATGTCGGCGCAGCGCTCGCAACGTGATGCCAGCTCTGGCAGGTTGTGCTTCTACCACCGCAAATTCCAAGACAATGCGTACAAATGCCTGCAGCCTTGTACTTGGAAGCAATCACAACCCCAGGAAAACTAAAGGGCGAGGCACAGCAATCGGCGGAGGTTTGTGCCGTTTCGCCCTGTAACCGCCTTTGTGTCACGGACATTAATAGTGGTCTTAGGTTTTTAGTTGACACAGGGGCCAACGTTTCCGTTTTGCCTGTTACGCGTAAAAAGTGTTATTCACAATGTGACGAGTATAAACTTTTCGCCGCAAACGGTACGGAAATTAAAACTTATGGTGTTAAGACGCTCGAGCTGAATTTAAAATTGCGTAGGCCATACCGTTGGGACTTTGTGATAGCCGACGTGAAGCAGCCGATCTTAGGAGCAGATTTTTTAACCTATCATAAGTTAGTTGTGGACCTCAGTGCGCGTCAACTACGAGACCAGGTGACAGATTTAAATATTATTGGTTCAGTAGTCAGTGTGAATCAATCCAGCATCAAAACAATTAGTGATGTGCATCCCTATAGTAAGCTATTAAATAAGTATAAGGAGATTACAAAACCAATGTCATTCCAGGAAATTACGACACCGCATAATATATTGCATTATATAGAAACGTCAGGTCCTCCGGTGCACGCCCGGGCGCGCCCTTTGCCGCCCGACAGATATAAATTGGCTAAAAAAGAGTTCCGCATCATGCAAGACGCTGGTATATGTCGCCCTTGGGCTAGTCCACTCCACATAGTCCCGAAAAAAAGTGGCGACATTAGGCCGTGTGGAGACTATCGGCAATTAAATTTTATTACAAAGCCGGATAGGTACCCAATCCCGCGTTTGCTTGATTTCACATATATTTTGGCGGGGAAAAAGATATTTTCAAAAATCGACATAAATAGAGCGTACCATTGCATACCCATAGCACCAGAGGATATTTCAAAAACAGCGATAATTACGCCATTTGGCTTGTTCGAATTTCCTAGAATGATATTCGGGTTACGTAATGCGGCACAAACATTTCAGCGTTTCATGAATAACGTGTTACAAGGCTTAGATTTTGTTTATTGTTACCTGGACGACGTGATTTTGGCAAGCGATGACAAAAATCAGGATAAAATCCACTTAGAATTAGTATTTCAGCGTTTTAAAAAATTCGGATTAACTATTAATCTTTCTAAGTGCTCTTTTGGACAAACAAAAGTAGAATTTTTGGGTCATGAAGTCAGCGCCGAGGGTATAAAACCCCTGCAAGACAAAGTAGATGCCATTGTAAATTATCCTAAACCTAAAACAGTGCAAGAATTACGGCGCTTCCTAGGTATGGTCAACTTTTATCGCTCCCATTTGCCTAATACCGCGTACTATCAAGCAGAACTTAACAAATATTTAATTAACACAAAGAAAAAAGATAAAACTATAATCGCATGGGACGAACAAGCTGACCATGCGTTCGAGCTGTGTAAAACAGCACTACAAAACGCTGTTACGTTATCTCACCCTTATTCTGATTCGACCTTGGCTTTGATGACGGATGCATCGGATAATTGCGTCGGTGCCGTCTTGCAGCAAAAAACAGGTAACTCATGGCAACCGTTAGGGTACTATTCTAAAAAATTGACTGAGGCACAACAGAAGTACAGCACTTACGATCGTGAATTATTAGCCATTTATATGTCATTAAAACACTTTCGAAAGTTGCACGAAGGTCGACCTCTGACTGTGTATACAGACCATAAGCCATTATGTCACGCCTTTAATAAATCTGGTAAAGATGATAAGGAAACTCCTAGACGTACAAGACAGTTACTTTTCATCAGCGAATTTACGACCGACATACGGCATATTAGCGGCTCCGCTAATATCGTAGCCGATACGTTATCTCGCGTGGAAACAGTTTACTGCCCGACTGTACTCAATTACGATCAGCTTGCTCACTCGCAAGCAAAAGATAAGTATTTGTCGCTGTCGGTGTCGGATAATATAAACAATAGTCAGGTGCGTCTAAAGAAACTTTTCGTTCCCACGGGAAACAAGTCTATTTACTGTGAAGTTTCTACTAATGAAATAAGACCCTATCTGACGGACGAATTTCGAAAGCTTGCATTTTTCAGTATCCACAATTTAAGTCACCCAGGAGTACGAATTACACGAAAATTAGTTTGCAAGAAGTTCTTTTGGCCCGGAATGAATAAGGACGTAGGACAATGGGCTAAGGCGTGTATACAATGTCAGAAGTCGAAAATCAGTAGACATACAATTTCGCAACTTGGTCAATTCCCGGCAGCAAACCGTTTTGAGCACATCCATGTAGATATAGTTGGGCCGCTACCCACTTCTCCACAAGGATATAGATATTGCTTAACAGTCATAGACAGATGTACACGGTGGCCGGAAGCTTTTCCTCTAAAGGAGATTTCTGCTGATGTTGTGGCTAAGACAATTTATGACGAATGGATTTCGCGTTACGGCTTGCCGGTGAAGCTTACTAGCGACCAGGGACGCCAGTTCGAAAGCAGCCTTTTTACCAACTTAATGAAATTATTAGGGGTTAATAAATTACGTACTACGCCATATCACCCCCAAAGTAATGGCGCGGTCGAACGGTGGCACCGGTCGCTGAAAGCATCATTGATGGCACGCTTGGATAATAATTGCTGGGTCGATGAATTGTCTACCGCGTTGTTAGGGCTGCGCGCTGCTTGTCGCAGTGATAGCGGAGTGAGCGCGGCAGAGTTGACTTTCGGGCGAACATTACGTTTGCCTGGAGAATTCTATGATGTCACTCAAGAACGCGACCCCATTAATCCCCTTAGTCTAGTAAGTAAAATCCGCGAAACAATTAATCGTTATGCTCCATGTAATCAGAATTCACGCTGTTCTCGAAAATTCTTCGTACATCCTAATTTAGAGACATGTGACTACGTTTTCATTAGGGATGATACAGTACATAAATCATTAAAGCCGCCATACGATGGTCCATATAAAGTTCTAGACCGAGAGCCCAAAACCTTTTTAATTCAATTACCTAACCGTCAAGTTCGCATTTCAATTGATAGGTTGAAGCCAGCTTACGTGTTAAATGAAGAAGTTAGTAACACAAATAAGAGTAGCCAAAATGTGGACAATTCTCTTCCTATGCAATTATCGGACGAGTGCAGCCGTAATGTAAGCGACAACCCTAGCGATTCTCATGCGAGGACCTTCGTAACACGTTATGGCCGCGTGATCAAACCACCAGTGCGCTTTATATAAAAATTAGCGTAAATCTATCTACGCCCGTGGTCAAGGTAGAGATTGTGCCGATGCGGCTGCAGCCGGCACAGCAGCCCGCCGCTCCAGCATCAGCACAGACACTCGCGCACAATTACCTACTTATGACGAAGAAAGTTTGTGCCATAATATGCGCTACATTTAATTATATAAGGTAATACTTATAATTTTTTTATTTTATTTTTTATTGTTTAGCTTAGACTATATCTACTCGTAAAGATTAATGTAATGTCAGTATCATTTGTATACTTTATTTACCTACCTTAATATCTAGAATTTTTATAGTACCTAATCCTAAATAGTTCAAAATAACAATTTATAATCATTATTTTTTAAACACATGACTTGGTCTAGTAAATAGTAGTTCGCTCCCAGAACTACAAAGCCAAGCAGTTGGTTTTGATTCTCGCAAGGGACAAAATGTTTGTGTAAGGAGCACGAACATTTGTTCTAGAAAAATATAATTAAGTTATTAGTGTCCAACTTGTTATTATTTCTGTAGGTATATATTTTTTTCTCTTTTTCTAATTGTAATTTTTATATTGTAATTTTTTTCTCATAGGGGAGGAATGATGTGGGGACAATACAATGGTCTCATGTTACAGCGTAAGCAAAATAATGTACAGCTATGTTTTTAGCGGCAGTCGTCCCGCGCCACGATTAAACCAACACGTTCGGTAACCTATCTTTTATTTGCTCCCGACATACACGCACGTACATAGACTATTCATAAGAGCCCAAACACGCTATATCTGCTGTAAGTTTCTGAAAATTAAGCAATTGGCAGACTTTTTGATGGTATAGGATCAGCTCAAAGTTTATGTGTTATGGGAATGTCATCGAGGTGACAGTATACGAAATTTGAAATCAATCGGATCTGTAAAAGTTAGTAAAATCCTAATATCATATAGAAAATGAGCTGATCAAACGCCTGAACTGATCTTCATAAATTATAGCTTAGAACCATCGTAGTCACATCAGCTTTCAAACAAAAAAAACCGAACCAAAATCGGCCAATTCGTTTAGGCGCTACGATGCCACAGACAGACACATAGATACACAGATAGACACGTCCAACTAATAACACCCCTCTTTTTCCGTCGGGGGTTAAAAATAATGAAATATTAGTTACTTTGTGCCATAGTAATATAATTAAGCAACTAATTGATTTATTCACGGATATTTCGTTGAGGGTTATTATTATATTTATGACGAACGGACAGAACGCCTTTGCATATTTTATCGGCAATGGAAAAATATATTCCAGTGGTCGAAAAATCAATCAATCTTGTTCCATAATTACCTATGTTAAAAAATCAAAATAGGTAATATGAAAAATACCTATCCTCCATATATCCGCTGCCTTCCCTATTTGGAAAGTACGAACTACGAATACGTGAACATCACGAGGGAGCCGCGTGGCCTGCGCCCGCGCCTAAAGCACGATGACGTGCGGCCCAATACTTGATAACTATTTATATCCAAATATTACACGTATTTATGCTAAATTTAGACGATCATAACAAATCTTGAATCATAATTTTTTACGAAAAAAAAAATGCAATCTTCCTCGTGAATTATCTGATTGTAGATATAATAAATTTGCCGTTTATTGTAAGATCAAGCAATCATAAAGTGACTTCCTGAACATTATCTGCCTCAGGTTAGATGTCGACCTGATATGCAGATATTAGCGTAGGTACTAATACAAATCCGCGAGTGTCGGCCGTGGATCGGAGCCCTTGCAGCTGAACACCTCGTATGAACACATATCTATGTCGCGCGGTCGGCGACGCACGGCGCACGCGCACGCGATGCTTACTTTGTTGATAAACACCGCTGACGGCTTTGATCTTGCAACATCACGTGGTTGACTCAATTCCGCGCCATCACGCCATGCCATACATTGTTCTTAACAAAACCAGTCCCAAATAAAATAAAACTACTTACATCGACTATTGTAATTTGCTGCATCCGAATACACCGCTTTGTTTTATTTACACTACATCGTAGTGCAGAGGAACAAGTAAGAATTATGCCCGCATGTCTCCTTCTATTTATCTATATCTACCTACACAATAACTACTATTACAAGCTATTTACAAGTTTCAAAACAAAGTTATGACTAGCCTGGATGGTAATGAGTGTGTGTGTTATGTTCATGGACCTAACTAAAGCTTTTGACTATGCGGACCATACCATTTTAAAATACAAACTAGATGCATATGGTGTCAGAGGTATAGCATTGAACCTAATTATGTCCTGCTTGACTAACCGGCAACAGGCTACAATGATTTCAAAAATATGTCCTGTACAAAAGAGTATTGTCTAATAAGAAAACAATAAAATATGGAGTACCGCAAGGTAGTGTGTTAGGTTAGGTACTACCTAACCAAACCTAACACACTACCTTGCGGTAGTGTGTTAGGTTACACTACCCTACTTTTCCTTATATGATTTTCCCAAGGCAGTGACTTTTCCTATGGTTTTATTTGCAGACGATAGCACAATTGTATACTCAGATATAATTCATAAGTCACTTGAGTTAATAAACATTCATTAACTGACGTTGATAAGATAATCTTTTAATTAATCTTAATAAAACAAACATTATGTTTTTTAGAAACAGGAAAATATTTAAATCCATCAACATTAAGTTTCTTGGAGAGTCAATTAAAGAAATTGAATCCACAAAGTTCTTAGGCTTGAATGTTGATTGCAATTTGAACTGGAAAAAACATGTTGATTCAGTATCTACTAACTAAACTATCTCAATTCTCCTATGCTTTGTACATGCTTTCAGGAGTGGTCAATACGTCGAATGTTGTGATGGCATACCATGCTTATTGGTTCAACACTGACTTATGGAGTAATCTTCTGGGGAACTTCTACCGAGAAAGATGCTTTCAAAGCTCTAAAAAGGTGTGTGAGGGCTATGCTTAAATTAAAAACAGCCGATAGTTGCAAACCTCATTTTATATCGTTAAATATTTTGATACTGCCAAGATATTTATAAAGTTCCAATATTTGTTAGGCCCAATTTAAATTTCTGCCCAAAATTTAACAGCAATCGGTGTATTAGTAAGATAATCTAATCTTCCAAACTATTCAATTCAACAAAAGTATCTTTGGTATGTCGTCGAGAATATATAACAAACTGCCGAACAATATAATTCACAGTCAAAATATTAATCTATTTCAACAAAGACTGAAAAAGTTATTGTTACAGAAGGCTTAATATTTGACCAATATTTAAATGACAAATTTTTATGATGTTGACATTATTGTGATATAATTATGATTTTAATTAATATTTTTTATATGTAATTATTTTCGAGGGTCTAATGTTTTTTAAATCTATGTTTAATTTATACTTGGAAAACTCCTACAAAAATATTATGCTTATTTATTTTTAGGCAAAGTGTTGAGTATCGGTTGACTGTAACAGTATTTATGACATGGCAATCATTCACGCGGCCGCAAGATAAGCCAATTCTGTGAAAGTGCGCCAGTACCTAATAGTTATAGAAACACACTTTCGTGCCACCAAAATACGACAATTATGTGTTCCACGCAGAATAAATAAATGGAATTCCAAAAGCTACGCTATTCTCTATTACACAAATTATTAATCTCGACGTGGAATTAAATATCTGAGAAAGTTCAAGTCCGAGGTGATGCAACGTCCATGACCATCGGCGACGTGTCGTCGGTACCTCGGCGCGTCCGCAGTTCATACGATATACATTTTGCGCTCTGTTGGCCAAGGTCGCCCGGTCGGTGACGTCACCCTGTATTCAGACCGACTGTCGCTTCTTGCAGCCGAAAACATTAGAAATTGCAGGTAGCACGCGGTCCTGGCCGGTGATACGTAGATCGTGTTTGCCAACAAGAAGCACAAGCTAGTGCACGAGCGTCTTATCTCATGGAGCCACAACACCAGGCTAGTCTTATTATAAAGCGCATCGACGGCGACGGTTCTCTGAATAGTATACGCTAGTCTTGATTCGCTGTCGCGTACCAATCTCCATAGTGGTATTTCTAGTTAACAATTATATGGCCATTTTGTCTATTTGATGCAACAATCAAGTCTATCAATAACAAGTTAATTGTGGTAGGTACCCAATCATGGGTATTATTGTTTTATACTAAATAGGCAAACGGCATGTGTTTTTTTTTTAATAATATTGATGTGAAATAAAACCAATTTACCGGATTTAACTCGCGTTTATTAGATATTAAATTATTATTATACACCTGACGCTTCGATTACTTTACAGCGATCGTGGCCACGGGAAGACTGAAGATGTCAAATGTCTTTGATAAGTTTTAGCTAAACTACCGTCACTTTGTGTTACATTTTGAGCGGTCCGCATTACGCATACGGAGCTCACGGTGTCAGTTTTTTGGACAGTGTAAGGACGGTCTTGGGACTTTATTATTCACGTGATGGGAAGCTGATGGTACACTCCAACCATCTTCTCTGTTGAAATTAGGATGTTTTTGAATACTGATGTGTCTTCAAGTAAAAATATTTTTTTCTAAAATTTTTACCGCATTGAATCTTAAATATTATCGAGGTTTGCAGTTCTATTCCTAGGACCGCAATTGCATCAGCAGGCCTTGGGCTCTTAGTCTGTTCTTTACAAGACTAATTTTTGCTTCCTTCCTCCAATAATACCCCACCTAATCGAGCTTGAGGAGTACAAAGATAAGACTGCTGAGGTCACTCACTTATTCGCACAAGCCTTACTGTTTAGCGGTAGGTATCTATCCAGCTAATTGTCTTACTTCAAACTATGCTGAGTCAAGATTAAGAGCAAATAATTTATCTATAATGTTGTTTCTAAATTCCTTATATTTCAGTTAAGTTTTATATTTAAGAAACTGTACTACTAAGCGCATATTGATTAATTATTAATTTTATCTATGGCCTAATTAACGGTACATAATTACTGCCTGGATATAATGAACGTTTTCAATGAAATCTCAAGGGAAAATATCTGTGTATCTGTCTGTGGCGTGGTAGCTCATAAGCGAATGGACCGATTTTGATTGGGTTTTTTTGTTTGAAAGCGGACGTGATCAAAATGGTTCTTAGCTATAATTGTTGAAGATCTGATGAGGAGTTTTATGACTATCAGCTTATTCCCTACTTAACAAATGGGCGTTACTAACTTTCACGGATCAATTTGATTTCAAATTCGGTGTACCTACTACTGTGACGTCAGTGGTATTTCCAAGACATGCTAATCTTCAGCTGATGTTGTAGCATCAAATAGTCTACGGGATGCTTCATTGTTTAGAAAGTGGCGGTAGATATAGCGTGTTTGGGGTTATAAGAATGGTCTCATGAGGTGTCAGATAGATGATGATCGAGGCCGGGGCTTACATTAATGTTATATTATATCTAAATAGGTTTAAGATCACACAATGAAATTGTAAACATCTTGTAAATTACCCTATTTATCGCAAATAAAGAATTAGTCCCCTATGCATTCGGAAAATATCGATCAGATTGTGATGAAACTTTGGTAGGGTGTTCTAGGGACACCCGCGAAGGTTCCTGGATAAACCTTTTTTTATTTATTATAAAATCTACCAGTTTTGTCTTTACGGGCACTGCAAAGTATGCCGGGTGCGACTAGATATTTATAAATAAGAGGAAGACCAAAAACTATTTAAAATCGCATTTAGGTGTATTATAAGAAATGATACTTTATTGTAAGAAATACGAATAAAGCTAACGATGAAAAAATTGTATGCTCCAAGCGGGAATCGAACCCGCGTCTCCTGGGGTCCGGCAAGACGCGATAACCGCTACCACACCGGAGTACTAGGTGTATAACCTACTACTAATAAAAATCGAATGAAAACGAAGGATCCCTACCTGGCGTGGAGAGAATCCCTCTATACTCTCTGCTCTTTTGTGCTGTAGTGCAAATATTGTATCGGAACATTACGCAAGAAATTATCAAACTTCTGGTGTACGAGAATATACCCAGTACGTGGCGGTCCGCAGAATGACCCTGAACTACAGAAGGATAGAGTCGTACCTATGACATCATCTTATGGATAGACCACAAAATACCGACAGGAGACTAACTCTTGATTGGCATTGGTTTTATTTTACATAGTTCAGAAAAAATGCATTTATTTCTCTATCGGGAACATTCGGTAACAACGGAATGCGTCGTCCACATCACGTCAATAAATTACCATATTTCTAATTCTGTCCACATCTACCTTTTTTAGAGTTCTGTACGCAAAGGGTAAAACGGGACCCTATTATTAAGACTCCGCTATCCGTCCGTCGATCCGTGCATATCAATTCCCTTTGGTCCGAGTTAAATTATTTGAATGACGGATTCAAACCGTTTACGACGGACGGATTATAATTTATACCAGTGAGTTTTCTTATGAGTTTTACATAGAATTTAACCACTACTTACATTATGTACTAACTTATAAAGTACCTCAGTAATACGCCTATGACTACCCCGTCTTAAGTTGAAGTTGTGAAATATTCGGTCTTGCCAGACAAGTGGCTAGTGACACGTTCAAGACTTGGCCTCACACAATCAGGAATGAGCTCATATAAATATTATAAGCATTTTTTTTAAATTATTAATTTATCCCGTATTAATAAAGCAAGCAGTAAGTATTTAATTCAACAAAGGCAAATATATGTATAATTAGGTAATTATACATATCAATAAACGAGGTAGTTTATTGATATTTTATGTACTTACTTATATCCTTCTAAGTAAATGTAAATAAGTAGATACCTATTAAGTACAAAATGGGCCTAATTCTGGGAACACACTTTAATTCTAAATTTAAGTACAGTATATCTCTTTCTCGCCATAAGTAATAGGAAAAGATAGCAAGAATCTGTTTAGAGCTCTCACTTAAATTTAGATAGATTTCAAAGAAACCATAGACAATTTTAGACGGCATGTACGGAGGTGCCTTCTAAACACTGCATTTTAGCACGTTCAATAAGGTCGAAAATTGAACGCACCTTTTAAATGTCAATTTATATGACAGCCATCCTTTTCTTTTTCATTTTGAGAGAAAGAAATAGACTGAACTTAAATTTAAACTTAGCATGTGTTCGCCAGAATTAGGGTCAATATTGTTCTAAATTAATTAAAATGATAATGAAAATTAACTACATATATCTATTTCATTGTATTTAATTATCTCGCGAGTACTAGCCAATCAATAAGTTTAATACTATAATAATTATGACAGCCTGCCAGACAGGCAGCCAGGTGACATTACAACATTACTGACGTTACTGAGCTCTAAATCACGGGTAGTTTGATGATCTTTATTAGCGATTTAAAAGATCAGAAGTTCAGAAAGTTAATAATTTACTGTCAATTAAGTACCCTATTATAATATTATTGTTAGAGCACAGTAGCTAGGAATTTAAAAATGCCTACCTATACATATTTTGAATCTTGTACCAGCAGGTGTACAGACAGACAGAGCAGATGTTTTTATAAGCAATGGTGTGTACCTGGAGGCCAGCGACGGTCGTCGGCGGTGACCAGATCGACGCCATCGAACAGCTTCTGCGCAAACTCTTCGATGGAGCTGCAGTCGGGCAGCCGGCCGGAGATGCCCGTCAGCACGATGTCATCGTCGTCGGCGGCGCTCGCCTTCGTTCCGTTCACTGTCGCACTCGGCATCTCGCTTCTTCTTTTGACTCAACTATCTGTAACGAAACGGTCACTTCAGTTCGATGCACTGCGCGTAAGCGATCTGCGCCGGCGGCGGCGATCTACCTCAATGGACGGAAGCACCGCGTCCGAGGACACTTGTCATGCGCGACGTAAGTCAAAAGTCGCAGTCAGAGCGGGGGCTGCGAGGTGGACGCGACCGAGTCCGCTGGCGAAATGTTGCTGTGGACGCGATACGTCGCGTTAAAAGGGAGTGATAGCAGGGCCGAGGTCGCCGCGGGTTATCACGCAAGGACGAGCAAGGTCGACAGAATCTTCCTACATCGATGCGCGACACCCGTTGATTCCCCCGTGAAATCTCCGACGACACTATAGGAACTTTATAAAAATCAAACATCAAATTAATTGTAACAAATAACTACCTGCTTATTAAAATTGGTGAAAAGTTTAATATGGAGGTTATTTCCAAACGCCGCTAGTTAATTAAGCTTAGAACGACTGTTGTACGGCGAACGGTCAGGTTGCAACTGAACTCAAACGATAAGCTTTCAATCACCAAGCTATATATCATGCAAGGAAGACACGGCAGTGTCCGATTCGACCTCCGCGATTATCTAAGCAGCGGTTGATATCATGACCTCTTGATATATCGCAAACAGTCGTCAGCGAGCGTGCGAATCACGCGCACAGGTCACTGCGCAGAGCGCGGGCCTCGTGCCACCCAACACTGTGTCCACAGCCCGGCCGGCTCATGCGCACCGGCCCTTATAGCTCGACAAATAACATTGCACTTAGATATTATTTAACCGTTAGCGTGATGATGATTATTAAAATTAATCCGTCCAAAAGTTTCACGAAATTTTCCGCAAGAAGGTAGGTACCTAATATAAACATATCTGGAGATAAGCATAATAGCATCTTGATGTAACAAATATGACCCAAGAGCGGACCTGCAGATACGAACAACATAATAAGACTAAGATATACAAATAAAATTATTTTAATGAAATAAGTGTTTAAGTGGTGGTGGTTCGGTCGGTCGCCATTATTGGTGGCATCACGCGAGCGGCCGTCGCTACGGCGGCATTGTGTGCCAATTGCTGCCGCCGCGCCACAGATTGACGCTAACTGCTGCCCATTACGAGGACCGCAAGTCCACAAGCCCGCTGCAGTCCTGCGACCGTCTGATCGTCACCTCACGGACCACCAACGGGTGTAACTCACCCTATTTAATGCATCACAACAGTCAGTGGTACCGCGGTCGTAGGCACTATCGACCTACGACCACGCAGCCCTCGGTTCACGTTCAGGGTAGGTAGTTGAATTAAATATATGGACAGGACAATGAACAATTCAGTAACTTGTAAAATCGTAGGACTTATGAGAAATAAAATTCTGACTAGTTCTACCGCAGAACTACTCGTAGAACATTTGAGAACAAAGGTACCTGGTTTTGTTTTACACAACTAAATCAAGCACGCTGACGGCCCAACTAGTGGTAAGTGGCTAACGTTGCGTCACATTGTTAGACAATAGACACTTGTAATAGGTAACAAGGAAGTATACTGCAGGTGTGTTGTCATCCTGACTGAGGTCTAACATGAACCTACCACCTAAAACCCTTGCTTTAATGGGAGCTAGGTACATAGGGGCTTCATAACAATATTGCTCAGGGGCTTATAAGCTGTCTCTAAAACCTAGATCGGGAATTGGAGCATCTCCTTGCTCGAAAATCCATTGAAAGGGGCTGTCATCATTATTGACCATGTTTAACAATTGTATTTTTGAGGATAGGCTTACGTACCGGAGTGGGTTAAGTAGAACAGTAAGTATTATGCGTCCATATCGCTAAACTTTACTAGTTATAGGTGATTACAACGAATACTAATAAAAACTGAACATTTTTGTGACTTAAGCTGTTAAAATTTCATGGGCAAATGGTATTTCTTGGATATGCCGGCCAACTTGACGCATCATTCTTTCCGGCATATAAATAAAGATAAAAATAAAGATAAAATGATATTTCTGTACAAAACTTAGCCTAATTTACAAACGTGTTGCCCATCTTCAAATAACCATGAAGATACAAAAAATACAGCCAAATTATCTTTAATGTACCTTCTTGCTTACAATGTAAGCAAGAAGGTTAAGTAAGTGTATGTAAGATGATCGACGGTAGGTACCAATTAATTTACCTACCGGCTGCCGGCGATAACGTGATCCACTGATGACGGATGAGGAGCGCGTCACTCGAGCAAACGAGACAATCGCATGATTGGCATGTGCCAAAAGTTAGAACGGGTTGAGCGGGGCGCGGGCGGGGGCGGGGGGCCGCCACATCAGCTGGAGCGGTGACGTCACATCGTTCGACCACCATCACGGCACAATGGCTCGCCTGTGCCGCACGCCCCACACCGCACGCCATACCACACAAGGAATACCCACACGCCAATCGATATCTAAAACTTCGATCGAGCATTATGCCGTTAGGTGCGTCACCATAGTTGTTTGTAAAAAAAAGAATAACCTAACGTTCCTTAACTAAGACAATTGGTAAAGTAGTCATAGCCGATGAGAGAGCAAAAATAATTTAGACAGGTGATTTAAACTAATAAGAGCAAGCGAGATGATAAAACTTCTCACGCCCGCAACCGCCACCGCCGTAGGTTGAACTTGATTAACTGTCGGACAGTAGCTATAGTGAAGGTTAAATTAACGCCGAACGAATAGTATCGATTACCGACTGTTAGAATTCTGAAAATTATGAAGACGCTTAGTTCCTATGTAAGATAAAATGGTACCTACTTATCTTTATTGTCCACATGTTTGGTGACGAATGACTTTTGATCATGCATGAGTAATATTACTTGTAAATATGTAACATTTTTCGTAAAGAAATAAAAGGAATCAACAAGTGTACAAAAACAACCTATAAATCATTGTATAAAAATATATAGGTAAATTATGTAGTATAATAATACCTCATTACATTGTCGAGGAGGCAGCCAGATTATTATCAGCTCGATAGTTTAGTTAGAGACTGCCGCGCCGGCCTCCCCGTCTGCGGTCATCTCAACCTAATTAACCGACTTCAAAAACGAGGAGGTTCTCAATTCGGCCGGTATGTTTTTTTTTTTTTCTATGTATGTACACCGATTACGCCGAGATTACTGATCCGATTTACGTGATTCTTTTTTTGTTCGACGCGGAATAGTTGCCATTTGGTCCCATAAAAATTTTTTCAAAAACAGTTGGGTACTTTGGTTTTAAATTTAAAAAAACTTAAATTATTAAATCGACTACATATACGAAATTGCGAATTTTTGCTTTTCAAATGACTTTTTAGTGAAACGATACGATAGTAGGAAACAATATAAGTTTACGGTCACCCATCTAGCTTCGACAGTAGAAAGTTACCACTAAAAATTGTAAAAAAAAAATTTAAACAAAAATTAATACAGACTTCAAAAAACTGAAAAGGATAAAATAATTAAATTTATGTAGGTACTCATCCCCTAGAAACATATTTTTGGAGTTGGTGCTAAATGGTTTCCAAAAACAATAGAAAGTGAAGCACCCACTCCAAAAATATGTTTCTAGGGGATGAATACCTACTTAAATTTAATTATTTTATCCTTTTCAGTTTTTTGAAGTCGGTTTTAATTTTTGTTTTTTTGTTTTTCTAGTATTCTTCAATTTTAGTTTGTATTAGGATTATTCCGAAAGGTTTTTTTTATACAAAGCACGGCAAATGACTCAACAGTACCTGATGTTAAGCGGTAAGAAGAGTCAATATGCGAAGACAGCTAGTGCAGTTTAGACACTGCTCTATCCGTCTCCACCTTTGCCTGCTCAGAAGGTGTTTTTTCACGACTCTTTGGAAGAATATCCCAATGTTATTGGAAGGAGGGAACACAATGTACAGACAAAGAATTCCAAATTATGTGACTACAAAACGAGTTGGTATTGGTTCATTTCCGTTTTTCTTTGGGTGATTTACTTAGCTTATGTGTTATTTGGGTACTGAATGAGTTAATAGCTAGGGATCTCGTTGTAGTATTGAAGTTGTTTGTGGCAAGCAGCCGTACGGCTACACTATGGTACGGCCCGCCTGGTGGTAAGCGGTTACCGTAGCTTAGAGCCGCTTTTAGCACCTTGATGATGTAGATCTTACCCATCATCACCAGCCTATATACGTCCCACTGCTGGGCACAGGCCTTCCTACATGGGCCAGCGTCGTTGTGTCAGGTTGGTGGATTAAAGCGGTTACACTGACCACTGGGACTAATGGCTTAACGTGCCTTCTGAAGCACAGAAGAGTACGAGATTAGAAATGTTGGTTGACCCATCCCGGGACCGACCATGGCAAAAGCTGCTTTGTTTTCGTAATCAAAATCAGAGCGCTCAAACCACTATGTTATTGAGCTCCTCACGCCACCAAGCTGCCCAAGAAGTTGCCTATTGAACCCTTGCTACGAAGGAACTCAGCTTCCCTAATGCAGTAGGGAACAACGAGGCCGGCATTGCCACTCTCTCCACTCTATAAATATCAAAAGAAAGAGTCATGTTGACAGTATAGGAGACGAGCGTCCTGTTCTCCAACATAACGTTTTCTCATTGAGCCCTGGCGACCTTACTCACCGCGGGAACACAACCACAAATATAATATTTACTTCTAAGCACCTATTTAATTAGCTAACATTCGTTTTTATCACAAACACATTGAGCATATTTTCGTTGTACCTAAATAAACTATAATAATTGATCAGCATTGTTAAATTAAAAATGGACTTAATCCGTATAACGATAAGGTATCTAGACGCATAGAGAAGTTGTAAATAAACAATACTAGAGCAATAAAATGTTATGTGTTAATTACAATATTATACGCAAGTGTCATACCCTTGCTTACTTTGCATGGCCAATGTAAGGCATTCAGTATTTTTATTTTACTTCGTTTTAATTTGTTCTTAGAAAGCGACTCATACGACATTCCGTCAATGTGTGCCTGCCATTGTGCATTATTATAACAAACTCATAGAAAAAGTGAAATGTTGTTTTGATACATCACTTGTCATGATTGGTGCGAGCGGGCGCGTGTCGGTCGTCGTCCGCGACGTACACTCGAAATCGCAATTCGCTCACGAATCATTTGGAAAAGTATAGTGCCGCGTTCATTTGTTTGTACTAATTAACTAACTAAAGCAGTATTGTCACGCGTCAAGCAAGGCCCAGTAGGACCGTAGTTTTATCAAAGTCAAGAAAAAAACTGAAAAGGATAAAATATGTAATTAAAAAGTTACTCATCCCCAAGAAACATATTTTTTGGAGTTGGTGCTAAGTTGTTTCCAGAAAGAATAGATAGTGAAGCACTAACTCCAAAAAATATGTTTCTAGGGGATGAGTAAGTACCTAAATTTAATTATTTTATCCTTTTCAGTTTTATGTAGTCGGTTTTAAATTATTTTTTTCACATTTTTTAGTGATAACTTTCTAAGGTCAAAGCTAGAAAGCTAGATGGGTGAACGTCAGCTTATATAGTTTCCTACTATCGTTTCACTGAAAAGTCATAGGAAAGCAAAAATCCGCATTAAGCATACCTACCTACGTAGATGACTTTTACATTCCAGTTAATTTGATTTAATAACGAAACTAACAAATCGATCTTTTTTTTAAATCTATGTGACCAAATGGCAACTATTCCGCATTGAACAAAAAAAGAATCACGTAAATCGGATCACAAATCTCGGCGTACCTAATCGGTGTACATACATAGGAAAAAAACATACCAACCGAATTGTTCTCAATTCGGCTGGTACGTTTTTTTTTCGAGGAGGTTCTCCTCCTCGTTTTTGAAGTCGGTTAAAAATTACATTTAATTTTATTGTTGTTATTTATTGATGTTTTATAACAGCTGACAAGAGATTTAAACTACGGATCAAGCTCTTTGCCTAGCCCCCTGGCTTATAACTACAAATACTTAGACAAATCCCAATATTATCGCAATTGATGATGAGATGGAGCATATAATAATAATAATAATTTCTTTATTGCATAGCCAGAAATAGAAAATAAAGAATACACACAAATATATAGAATAAAGAATTATTACACAAACTAAATTTTTTTTTTCTTAATAATAAATTATAAGTAATTATAAATAGTGCTTTGCCCGTCGTGTAATAATACTAAATAATATAAGCGTGTTATATAGCAAGTATAGGTAATTGGACATAAGATTCTGCGTGACACAACAGCCGAATAAACATTTAGAATAAGAACATTATTAATGTTTTAATGTAGACATTCGTAGTAAGGTTACACAACCATAACAAAAAAATTAATTTTTATTCTTTAAAATTTTTGTTTCAATATTAAAAAAAAAACAGTGATAATTTGCGAAGGTCAAAGCCAGATGGTTGACCGTGGACCAGCCTGGTAGTATTCCAACGCAAATAGAATTAACATAAGCACCACAGAAAAGTCACAAGAAAGCAACAATCCGCAATTTCGCTTACATTGATGACTTAATTATTTCAGTTATTTTGATTTTGAATCCAACTACTTAATCGATTTTGAAAAAGAAATATGGGAGTAATCTGAAAGTATACTCTTTCAATTAAAAAATAATTTTCTAAATCGGCAGTTATAAATGGCAGAAGTCTGAGGTGGCAAACATTAAAACAAAGGCGAATTGATAAGCTCCTCCTTTTTTGAAGTCGGTTAAAAGATAGACAGTAGGTGAACACTGATTAAATAAAAACTAATTAAAATTATTCATATTTGCCATTAGGTACACGACACACGTTTTATCTAACCGCTTTTCCTGATCTTCCTGTGGTCAGTTTCAAGTAAATAAACAGGTATGAACTAAAACAAGTTTAAATGTTGAAATAAACAATGGAAATTTTTACTAAATGTAAAATTTTCATATAGTAAATGAGGTCTACATTTCTGGATTGTCAGGAGCAGGGTTAGCATCGTTAAGCTCATGCCATAACTTTTTAAAGTTGAACCCTAATGTTATACATAAAAGTATATTCCTTAGGTACTTACGATAAAATTACACGATGTGTGATGTGAGGTAATGAAAAGCCGGTGTTGCGGTGCGGGGGTGGGTGCGTGCACTCGCGGTGGTCACTGGCCGTGTCGTCGCCGGCTCGCAATTAGTATGGGTTCGCGTATCGACCGCCGCGGGCTCCGCTCCGCACACGTCAGCTCGCCGCTTTGGTTGCAGCGCGAGTGCGGCCGGCGGCGCGGCGCGGCTCACATCGCACCACCCGCCGCCCGGTGTGGCGAGCTCGGCCGCCCCCTTTGTTACCAACCACCGGATCACATCTTTTGCCCGACGGTACTCCTCAAGACTTTTTGCTGCAATCCCCCAAGATAGAAACCTAACATAAGTAACTATACCAAATATCTCTCCATCAAAAACGGCATAATTTCTGCAAAAATCCTTATCAACTAAACGCTGCCAATAGTCTCATTGCTTATCAACAGAGGAGTAGGTGCCTAAACTGCCTCGTAAGCTAAGAAAAGTTGCCGATTTCAATTGTTGCGCAAAAGTTCCAATGGTACAATAGAGATCGAGGCTGGCATCATTCATTACGGCGGCGGTGATCGCAATATCTGATTGCGCGGCGCGGGGTGAGTGAGGCGCGTTGCCATGGTGCGAGATCAGGCCACGTGAACGCGACCAATCGCGAGCGCCGCGGCCGGCCGGCGCACTAGGGCCGCGGCCCAGTGCACCGCCGACACCAGTGTAACAACTCGCAACAAGCCATTTCTCCCTAATATTTTCAATGTTATCATTACATACGAAATAAAATGTACGTAATCTTATCTACAATAGTCGGCATGGCGGAACAGTGCACTCTATTTTAATTAAAAGATGGCATACTGTACGTGTAGATACTGTCGCGGTCAACCGCAGACACAGCAAGAGCAAGGCCGCGCCGGCCGGCGGGGGCGGCGGCGGCGGCGGCGCGCCATGCGGCGGATACGTTTTATTTACACTGACACACAATCGTCTCTTGCTCGGGGAACAAAGTGCCACAAGCAAATTCGCAATACATACACATTGACAACTAGAGTATTACCATTACTCACCCTCCTGGATCTCGCCTTATGGCACCCTGCCTAATAGGTGACAAATTCAATTTTAATGCTCATTAAATGGATAAACTTGACTTACAATTTTAACATTCAAATACATTGCAGGTTTTTTTTTTATACAACTAAATGACATACAATCTGACGGCCCTACAGGCGGTGGTACCTACCCAGGCGACCCTACATATGGGTCTACCACCTAGTAACATTTTGCAGGTGACGCCTTGCAAATAATTATGCTAATTAATAAAATTTATTCGAAAGACGACTTTCATACAAATATGCTGAGATCTACTTATTTTATTAACCCCCGACGAAAAAAAGAGGGGTATTATATTTACCTAATACGTGACAAGCTAGCGCAGATTCGGTTTTTTTTTTCACTCATAATGCGAGTAGATATAATTACTCTACATACCTAGCATGCAATAATCTTTTTCACTATTCTGTGGTACCTACCTAGTTCATATCCTCCATTCGAACAAAGCAAAGCTCTAAAGCAGGGGTCTCCAAACTACGGCCCGAGGGCCACATCCGGCCCGCGGACAGATTTTGTCCGGCCCGCGGAGAGCTAGCATACTTGAAAACTCCTTTTAGAGAACATATTTTTTATAGCAAAATAAATTTAGTTTACTGAAGTATTCTAATTTTATGTTGAATAATTATTAATATGACATCTACATTGATATGGTCATGGGCAAACTACTCATAACATTGTTGTAGGCTTATTGTTATTGTTTTTGTGATAAGTTGGATAAAAAAACACAGAATTGTAATGAGTAAAGACATGTATAATATGTAGAAAATTTAACTTCAGTATATAATAACTAACAAATTATTGAAATGAATCCAACTAACATTTTATACATTTTAAATAAAAACATAACTTATAACAAGCATAATGACATATGAAATACTAATGAGATTTATGTAATTGAGATTTTCCACTGACAATAGTTTGTAGTTGTGGACTTATTTTAATTGTACCAATTATTAAAAGAGATTTAAGATGCTCATCAGTTAATTTAGATCTGTAAACATTTTTTGTGTACTTCATTTTGGAGAAGGTTAGTTATATAATATGGTTTTGGCCCTCAGAACTTACTGGAGTAATCAGTTTGGCCCTAAGGCTGGAAAGTTTGGAGACCCCTGCTCTAAAGGAATGGTTTTAATAAAAAAATTACCATGTCTATAATAAAACGTTAGCTACGTACTATGTATTAGACTAATTTAAGGATTCCAGAGATTTTATGTCTTTAATAATTTAAGACAATTTGACAATTTTTTAAATAATATTAATTTAAGATTTTTAATATTTTAGGATTGAATTTATGTGGTGAATAATTGATAAATTTAATGATTCAATGTATTTGGTTGTAAATAATTGTTAATAATTTTTTAATAAAGATTAGTTGTATTATTAAATAAAACCTTTTTTCAATATAAAAATTTGCACGTCTGCTAGCAGGCTGGATACCATTTCTTGTTAATATTTAAGACCATGTAAGACTCCCGTGTATTCATGCAAATAAACGAAGATTATGATTATGATTATTACGTTTTATTATAGACATGGTAATTTTTTTCACAACAGAGGCTCTGGAGTAATTTTCATACGATTTGACAAACAGTCTATCATTACTAAAGTTCAGTTTTCAGTTTGTATCAGTACTTGCGTCAGAATACAGCTTCGCTCATGCTCACTTGTTGAACCACTAAGTATTATGCACTTTGGTAGCTATAGAAACCTAGCTACCTATGTTACGGCTAAAGTGGATAGTGAAAATAAATTAGTGTTCGGCCCGGCTAAACTGAACGTAAATAAAGGATTTAAGCATACTCTGGTGGCCGTGGGCGGCTCCTACGCTACTGGGCAATATAGGCCTCCCCCAAGGTTCTCCAAGCCTATCAGTACTGCGCTGCCCGCATCCATCTAGATGGTCGGCCCACCTCGTGGGGGCCAGCACTGCGTCTCCCGGTACGCGGCCGCCACTCGAGGACCTTTCCGCCTCAACGGATGTCAGTCCTTATTACAATGTGGCCTGCCCATGCACTGCCACTTGAGGCTCGCAGTTCTGTGGGCTATGTCGGTTAGTTCCTATTGCAACAGAGCATGCGCAATGAAACAAACGTGTTCTTACCTTCTTATTTCACGAACAAAGAAATTAAGTAACACGTTTCTTTGTCGTGCTTCCAAATCTTCTTTGCCAGCACACGATGTTTCCTCCATCCTATAAAAAGGGTTCCTTAACCTGTCAAGTCACACACTTGTAACACAATCGCTTCTTTAATTGTCATGACTCCCGGGAATCTTTTGCGGTTTGACAAATTAAAAAGAAAACGACAAACAAGGCACCTTAAAGGCCGGCAAGGTAAGGCGGCTACAAAAGTGTTCATGCTGCGTCAGCTTGTCACATATGGGCTCTTTTTACCGCGCATATCATCAGGTGGGAAGTCACTTTCCTGTTTTGTATAAATAACAATTAAAAATGACTTGACAATTGGTTTGTGAACGATGCCGACTCCGAATTTGAAGCCCAGAAACGAGATTTTTTACACGTGCACGTGCGGCGCCGGCGCCGGCGGTGCGCCACTCAACATTTGTCCAATTTCAGCATCTTCTGATGTAGTGCAAATATATTAACCCCTTACTGCATGACATGACATATAAATAAATAAAAATACGAATACAATATATAAATCTATTTAATTAAAAATACAAAATCAACATATGTACTTAGAATATTAAGTTGACTCATTTAAAACACCCTGAAATTCCGCAATTTTACTTAAAATTTTCAGAAACAATTTATTGTTTATTCTGTGTAGATGTAACGGGATCTCGAGAGTGTTTCTAAAATTATTATAAAATATATTAAGAATAAATATACTTTTTACATACCCGTGTGTACCTACCCCACGATAAATACTGTGTATTTTTTTGGATATAAATTTATAATACAGAACATAAGTTTGACCAGTCACTCGGACGTTTTTTGATGTAGTTATTACAGTCACGAACAACAAATTAATACCCACTTTATCATTAACCCCTGACGAAAAAAGAGGCGTGGTATTTTAGCATCCTTATTATCTAGGCAATAAGACTCCGAAATAGGCACAGTCACGAACTTTGTTAAAGGACCCATTTTCTTAAAATGTTCTATGAACACAGAAAGTGACAAAAGTGTATACATCTGTTTGATGGCAGCCTTCATTTCTTTGTAAGCACCATGAGCGAAGCTATCAGTTAACAACACGATATCGATCACGTTAAGGCCGTTTAAATGTTGCGAAATTTCAAGTTATCATAAAATACGACTACAATACGATCATTTGGTATATGTACATGGTGTCATTACACTAGCATCGACGTCACACTAGGGCTCGGGCAGCTGGTCGGGCAGCTGGTCGGGCAGCTGGTCGGGCGGCTGGAGGGCGGGGCTCCAGTCCAGGAGGAGCTTCCCGCGCGCGTGGCCGCGGCCGGCGCGGGCGAAGGCCTCGGGCGCCGCCCACCACGGGAACACGCGCTCCACCTGCACCACGAACTGCCGCACACCTATTATACCCGCGCTACACTAATACTAAACACCTTTAGAAACTATACCAGCAATTGACTAGGTGCTAGGCCCGTATGTAGGCTCTCGTCTGGGTAGGTACAACCGCCTTTCTTATTTCAGCCGTGAAACAGTTCGCTGTGTTTCAGATTGAAGTGAAAGGTAGCCAGTGTAATTACTGGGCATGGACGGCAATTCATCTTAGGCCTCAGGATGGCAACGCAACGGCAATATCGAGTGCTTTTCCCTTGTGATTGCAGGTGTCTATAGGCGGCGGTAACCGCTGACCATCAGGTGGGCCGTCAGCTTGTTTGTCATCTAGTTGTATAAAAAAAAATCACTGTAGGGAGGACATGATACTAAATAGCTTATGAAATGATACCATCGATTCACTATGAGGATAGTGGTGTGGAAGTGTACGGGAAAGAATTAGACAACTCAGCCTAAAGTTGGTCATCCAGCAGCATATGCGTCCAAGTCACAAACAATAGTACAGTTGTGCTCATTCGATACATAATAAATTTATCGTAAGTCGGCGGTGCCCCTAGTGTAAGTGCCCGTCGAATTGAAACGAAAACGTTCGTCGTCGTGATAACTGTAACTGTCACATTCTATACTAAACGGCACCAGCGCCTCTGTTGTGAATTATTGGAAACTTTTTTTTTACATATGAATCTGAGAGGTGAACACGACGATGATCGTTTTAGTTTCAATTCGATTAAAACTTACACTAGGGGTAACGAACCTACACGAATACAGAAAACTTTTTCGAAAATAACGAAAAGAGAATCACAATAAAACTTTTTTAAATGATTAATAGGCAAACATTTGACCACAACCACACTTGGTGTTAAGTGATGATATGGCCTACGATGGTTCATATAAAACAAAGTGATTAACTAATAACTCATTTCTAGAACGGTGTGTCGAACACAAAACCAATGTTTAGAGTCGAATCATTTTCTTAACTTTGGTGAATATACACACAACATTGTTCTAACTAAAGTAGGTAGGCAAATGTAAATCGATTCTGATAATAGGTACTTTTTTGTTTTAATGAGAATGTATACTTTTAGGGTGGTCCCGTACAAATTCCATCTCGATCTGATGAAAATCAAAGATGATTCAATTGTTTTTAATTTTTGATTTTAACATTGTTATAAATGTTTGAAAAATTACTTAGTAATTAAAATAGAATAAAACTAGAAAAATTCAATTGTGTCTGTTGGAAAATCAAAGATAGATAACAGAACTCCTAATGAACAATAGTCAAGTTATAAAAACATTACATAAATGTATTTCAACCAGAGACTAACAGACAGGTTGCTACCGCTATTAAATTGTAACCATTTAGCATTAGAAATTTATTAATAAAAATTGTGAAAAAACGCTATTTTGGCCGTTTTAGTGTTTGGAATTCATAGCGTGTCTTGTATATTTACAATAGTTTTGTTCGACCGGCTCATTGTACTAATGTATACAAACTCAAGGCGTTGAGGTCTACTTTTGAGACCTCGAGGCGAATTTGCAGGACTCAGTGAGCTCGGTAGGCTTATAGATACGAGCCTAGCCGAGATGCGAGCTCTATGAGCCCCGCCTCGAGACTTCAAAAGAGTTCGAGCCTTCAAAAGAGCCTGAACTTATCGAAAGAGGTCGAGCCTGAACTTATCGAAAGAGGTCGAGCCTTCAAGAGCTGGAGTCTTTAAATGAACGCGAGCCTGCAATAAAAGCTAAAGTTTATGTTTATTACTTTAATATCTCCGTAAGTAATAATATATGTAGGGACCGGGACTCGGGATCAGAGCCTATCGAGCCCACAGAGTTTAAATCTGACTCGAATGTCCAAAATTAGAACTCAAAAAGATGAATATGATGATGTGTGTGGTGATTTTTAAGTAAAGAATTATTATTATTTTTAATTTCTTAATCATAAATTATCATTGCACCGATATTGTATATCTTTACTCCCTTACTGGTCGACTGGGAGAGAATGCTGTATAGAATTAAGTCCGCCTTTTGTACTTTTTTTTATGCAATAAAGAATAAATAAATAATGTCTTATGTCATAAAGAGTATCTTAGATGTTTAATCTATTATGATTTTCCTCTAGTCATTCATCAGCAGCCCATCATAACTAAAGCGCAGGAAAAGAGCAGAGCGCTGAAAAAGACTCGAGATCGATCGAGCTCTATAAAAGGCTCAAGCTTTCAAAAAGGCTCATACAAACGACATCGAGCTCTAGACAAAATGACTCGAAGGTCTATAGCCTTGTACATCACTAAGTCACTGGCTGAGAACGGCCCTGGGGCACTAGGATGTGATAAGATGACATTGGAATACAAGTTGAATGACGGTGAAATTACGTATATGTGTAATGTAAACCTTTGTTATGTATTGTATTATTTCGTTAGCCAAATTCTGCTGGTTTATTTTTTGGTGTTAACGGATAATACCATTGTAAGACCAGTTTGCCATATAATAAATAAATTATAATTATAAGGCGGGCTCGCTCACCTGTCCGCGCTCGGCGAGGCGGCGCACGGCCTCGATGTCGTCGGCGCGCGGCTCGAAGTACGCCCAGCGCACGTGCGGCGGCGGGCACGCGGCGGGGGAGGCGGGGGAGGCGGCCACCACACGCGCGGTGTGTGCGGCCGCAGCGAGCGCCGCCGCCGCCGCGCCCGCCGCCAGCCCGCGCCGGTCCGTGTCCCGCAGCAGCGGCGTCGTGAGCGTGGCGTAGCGCGTGAACCGCCACGCCCGCGCGCCCGCCGCCTCCCCGCCCAGCCCCGCGCAGTCCACTATCGCCTCGTACCTGCGCAACGTCCTCAACCATCTTTACCACCTTATTCAATACTCCTTGGATCATAATCGGATTAGCTGTTCCATGTTTCGTCTTGTTCTCCCACGGGTCGAGTGTCGTATGTAAATTTCGGGAGTGATCCAAGGACTCTAGATCATATTTGAAAGACAAAAGTATAGTTCCTTTGACAAGTTGTGTAAACCCGCATGCGTTGCGTGATTTCCCTTGTCATTGCAGGTGTCTATAGGCGGCGGTAACCGCTTACCATCAAGTGAGCCGTCAGCTTCTTTGTCATCTAGTTGTATGAAACAAGAAAACACCTAGTGATAGCTTGTATTCACTCTGAAGGTCTATTTTATAACATACATTAGTGTTAAATACTCATAAATGAAATAGGTAGGTATCAAATGTTTTCAGTGACAACTACCGCTAGCTAGGTGTTTAATCGCCAATGTCAAATATTGTATATAGAAGTTTAGTATGCTATATTAAGTATAATAAGTTAGTTACAAAATTGACTACTAGATGTCGTTGTACTTTTGGTTTGATTTTCTAATTGGCGGTGTTGAGAATTTCTCCATATTAATGACTTTCCTGAGGAATTACAATAAATTGTTCTCGACTAACAATCAAGTTGTTTTATTTATACCATCACCTTTTTAAGAACAGTTTTCCAGGCCTAGTAGGGTGGGGAATTGTTCATGGTCCTTCGAGCCGAATACCTTAAGTATCCATCCAGCAGAGTGACGTCATTAGAGCAGCGTGGTCGCTAGAAGAGCGATTTCTAAGGCGGAAGCGGATTCAGTGTTGAGCCAGGAAAAGTGAGTTGTGCAGTGAAATTGTGAGTACTCTTTGATTTACGTAGTTAACTGTCAAATGGACTTAGAAAATTTCGATCAAGAATAGTTTGATATAGTAACCAGTAGAATTGAATAGTTTCGGAAAAAGTGTCCATACGGGGAATCCATGCCCGTTTTCTAAGCCAAGTGTATGTGAAAACACTTAGAAAATTTTCACGATTTCGACCATTGACTTAGAAAAATTTACGACATAAAATTATTTTGAAAAATATTTGGTACTACTAAACATGGATTCTTACAAAACTTATAAAATACAAGAAGATAATAAGGTTAAGATTCAGAAGTCTCGTATCAATTTCAAAAAGACACCTAAAGAGCGGATAACCATTTCTTACTTGGAAACTCGTCTGGAAGCTTTGGAAAAGCAATGGTCAACATTTTATGATACACACCAGAAACTTATTTCCGAAATTAGTGCGACAGAGTTGGAAAGATCCACGTACTGCACTTGTGACGCCTATGATCAAACTGAAGAAATTTACATATTTTACAAAGCGGAATTAAAAGAAGCTATTTTGAAGTTTACTAGAGATGCTAAGTCCAATGAGGTTAATACTGCATGTGTACCGAATACCGACCAATCCTTTAATATTCAGTTGCCAAAAATATCTATTCCTAATTTTAGTGGTAAATACTCGGAATGGATAAGTTTTCGCGATCTATTTCTTTCATTAATTCACAACAATAAAGGATTGGACGATGTTCAAAGGCTGCATTATTTAAAAAGCCATTTAGTTGGAGAAGCTGAGCAATTGCTAAGGCATATTTCTATCACTGCATGTAATTATAAAATATGTTGGGATCAATTGGAGCATCGCTATAATAACAAACGGTACTTGGCTAATTGTGTTTTACAGCGCTTTATGAGCCAAAGGAATATAATGTCAGAATCATCTAGTGCTATTAAGGAACTGTTAGATACAACGAATGAGTGCTTAAGTGCTCTTTCGAATTTAGGCATTAGTATCGATTCCTGGGATATTCTTGTTATTTACATCATCAGCTTAAAACTTGATTCGGAGTCTAGAAAATTATGGGAAGTTGAAGTTAGTAGGTCGTCTCATGAGTTACCTAAATTAAATGAATTTAAGGTCTTTTTGGATCAACGTTTTAAATCATTAGAGTTCCTGGATTGTAAAATTAGTAAACAGAAAAATTCTACTCATTATATTCCTAAAGCTATGCATGCAATTGCTACCATGTCTTGTGTATTTTGTTCTGATGTTCACAAATTATGTAACTGCAAGAAATTTGCTAAAGAAGATGTTGAGGTTCGTCGTACGTTTGTTCGAACCAACAGGCTTTGCTATAATTGTCTTGGCTCAAATCACTCTGTTTATTCCTGTCGCCAATCAACCGCCTGCCGCATTTGTAGAAGGAGACATCATTCTTTGCTTCACCCAAAACCAGTCCCTAAAGGTGACGATCATGTTAGTGATCCGTCAGGAGATGGCGCGGGGCCATCCTCCCAAGTCGAGGTACCAAATATCATGTCTTGTTTCTCGAATATGAACAGCCAAGTTTTACTGGCCACTGCTTTAGTTAAAGTAGAAACGAGAACGGGCACCTTTGTTTTAAGATCTCTTCTGGATCAAGGGTCGCAGGCCTCTTTCGTAACTGAGTCTGTTGTCCAGATGTTAGGTCTTAAAAAGATTTCAAACATGAGCTATGTTTCAGGGTTAGGTAGTGATCAGACTTCTAGTTTGCAGTCTAAATGGATCGTCATGATCAAGCTTCAATCACGCCATAATCCCAACTTTACAGTTGAAGTTAAAGCTCATGTTCTTAAAAAACTCACTTCTCTTCTTCCTGAGAAGAAAATATTCATTGAGATGCTACCATCTCAAATTTCATCCATGGAACTAGCAGATCCAATGTTTAACATCCCAAGTCCGGTAGAGCTGCTACTTGGTGCGGAGGTGTATGGTCAGATTTTGATGGATGGTATTTTCAAAGGTCCACCAGGCTATCCTATTGCACAAAAAACCAAGTTTGGTTGGATCCTTTCAGGCCATATACGTTTACCGCTCAACCTCAGTTCTATATCACGTAATAAAATTGTTAGTATGCACACTGAAATATCCACCAATGATCTCTCGAAAGGGTATTGGGCGATAGAAGAAACTTCTTCTGTCTATGATAGACTTCTTACAAAGGAGGAGCATAAGTGTAAGGTTATTTTTCCTAGAACCACGACTAGATATGATTCGGGTCGCTATGTAGTCAAGTTGCCTTTTAAAACTAATGATCCCAGGTGTAAGCATAGCAATTCGCATAAAGTTGCTCAGAAACGTTTATTCTTACTAGAAAAACGTTTAATGTCTAACCAGGATCTGAAAATTCAATACTTCGAAGTGATTGAGGAGTACCTAAAACTAGGGCATATCGAGTACGTGCCAGAGTTTAGATTAAATAAGCCTACTGCAGTTCATCTTCCTCATCACGCAGTTGTTCGGAATGAGAGAAGCACCACAAAACTGAGAGTGTATGATGCGTCATGTTCACTTAATAACGGAACATCTTTGAATAATGACCTTCTGGTAGGTCCAACTCTTCAGCCCGACCTAAGGCAGATTATTCTGCGCTGGCGCTGCCATTCAATAAGCTTAGTCGCATACATTGCCATAATGTACAGGCAAGTTAAGGTAGCTCGAGACGATGTTGATGTTCAACGAATTATGTGGCTTGGTAATGTCAACTCGGAAATTCAACATCTTCCTCACTTACGCATAGCTTTTAGTACATCATCGGCTTCTTACTTGGCCGTAAGATCTCTACAGCATCTAGCTTACGATGAAAGGGCAAACCTTCGTATTGCTGCCCACAGGGCAACACACGTCAACGAGTTCTATGTCAAGGATTTCATGAGCGGCTGTCAAGTTAAAGACAAGGGTATTCAGATATACCAGGGGATTTATGAATTGCTTAGTCTCGGAGGTTTCCAGCTTCAGAAATGGAGTTGTAGCAGTAATGAGCTATTGCTGAAGTTGGACAATGATAAGGGTGATTCAAAGGATAATTTGGAATTTAAATTAGACTCTTTGATCAAAATTTTAGGTTTATCATGGAATAGACTGGAAGGTGAGTTTCAATACCCTGTCCAACTTCCTTCACTGGAAACACCCGTTACTAAACGAAAAATGCTCTATGACATAGCAAGGTTGTCTGACCCTCTCGGCTGGCTCGCTCCTGTGAGAACTATTGCAAAGGCATTTATCCAAAGAGTATGGTCATCAGGTATTCAGCGGGATGAAGAGTGGCCTTCATACATTTCAAATGATCGGTTTGAGTTTAGAGGTGATATTCCTCATCTTATTGATTTTACTCTTCCAAAATGGACTGGAACTCGCAAAACTAATGGGGTTGTAGAGCTCCAGGGATTTAGCGATGCTTGTAAGGCATCATATTATTATGTAACATCTGAAACCAACCCCGTTGATTGTGCATCATGGGGAATCAGTCCTAATAAACTGCATGAAATTGAAATTTGGAAAGTTAGATTTAAATGGCTGCATAAAAATCAGATGAATTATACTAAAGGCACTGTTAAGATGAAAGATTTAGTGAACAAAAAAGAAATTATTTCATACCATTTACTTCAAATAGATATGACAACTATGGCAAATGACGATATTTTAGCTAGATTTTTTTATTTAATTTATCATTAAGGGTTATTGCATGTTGCCGAAGATTTCTCAGTAGAGAAAGTAACACTACTACCTTACTATAGAAATAAAAAAGTCTTTACTTACCTGCATCCAGTGGTACCAAGGAGCTTGCTTTCTTAAAGAGATAAACTCATTAGTCAAGTCACAATATGTAAATAAAAATAATAAACTTACCCCGCTTAGTCCCTTCTTTGATGCCAACGGTACCCTCAGGGTGGGCGGACGCTTGCAGAAGGCCGGTGTTGTTGAAAATTTGATACATCCAATACTTATTCCTTTAAGGTCACATCTAACGAATCTGATCGTAGAAGGTTATCACCGGTGTACTTTGCACGGTGGTCTTCTTTGATGCTCAACTCTGTAAGGCCTTAGTATTGGATGATTCTTGACGCAAAAAATCTCGTTCGGCAACGTTATCGGAAGTGTATTTTATATCGACAGAATTCTGCACGAACCAACCAGCAAATAATGGGTCGGTTACCAGCATTGTGTCTGGTCACAACACTCTTCTGAGCCCAAGGTAGGAGATGTGGTTTTGGTCAAAGAAGATGTTCTTCCTCCGGCATGTTGATTGGTTGCACGGTATAATCTTTAAGTAACTTTATGGGGTCTTACACTCTTACTCGAGTATTTTCTTTAACGTAAAGACTCTGTTATCAAAAAACTTGTATAAAAACTGAATATTCTCCATTTATTCAACTACAGTTATAGAAATAATTACCTATTTAATTGTTATTCCTGTTATTGGAGAATTAATTCATATTATTATTAATATTAGTTTTGTTCTTAGTTATGATAGGATACATCCTATATTGTAGTGACCTTAAAAAAATATATTAGTTTAAATGATAATATGGGATGGACATTTTGTCCATGGTGGGCGGAATGTTTAATCGCCAATGTCAAATATTGTACATAGAAGTTTAGTATGCTATATTAAGTATAATAAGTTAGTTACAAAATTGACTACTAGATGTCGTTGTACTTTTGGTTTGATTTTATAATTGGCGGTGTTGAGAATTTCTCCACATTAATGACTTTCCTGAGGAATTACAATAAATTGTTCTCGACTAACAATCAAGTTGTTTTATTTATACCATCACCTTTTTAAGAACAGTTTTCCAGGCCAAGTAGGGTGGGGAATAGTTCACTAGGTATGCCCAGCTTTTACATACTTACCACATATTTTCTAAGCTTTTCTATAAAGGCAGTCTCATCAACGTGCCTGAGTAGAGTGGATGTCTATCATCTTACGTTGTATAAGTGGAAAGAAGAAAGTCTCTCTTCGATTTATCAATCACGTCTAAAAACTATGTTTCCAACAAAATAGTATGATTGCGGGCCAGCAAGTGGTCGGTGTGGTGACTCACGGGCCGGCGTCCAGCAGCGCCTGCTCGTAGCCGCGCTCGTGTCGGTGGAGCGCCGCCGCCGCGCCCAGCCGCCGCGCCCGCTCCGCCTGCGCCGCCGAGCACCCCACCACCACCTGACACACAACACACTATGAGCTGTGGCGTAACCGAGCGCTTGTGTCACTACACGTACCACACACACACAAACACAATGCTCTGGCTACCTCACAAGCGTAGAAGCACGGCACTGTGAGGCACTGTGAGAATAAAATACAATAAAGTACATTTTATTGCAAATTATAAGTGTATTGTAATAGTCATTGGTTAAATAATTAATTAGGCTGTTTAGTAAAGTTTTGGCGGCGTGGCCCCCTACCTGCGCGCCATCCGCCACCATCAGCTGCAGCGCGGCGTGGCCCACCCCGCCCAGCCCCAGCAGTAGCACGCGCCCCCCCGCCCCCCGCCCCCTACCTGCGCGCCATCCGCCACCATCAGCTGCAGCGCGGCGTGGCCCACCCCGCCCAGCCCCAGCAGTAGCACGCGCCCCCCCGCCGCCCGCCCCCTACCTGCGCGCCATCCGCCACCATCAGCTGCAGCGCGGCGTGGCCCACCCCGCCCAGCCCCAGCAGTAGCACGCGCCCCCCCGCCCCCCGCCCCCTACCTGCGCGCCCTCCGCCACCATCAGCTGCAGCGCGGCGTGGCCCACCCCGCCCAGCCCCAGCAGTAGCACGCGCCCCCCCGCCCCCCGCCCCCTACCTGCGCGCCCTCCGCCACCATCAGCTGCAGCGCGGCGTGGCCCACCCCGCCCAGCCCCAGCAGTAGCACGCGCCCCCCCGCCCCCCGCCCCCTACCTGCGCGCCCTCCGCCACCATCAGCTGCAGCGCGGCGTGGCCCACCCCGCCCAGCCCCAGCAGTAGCACGCGCCCCCCCGCCCCCCGCCCCCTACCTGCGCGCCATCCGCCACCATCAGCTGCAGCGCGGCGTGGCCCACCCCGCCCAGCCCCAGCAGTAGCACGCGCCCCCCCGCCCCCCGCCCCCTACCTGCGCGCCCTCCGCCACCATCAGCTGCAGCGCGGCGTGGCCCACCCCGCCCAGCCCCAGCAGTAGCACGCGCCCCCCCGCCCCCCGCCCCCTACCTGCGCGCCCTCCGCCACCATCAGCTGCAGCGCGGCGTGGCCCACCCCGCCCAGCCCCAGCAGTAGCACGCGCGCCCCCCGCGCGGGCCCCCCCCGCGCCCCCCGCAGCCCCGCCGCCCGCAGCACGGCGCACGCGCTCAGCGCCGCGTACAGCGCTCCGCCCGCCTGCATGTCATCCAGCGCCGCCGGCGCCGGCCCCACCTGCGTACGATGCCCTTTATATAACTGTCAGTTACAAATTACGAAGCTTTGCTACCATAACAATATTTGACCCTCCGTCCTTTATAAGCCCGCCGGCGTCTCCTCATAATTAGAGCCTATTATGTCTGGTCGATCTGGTTGTCGAGTGTTAGAAGCAAACAATAGAGCCCCGACGGTACCCAGCGGTCGCGGGTGAGCACGAGGTCGGCGAGCGCGCCGGGCCAGTGCGGCGGCACGACGCCCCAGACGCGCGCGCCGGGCCTGAGGCGGGCGGCCGGGCCCGCGCGCACCACGTCGCCCACAAAGTCGCGCCCCACCACCAGCGGGAACTCCACGCCCTCCGCGCCCTCCGCGCCCTCCGCCGCGCGCAGCACGTTCAGTATGCGGGATCCGTACCCGTCTGCAACACACGCGACCCGGGAGTCAGATATCTTGTATTCCTTTGAAACAAAATGAGTAGTTGAAAATAAAAAAAAAGTCATATACAACGAATTTAGCAGAGTATTTGTGCAAGTGAGTAGATATTAGATTAACCATTTATTTTACTGAAATGAATCATAACTGTCGATCCATATACTAAGAGATGGTGGTGTTGAGGGCCAATATAGGAGGCCGTCGTGAATGTGTCGCCGCCATCTGGTTAAATTAGCCAGTTAATTGGGTGCTTAGGCTCAAGAGCCCCCATTGACCTAGGCGTACAATTGATTGCCGGCGTTTAATCAAGATTAAACGCCGGCAATCAATTGTACGCCTAGGTCAATAGTTAATTGAACTATTATTACTCAACGTTGAACAGCTTGGTGTTTCGAAAGTTCGCTCAGTTAGACGCCTAGGTGGATCGTCCTGTAGTGAAGAGTTTCGGTGTGATTGGGAGGTTCAAGGTTATTTTTCTGTGACCACCTTAGAGGTGGTCGTTTTGGTTACAAGGGACGTATAAACAGTCAAACGAAAGCTGTTCGATTGAAGCTCTCTGCCTCGTCCACTTGGACGGGCGGTGTCAGCGGGCCGGGGGCACGCACCCAGCATGGCGCGGTCGAGCGGGTTGAGCGCGGCGGCGCGCACGCGCACGAGCACGTGGTCGGGCGCGCGCAGGGCGGGGCGGCGCGCGGGCTCCAGCCGGAGCGCCGCCTCGCCGCCGCCGCCGCCGCCGCCGCCGTACGCGTGCACGCGCCACGCCGCCATGCGCCCCGCGCCCCGCACCGCGCGGACCCACGCCGCCTCGCCGCCCATGCTGCCCCACCTGAAACACGACAGCTCGCCCATTCTATGACCTGTCATATTACGCTTGCCGCACCATACGGTTTCCAGAGGGCTCGACTGAGATTCCGTTTGACAATCTCTAGATGGCCAACTTTGGGATTTGACATTTGGGATTCGAAGCGAAGGACGAGGGCAGATGTCGAAACATCGAGGGCTTATTTCAAATCCCATACATTTTCTGCTTGGCGGTAGAGATAGCGAATATCGAAGGGCATCTTGTATAGGCCCTCCGATCGGGAATTCAGATCGAGAAACCCGAAGGCGCGCCTTGTTACTTTACATATAAAATGTGTACTTAGATGCAAATGTTCAATATTTTCCTCAAAGAGGATAGAATCACTACATTATAATTTGTATGTGGCATCCATTTGGAAAGTGACACACGCCTTTGTTTCGAGAAAAAACAAATGTCTGGTGCCCTGTACCAGCCATTTAAACATTTTTAATAATTTTGCATTGCTGTGCACATTGAACTTCATTTTCAATATGACCTACTTTATGCATGTACATTATACTTAATATTTTTGACATATCTTTATTACATGTTGGTTTGGCTACTATTTACATATTTTTGATTAGATAATACATAGGTCCTCCCGTGACAACATTGATATATTGCTTACATCTGTACAAGCTCATACACTCACGAAATGCCGAATTTGAATACCTAATCGGGAAAATATATTTGTGCGGCCAGTCTTAAACATAATGTTTTTTACCTGTCAAGCAACAGCTTCCAGACGCATTTGGTTTTGGCATAGCTTGACTAATCAAAGAAAATTTTGATGGAAACAACATTTGATTGTTATCACTTTGCAAGATAACACATTGCCACATAGAAAAGAAGAAGAAGAACAACAATCATCTGTTGGCTTTGCACTTTATCTATTATGTTTATAATATGTTTAATAATGGTATTTTGTAACTAATTTGTTAATTTTATGGCCTACGCAGACGAGGGTTTTTTGTCCGCTAAAATAGATCGCTTACACCTGTATCAAGTAACGCAAACGAGGGATTAAAAGTACCGTGTACAAAAAGTCCCCTGAATAAGTGAGGACATGCAGAGAGCGGACCGGACAAAAGTGTGGGAGAGTCCCTGAAAAAAATAGAACTCGTGTGACTAGGCAAAGCAACGCAAATGGCGGACTTTAGTAAGCGTTGTGCGCTCGAGAGTGACGTACGTATGCAGGACTAAAACCGCACACCGTGTGCATTGAGTTCGCAGTAAATCCGCAGCGGACTTTTTATTCGGGGAGCGTACTTCTTTCTCCGCCACATAGAAAAGTCCGTCGTCTGCGCAGGCCATTATTCTACCTGTATATTATAGTAAGCCAATAAATAGTTTCTTTCTTTCTTTCAAATGACAATTGGAAGCTAGGTTGCAAAACCTGGCAATGAAAGCCATAGTTCTATGTGAGTGATATCACAGCATTAGTAACATCAGTCAGTCGTTCTGACTGGTGGTACCAAATGTGAATGACTGACAGATGTTAATAACAATGGCAAGCTCCCGAACCTGCTACTGTCAGAATGGATGTCATGAAAAAGAGACGTTTAAGTTTTGAAAAGAGACATTTTAAGATTTGAAAAGAGACAAATCTATCTACTTTTTCCAAAGGAGTGCCATACAAATACAAATAAGGTATCCTCTCATTTATGTCATGGTTCTGGCCTTAAAGACCATTATTTAACTCTTTTTACATTGTATTTGAATCCCTGAGTAGTACATTACATTGACGCATGATCATGAGTGTTGGTACTGGCCAGCGAACTGTCAAGTGATCTTTTTGTGTGATCTTTTTATGAATCGCTTGTCATATTTGTATTAACATTTGTCTTTGTTATTGTTGCTTTTGTGAAAAATATATAATTTATCTTTACTGCTTAATATTACTTTACCACGCTATTTCAATTCCTCTAACAATGAGGGACTGTGTATAATTGACCAATGTTCGACTTCAGAATGAATTAAAATCACCGGATAAAAACATGTTCGCAAAAATCCGCAGTTTCGGTAGTCGTTTTAGAGCAGTAAAGACTCAGTAGCTACATGCTACAGCCAGTCCAAGTAGAAGTAATTCTACTTACCAACTCACAATTAAAGAATATTCGAAGAATTAAATAAAAATGCTATTAAATCACGAATTCACGTAAAACTTGCAGGAAGATTTATATTTTGTTTTGCTTTCAGTTTCAATAGTAATTAAAATAGAATAAAACTAGAAAAATTTCACGTCCTGAGGCAGGAATCGAACCCGCGAATTAATTATGTTATTTATAATAATGTTAAAATCAAAAATTAAGAATATTCAGTTTCAATTTCAATATTTTCAATCTGACGAAGTGTCACTGTCAATGTCAATGTCAAGTCAACCTCCTTACGGCCCGAAATACGCAAACAATGCTTGTTACAGGGGCTCGTTCCAAGCCTACAACTTTTTACTCTAAGGCCGTTCCGTACCTTTGGGCATGACGTTTGGCTGTCACAAAATACCCGTTCCGAGCCTCGGAGAGTTGCAACTTTTTGGCGATAAAATTTGACGGTTAAAAAACACTCTGACGTTTAAAACGTCATTACATCCGTCAAATGAGATGGGGTAAGTAAAATCTCGAAAAGGGTGTAGTGGTATGGGTTGGTATATGTGTGAGGTACGTACGGTTATAGCGGCGAATAATACAGTCCAGTTGCGCGATGCGAACAGCGGTTTAATCGTTAGCACAGTACAGTAAATAGCACATAAAATCGTTGTTAAACACTACACAAGCTTATAGAAAGAAGGAGTACGAAGAATAAGGCAGTAGCACTAGAAATGATAAGCAAAACGCGCAAGCGCAACACTGAGGAGCGACACAGGTTTCACGTCTGACGTCAAGTTAGTGACTGGCTGGAGAAGGGCGTGGTGCCCGTGCGTCTGCGCCGACTTACCGGCCGAACAATAGATCACGGCTTGAATTACACGTCTCCGCGATCATACGTCTCCGAGTTTAGACAAATAGAAATGTAATATTTAGTATTGTGTTTATAATTATTTTATATGAATATGTTATATTTATGTTTGTTAGTGTATATGTAATTTATCTAAATAATATTGTGTAGTTTTTATTACAATAGTAAGTTATTAATTATGTTTATTGATTTTATAAGATATTAGTAATAAATTATAAATATGTAATGAGATATATAATTTATAATATAGTATAATATGTTTATATCTATGATTTAGGATGAATCACCCACATCACTCCCCCCCAGAGACCGTTATTACGGGCGAAAGTAATCTGGGAATCTTACTTTGCGGCCTGAACGAGTAACTTTGATACCTTTTTCTGCGGTATTAAAATTCGGTACTGTTGGTGTAAGAGCAGCAGAAGGGGTAGTATGAATAGGAGTGGAGTAGGTATTGGGGTAGTGTGGAGTTGGGTCAACAAGTATGTAGGCGGGTTTTAAACGGTCAATAGACACTGTGGTTTTCCTGCCCTTAACCATAATTTTAAAGGTTTTGTCTCCACGTTCGAGCACTTCGTGGGGTCCTGAATACGGAGGTTGTAAGGATCCTCGTACTGTATCGTCCCTTAAGAATACGTGACTCGAAGATGTTAAGTCTTTATACACAAATACCTTTTCTTTATTGTGACGCGCAGCGGGGGAGGGTTGTAACCTTCTCATGATGTGTCGCAGGCGTGTTGTGAATTGTGATACGTCTGTACTATCAGTAACATCCGGTGCGAGTTGGAAAAAATCACCGGGTAAACGCAACGGCTCCCCGTATACAAGTTCAGCGGATGACGCATGTAGATTTTCTTTATAGGAGGATCTAATACCTAAAAGTACTAAAGGCAGGGAATCTACCCAGTTTGAGTCGGCGTGGCACATTATGGCGGCTTTCAGTTGGCGATGAAAGCGCTCGACTAAGCCGTTACACGCTGGATGATAGGCGGTTGTTTTGCGATGTTTGAATCCGATTATTTTTCCTAGATATTGAAAAAGTTCGGATTCAAACTGTCGGCCGCGATCGGTGACAATATCCGTTGGACATCCAAATCTGGATATCCACGATATTAACGTCTTTCCAACGGTTTCAGCGGTCATATCTGCCATAGGAGTCGCTTCGGGCCAACGTGTAAAGCGATCCACGACGGTTAGGCAGTACCGTTGACCTTGAGACGGTGGTAAAGGGCCAATTATATCCAAGTGGATAAAAGCGAATCTAGCGCTGGGTAGGTTGAACGTGCCAAGAGGAGACGTTACGTGGCGGTTTACCTTGGCGCGTTGGCACGCCAGACAAGTACGAGACCACTCTCGGCAGTCCTTGCGCATTCCTGGCCAAACAAAACGTTCTGCTACCAGTTTTGCAGTTGCGTTAGCGCCTGGGTGGCTAAAACTATGAAGCCTGTCAAAGAGTTGTTTACGCAAAGACTTAGTCACGAAAGGTCTCGGCGCTGTAGTACTAACATCGCAGTACAGTTCAGTACGTGCATGGGGAATTGTCAACTTCTCTAGACGGAGTGATGATTCACCGGACAGAAGTTGGCGAAGCTCTTGGTCAGATGATTGGGATCGAGCCAGCTGTTCGATGTCGATTGGATTCTGCAGTTCATCGACGCGTGACAATGTATCGGCAACAACATTTTCTTTGCCAGAAATGTGCCTGATGTCGGTCGTGAACTGTGAAATATAATCGAGATGTCGGTGCTGGCGTGGCGAACAGTTGGCTTTTCTCTGATGAAAAGCGTAACTGAGCGGCTTGTGATCCGTGTAAATCACGAAATGTCTTGCCTCTAGCATGTAACGAAAGTATTTTATACTTTCGTATATTGCCAAAAGCTCGCGGTCATAAGGTGAGTATTTTTGTTGGGAAGGACTAAACTTTCTGGAGAAAAATGCCAGAGGTTTCCATGCTCCTTCCTGAAGTTGTTCTAAGACTGCCCCCATAGCCGTGTCGGATGCGTCGGTAACCAAAGCAAGTTCAGCTTCGCAGTCTGGGTGTGCCAATAACGCTGCGTTTGACAGGCTCTCCTTGCATTGGTTGAAAGCTAGTAATGTGTCACCTGAAATATTGACGGGATGAGATGCTTTTACAGAGCCTGTAAGCAAGGCGTTCAATGGGGCTTGTATCTTTGCCGCCTGGGGTAAAAAGCGTCTGTAAAAATTTACCATTCCCAAAAAACGCCTAAGTTGTTTGACGGTTTTGGGTGGTGGGAAATCCATGATGGCTTGGACTTTTGATTCCAAAGGTTTAGTGCCGGACTCAGAGACTCGATACCCTAGAAATGTAACCTCACTAGCTCCGAACACACATTTCGAGGTATTTATGAGGATACCATACTGCGTCATACGAGTGAAAAGTTGGCGTAAGTGGTGATCGTGCTCTTCCTCGGTTTTTGAGAATATCAAAAAATCGTCAAGGAAAGCATACGTGAACTCGAGGCCTCTGATCATCTCGTCGACAAACCTTTGAAAAGTCTGACCAGCGTTCCTCAAGCCGAAGGTCATCATTGGGAATTCATAAAGACCGAAGGGTGTAGTTATGGCCGTCTTCGGTATGTCATCCTTATGAACCGGTATCTGATTATATGCCTTAACCAGGTCAACCGTGGAGAAGAATTTACAGCCGGAGATGCTGTGGGCGAAATCGTGCAGGTGTCTAATAGGGTAACGGTCAGGGATAGTTCGTGAATTCAACATCCTGTAATCGCCACAGGGCCGCCAACCGTTATCCTTTTTCGGTGCTAGGTGTAGCGGTGAAGCCCAGCAGCTCTGAGAAGGACGAGCGGTACCGTTTGCTAGCATTAGCTCGAATTCTGATTTGGCTATTTTCAATTTATCAGGTGCCAGTCTGCGAGGGGTACAATGAATGGGAGGTCCTGGTGTAGTCTGAATGTAGTGGACTGTAGTGTGCTTGATAGATAACGGTGTGCCTGAAGGGCGGGTTAATTCTGGGAACTCATTCAAAATTTTATCGTACCTTGTGTCGCCTCTCAAGATTTTGACAGAATGGATAGCGTTATTAGCAAGGCTAGCAATAGAAGACAGTGTTGTTGTATTGTCAATAAGACGCTGGTTTCTGCAATCTACCATTAAGTTATAGAAACTAAGGAAGTCTACGCCTATAATAGCTTTAGTAACATTAGCAACTACAAATCGCCAAGGAAAGTTACGCCTTAAGCCTAGGTTTAAATTTAGCTCAATGTAACCGAAAGTGTCTATGCTTGTCCCGTTTGCTGCACATAACTGAAAGTCCGTCTTGCTACGACGATCTCGAATTGCTGCTCGAGGGTAGACGCACAGGTCACTGCCAGTATCCACAAGAAACTGGGTCTTCGAGGTGCGATCGGATACAAAGAGGCGACCTTTAGACGCAGGGCAATCGTCAGTCGCCATTAGCGACTGCCCGTGGAGTTTCCCGCCTTCTGGTAGTCACAGGGCTTGAGGCACTTTTGGGCTTGCGATCCGAATTTAGCATGGTACCAGCAGACGGGGTACTTCCTGTAGCTCGACGCGGATCTCGCTCTGCTTCCCGAAGGTGATCGGTGACGCTGTGATCTGGTACGGTCACTCTTGCGTCTATGCGTCCGAGTATGTTCGTCTAACTTAAGTGCGAGACGCTCCACCATATGCTTCAGTTCTGCAATCTCGTTTGATGGCGAATTTTGATGGGCCGACCCTGATGACGTAGATGCCACATTGTAAGGAGAAGTGATTTCTTGTATGCGATCGGCCAGGTCAGAAAGTTGCTCCAACGAGTGAGTGGGTTGTGATGCCAAAACGGTTTGGATGCTTTTAGGTAGCCGGTTGCTCCAGATTGTTCTGACGAACTCCTCAGGAACGGATGGCCCAGCCAAATCCATCAGGTGTCTCAAGAACTGAGAAGGTTTTCTATCACCTAACTCTTCATGGGTAAGCCATTGTTTGACCTTTTTCTCGTGCGAAGCTGAAAGTCGTCGAATCAACTCGGTCTTTATCTTTTCGTAGCGTAGTTTCGCCGGAGGATTTATTATAATGTCTTTCACGGCCTTTGCGTGATGAAGATCTAGGTTGCTAAGGACATTATTGAATTTCACCGAGTCTTGAGTGATATTATAAGTTTCAAACTGACCTTCCAGTAACGCAAACCATATTTCCGGGTCGTCTGGAGAAAACGGTGGAACTTTCAAGTTCATTTTCCGAAAGTCGGACGAGTCTTGTTCGAGTGCAGTGGAAACGCGCGATTTTTTTTTGTGTCGCTTAGTGACGTTTCTGTCATTATGTGATGCGGCTGTTTTTGCAGAGTCACTGCTATCACTCATTTTGAATGCTCGTGTTCTTCTGGGGTCACCAGTTGTAGTGGTATGGGTTGGTATATGTGTGAGGTACGTACGGTTATAGCGGCGAATAATACAGTCCAGTTGCGCGATGCGAACAGCGGTTTAATCGTTAGCACAGTACAGTAAATAGCACATAAAATCGTTGTTAAACACTACACAAGCTTATAGAAAGAAGGAGTACGAAGAATAAGGCAGTAGCACTAGAAATGATAAGCAAAACGCGCAAGCGCAACACTGAGGAGCGACACAGGTTTCACGTCTGACGTCAAGTTAGTGACTGGCTGGAGAAGGGCGTGGTGCCCGTGCGTCTGCGCCGACTTACCGGCCGAACAATAGATCACGGCTTGAATTACACGTCTCCGCGATCATACGTCTCCGAGTTTAGACAAATAGAAATGTAATATTTAGTATTGTGTTTATAATTATTTTATATGAATATGTTATATTTATGTTTGTTAGTGTATATGTAATTTATCTAAATAATATTGTGTAGTTTTTATTACAATAGTAAGTTATTAATTATGTTTATTGATTTTATAAGATATTAGTAATAAATTATAAATATGTAATGAGATATATAATTTATAATATAGTATAATATGTTTATATCTATGATTTAGGATGAATCGCCCACAAGGGCACTTCTTATTTTTAGTTCACTTTCAATAAAAGTGAATAAAAGTTTCAATACAGACTAAGTACAGAAAATTTAATGTGGAATTTGGCCTTTAGATAATGATGGAAGTCCTTGTCAAAATTTGAGGTTATTAAAACAACTTGAGTCGTTCCAGACCTAAGAGCAAGACAAAAAACAACTCGGAGTGTTTGGAGTGTAGGCTCGGAGCGCGCCCCAGGGGCTCGTTCCAAGCCTACAACTTTTTACTCTAAGGCCGCTCCGTACCTTTGGGCATGACGTTAGGCTGTCACAATTACCCCGTTCCGAGCCTCGGAGAGTTGCAACTTTTTGGCGATCAATTTTGGTAGTTGAAAAACACTCTGACGTTTAAAATATCATAACATCCGTCAAATGAGATGGGGTATGTCAAATCTCAAAAAAGGCACTTCTTATTTTTAGTTTACTTTCTGTGTGTGTCTTTCTTTGTGAATAAAAGTTTAAATACAGATAATTTAATGCGGAATGGAAGCCTTTAGATAATAATGGAAGTCCTTGTCAAAATTTGAGGTTATAAAAACAACTTGAGTCGTTCCACACCTTAGAGCAAGACAAAAAACAACTCGGAGTGTTTGGAGTGTAGGCTCAGAACGCGCCCCAGTGTAAGGCCTTGGGACGAATTGAATACGGTGCGATGTGCGCATTGTGACAGCCAAACGTCATGCCCAAAGGTACGGAACGGCCTTAGAGTAAATGTTGTAGGCCTGGAACGAGCCCCTGTTTGACCCTCAGAACAGTTTGACGGTTTGACCACACTTTTGCTCCAGTCAGCTTCATAAAGATATTGAGTGACAGGATGGTCAAATATATGTTAGAAACAAAGTTTCAATTATATCTTGCAATCACGGAGTACTTAACCAGTGGAGAGCGCATAGATGCATTCCTCCTTAGAAACACAGGCCACTGCTTAGCGGTGCGGGGGCGACGAGGCATTGGCTTCGCTGATTGGTCAGTTCAATTACACGTGTTTTTGTAGGGAGTAGGGAGACCATAAATATTATCGACTATCGATAAAAACTATAAGTCAACTTTGGTGCGAGGGAATTTCTAGTGTAATTAAACAACATAATAACTTAGTACGATTTTAATGAATGAACGTAAGAAAGAAAGAAAAAATATTTTATTTAAATAGGCCACAAAGAAACACTTTTAAATCGTCAAAAAAACACATTGTTACAACTATCACAAAAAATATATTAACTAACAACGTCATAGTCTCTGTCTGTCTGTCATGTCTGAATTTACACCGGTTCCAAAAGTTGAACTACCGAGAAGATTCCGGCAACAAACTCATGTAGTCACTCTTTTCAAATAATAAATTACAATGTTTTTTTAAAAAATATAACTTTTAGCAGCGCAGTGCCGCCCAGCGAAAAAAAATAATAATATTAGAAGAGAATGTATATCAACGTACCAACAAAGTAGGTACCCAATGTCAAAAGTATTATCGTCATTTTCAAGCTATCTGACAATACACAATCACAATATAGGTATACAGTGGTTAATAGTCATAATACTCGTAAATAAACATATAAAACATTTTGGAATTTTAATGTGTCCACGCATTCTTATCATCTAAATATTCTTGGACCTTAGGACCTTGGACCTTAGCCTTTTTTCATTAAAGTTTGTTTGACATATAACTTAAGTTTGTGAAAAGGCAGTTCAGTTACATTTGGTGCGACTTTGTTGTAAATGTGTATACATTTCCCCATGAATGAGCGACTTGTCTTGTGAAGTCTAAAACTTGGAACAGCAAGTTTATTTTTATATCTAGTGTTTAAGTTATGAATATCACTATGTTTTGAAAAGGTATATTTATATTTGTGAACATAAATTATGTTCTCATATATGCAGAATGTAAAAAATCTATGGGCCCTGGAGGGGAACTACTTTAAATCCTTTAGTTATCTCATTTTACTGAAAGGAAATATTCCTTTATTTTTGAAAAGACACAAAACTGCATTCAAAGATCTTTTAAAACTTGCTAGTCTCACCTGGGAATCGAACCAACTAAAAATTAAAACAGTAAACCCTCGCTATTTTTTTATACGAATCGGTAGGATTATTGTGCAGGATAGAATTTGTCTAGCAAACACACTAATATGTTGTACGTGATACCTATGAAATTGAATATTTATTACAAGTTTTTTATTAACTACCTAGTACCTAGTACTGTAATGTTCATTTGTAACAAGTAAACCATACGTTAATTTTATTATCTCTCTAACATCCAAAGATATTGTATGAAATACAGGTTTGCTAATGTTGTTTATGTCTTAGTACCTTATTGAAGACTTCGATAAGAAAATCATTAAATTGTAATAATAAATTTAAGCACAATTCGTTCTTAAACTAGGCAATCTGAGGAAAAGTTAAAAATGGAACGCATTTTTTAAAGCAACGCGGGGCAATTTGAAATTAAAACGACAACTTTCAACATTTTTAAAATCGTTAAAAATGTTGAATGTATTCGATCGTAAATAATTGATGTTACTTTTTACTTTTTTTATTCCAAATACCAAATGTTTATTATTCAAATTTTATCCTGAACATTAATCCTACCGATTCGTATAAAAAAAAATAGCGAGGGTTTACTTTTTTAATTTTTAGTTGGTTCGATTCCCGGGTGAGACAAGCGACTTTTAGAAGATCTTTAAATGCAGTTTTGTTTCTTTTCAAAAATAAAGGAATGTTTCCTTTCAGTAAAATGAGCTAACTAAAGGATTTAAAGTAGTTCCCTTCCAGGGCCCATAGATTTTTTCTACCCTGTATATATGAGAACATAATTTATGTTCACAATTATAAACATACCTTTTCAAAACATGGTGATATTCATAACTTAAACACTAGATATAAAAATAAACTTGCTGTTCCAAGTTTTAGATATTGAGAAGCAACGGTCAAAATATTAATTTCTTTAAATAAATCCCTTAGTGAATCACATGGCTTGAGTCTGTAAATAGAAATAAAAATTATATTAATCAAATTAGAATTTAGATTTGAATAATACGAAAACAATATAATTAAATCTTACAAAATGATTTTATTATCGATACCAAGAAGAAATTGCACGTAACAGCACTTATCTTGAAAGAAAGAGATAAATGCATAGTACATACATTAAACCTAAAAAGAGAGAGAGGGGTAGAAAGACATCAACGCGTGCCAATTTTATATTTATTAAAAAGAATTTATTTTTGTGAAAATTATTTTGTACGAATTTCATCTAAATAATACTTACCTGTGGAAGGTTATTCCATCTTTTTTGTAATTTGAAGTAGAACTCGACATCCCACACCATTTAATAGCACAACTGGGCATTTTTACCGTATTTTGACTCTTTATATAATATTTTACGTCACTGTGTGATACCCGCGGCAGCTAGAAGCACTCTGAAGCCGAAATCGGCACATAAACTCGTTTTAGCATATGCTTAGTGAGAAGATTGCCCCCGCAAGCTCAGTCAATTGGTTATATAGTCTTTGCTTGCAATTTAAAGTAATCAAATTATTGTAAGCAACTAACAAATCATATAAGAGCCACCGCACATATACAATTTCAAATCGAACAACTAAATTGCGTGCTTTCATAGGCCGCACACTTCGTCGACTTAGTTGGTGGACAGTGTTGCTAGCGCGGTGAAGTCTGCGATAAAATGCGGAAAAACAACGCACTTCTTAACTTAAAAAAAAGAAGACGAAAACAGAACAAAACATTTAGGGTGCATCCGATATTAAGTGACAGATTAGAGCGTGGGAAACATCATACCTTACATTCTTAACTGAGATGTTACCCAGATAAGTTTTTTAAGGGCTTGCCTTTTTTGGACTTCGTCGATCAGCAGTTCTATTTTTTCATTTGTTACAAGAAGAGAATGCAGAGAGCGACTGGCTGCGGCGTCTGCGTGCCCGTCGGCAAAAATCCAAGCGTGGGGAAATCACGCGCACGGGTCTGGTCACACTGCATCTTACCGTGCGACTGACCAACTAAGTTGTTATAGTGTGCGGGCTATCGGCCGATAGTTGACTAACTATTTAGTTGAACGACTTAGTTGATATAATGTGCGGGCTATCATAAGAGCCACCGCACATATACAATTTCAAATCGTACAACTAAATCGCGGAATGTCTAATAGGCATAGAATCTTATGATAGCCCGCACATTATATCAACTAAGTCGTTCAACTAAATAGTTGGTCAACTATCGGCCGATAGCCCGCACACTATAACAACTTAGTTGTTCAGTCGCACGGCAAGATGCAGTATGACCAGACCCGTGCGTGTGATTTCCGCACGCTTGATTTTTGCTGACGGGCGCGCAGCCGCCCAGTCGATCTCTGCATTCTCTACTTACTTGTAACAAATGAAAAAATAGAACTGCTGATCGACGAAGTCCAAAAAAGGCCAGCCCTTAAAAACCTTATTAATAAAAGAAATAAAAGAAGTAGTGCGTTCTTTTTCCGCATTTTCTCGCAGACGTCACCGCGCTAGCAACACTGTCCACCAACTAAGTCGACGAAGTGGGCGGCCTATGAAAGCACGCAATTTAGTTGTACGATTTGAAATTGTATATGTGCGGTGGCTCTAAGATTCTATGCCTATTAGACATTCTGCGATTTAGTTGTACGATTTGAAATTGTATATGTACGGTGGCTCTAATTGTTCACATCAAAAGTGACCAAAAACATATAAACGAATAAGGTATTCTTTAATATGTACGCTGCTTGAATGATCACGGGTATCTAAGCATCCAAAGTCGTCATAAATATCTTCACTGATGCGGTATAAACAATTTTAAATAAGTCTTAAGGTTTATTATTATTACATCGTAACATGAATAGATAAAGACGTAATTTATGAAACAAGATTCGAATTGACGTCTATTCAAATAATAGAAATAATTACATTACATTACATTACTGATTTTTTTGACTTTAGATATTTTTACAAGATTTTATCAAACTTGCAATGTACAGTCGACAGCACATCAAGCGTAACAGTTTGACCTTGAGAGCGCTGTTACTACGTTTGTAATGGAGACGGTTTTCGTAGTGCAACTCTTTCTTACACTTGATGTGCTGTCGTCTGTATGTATCTGTATGTTCGGGTGAAATTTTGCAACTCTATTTTGAAGCACATATCTTCAACGGATTAAGCTGAAATTAAAAAAACAAATTTAGATTGTATGACAATGCATGGTTAGCTGACTGCGGCGTCATTATAAATTCAACATGGCGGAAAACCCAAGATGGCGGACTAGTTATTTTTAATGCACTTTGGTCACTCTCGTAACAAACCTTTAGCACGGCGATACCTCAGTTCTAAGATAGGCTAATAGATGGCGTTGTCACTTTTGTATATATTCTTATATCGCGCTGTTGAGAGTTTTTCATGAGTAATGACCACCCTACCATATTAAAATTGTTTATTGTATCATTATTTGCATGTGTTTTATATAATAGTGTAGTAATAATTATCGCCCAATAGCATTACTGCCTGTTATATCAAAAATATATGAAAAAGCCATGTTTAAACGTTTATATATATTCCTTCTGTGAAAATAATAATATCTTTGACGATTGCCAAAATGGTTGTCGCAAAAATCGTTCAACAGTACTAGCCACCTACAAATATATTAACGAGGTATTAAATATATTAAACGATAAGAAGTACGCAATAGGCATATTATTCGACATGACGAAAGCCTATGAAAAAGTTTTGTTTGATATCCTACTAAATAAGCTATACGGCATTGGATTGGAGTTAGAGGAATAGTCCACGAGTGGTTTAGATCATTCCTAAATAACCGGAAACAATACGTCCAAGTTGAACACATAGACATGAAATCAAAAGAAATAAAGTCCTTTACATCTAGCAAACAATTAGTTGACGGTTCAATACCGCAGGGAAGTGTTCTCGGGTGTGTACTATTTATCATATACATAAACGACCTCCCAAAAGCCATTAAAGAGTCCTGTGTTATGTTTGCCGATGATTTCTCTCTCTTATTATCCTGTAATGATAACATAAATTTAGAAATAAAAATAAAAGAAAACATAAACCAAATTGAACAATGGATGAACGACCATAACTTAGAACTTAACTTCAAAAAAACCAAATTAATGCAATTTAGACCTCGCCAAAAAACTGAAATTCATATGAATATTTCATATAAAAATGTAAAGCTAGATATAGTCCCCTCGTTCTCGTTGTTAGGTATAGTTATCGATTCAAATGTCAACTGGAAAGCTCATGTTGATATAATAAAAACAAAGCTATCTAAATTCATTTATGCCCTAAGAGAAATAAAAAAATAAACAAATCGCAGTGTGCACTGCGACCACTATGTACTACGCTTATGCATACGCTTGGCTCAGCTATGGGGTGATACTTTGGGGTAACAGTACAGATGTTCAAGATTTACTAATATTACAAAAAAAGTGTATCAGGATTTTAACAAATATTAAACAGAGGGAAAGCTGTAAACCACATTTCAAAAGCTTAAACCTCTTAACACTACCTTGTATCTACCTATTTGAAATTTGTAAATTCATTAGGAAAAACCCGTTTTTATATTCTAAAGTAGGAGACATGCCTCGACATAATATACCTCGCAATGAAAATAACTTGGTACAAGCAACATCTAAACTAACATTGCACAGTTCCTACCCAATGTCAATAAAAATATACAATAAACTACCTACTTACATTAAAACTGAAAAAGTTTATTCAAAATTCATAAAACTTGTTAAAGATTTTTTTATTAATAAGACATATTATTCTGTTAAGGAATATTTAAATGATATAGATAGCAAAATTTAATTATGAATAATATTGGAATCAAATATTTGGTTGTTATAGAGAAATGTAGGAGTTTTGGTTGTTTGTGGGAGATATCTGCGCTCTCTTTTATGTTGCAATGCCCTCCAAGGCGCATATGTTTGTAATTGATATTGTAATTTGTGATATTAGTTAACTTTCATATGTAAAGCAATTATATCAATAAATAAATAAATAAATAAAGATATTTCAACTTAGAAGAATCTAAACATAGTTTTGGACTTGTAGAATTATAAGAAGAGTTTAGGACTTAGAATAGTTTTACTAAAAGTGGTCAGACGGGGAATCCATGCCCGATTTTCCTTAGAAATAAAGTGTTCAAACACTTAGAAAATTTTCGATCGAATTTGGACTTGTAAAAATTTGAGAAAATTTTACGAACTTTGAAATTTTAACATGGATTCCTATATCAAAGTGCAACTTGACCTAAGCGGAAGAATTAGTAGAGCAAAGTTAAATTTCAAAAAATCCTCTAAGGAGCGGCTGCGGTCTACGGCATATATCATTACTAGATTGGAAACTTTAGAGGAATTATGGCGTGAATTCACTACAACGCATACAAAGATTGTTCAAAGTTCTGATACTAAGGAACTAAATGCTAGCTTCTATTGCACTAATGACATTTATGAGACCACTGTGGAAACTTTTACGGATTACAAGTTCGAACTGAAAGAAGCATTGAGTAATTTGATGGAAACAAAGTCAGATAAGGCAAATAGTTCACCTAATGGCAATGATAGAGATTTAGATCGCAGTTTTAAACTACCTAAAATTTCTATTCCCGGATTCTCGGGAAAATATTCAGAGTGGATAAGCTTTAGAGACCTTTTTATATCTCTGGTGCATAATAACAAAGGTTTAGATGATGTGCAACGGTTACACTACTTAAAGGGACTACTAGTTGGAGAGGCTGAGCAACTTTTACGTCACGTACCCATCACGCATGGCAATTATAAGACTTGTTGGGGACAACTAGAGAGACGGTATAACAACAAGAAATACTTGTCAAACTGTATTCTCAAGAGATTCATGAGTCAGAAGATTGTTACTGTAGAATCATCGGTGGCACTCAAGGAGTTGCTGGACACCACCAATGAATGTCTTTATGCGTTGAAGAACTTGGGGATAGATATTAGTTCCTGGGACGTACTTGTGGTGTATGTTGTATGCCAGAAATTAGATAACGAGTCCCGTAAGCAGTGGGAACTGAAAATTAGTGAGGTTTCTGAAGAGCTGCCAACTTTAAATCAATTTCAGAACTTTTTAGAAACTAGATTTAGAGCACTAGAGTTTATAGATCCAAAGTTCCATAAAAGTAATATTGTCCATTCTACTAAGGTTCATCACACTTACACAACTACTATTGTTTGTCCATATTGTTCTGATTGTCATCGCTTAGCAAATTGCAAAAAGTTTTCTAAAGACGAGACTGACACTCGACGTGATTTCGTTCAATCTCAGGGCTTGTGCTTCAATTGCTTAAATGTAGGGCATTCAGCTTTTGCATGTCGTCAAATTTCTCGATGCCGTATTTGCAGGCGGAAGCATCATTCGTTGCTACACCCAAGAAATGGTACGAAATCCTACGATTCTACGGGTATTGCAAATCAATCGGTGGTTAAGGACGTTGTTGCACATGCGACAACATCTACATCGTCTCCAGACGAGCACACTAGCATCACAGCCTGTTTTTCAACAAACCCGTGTCAAGTGCTACTTGCGACGGCATTGGTTAACGTAGAGTCAAAAACAGGCAATGGTACCACTCTTCGTTGTTTAATAGATTCAGGTTCTCAAGCAAGTTTGATTACAGAATCGGCAGTTCAGTTGCTGGGTTTAAGGAAAATACCTCACAAAAGCAATATCACAGGATTGGGAAGTGACCAGAGATCTTCGTTGACCTCTAAGTCTAGAGTTTCATTCAAACTACAATCACTTCACGATCCCAACTTTACAGCTAAAGTTCAGGCCTTTGTGTTAAACAAACTCACAACAATCCTTCCAGAAAGGCAAGTTGTTGTTGAGCTATGGTCGGAGTTCTCAAATATTAGCTTAGCAGGTCCATCATTTCATACACCTAACAAAATTGACATTCTTCTCGGAGCAGATATTTTTGGTGAAATTCTGTTAGATGGAATAATCAAGGGTTCACCAGGTCCTCCAATTGCTCAGCAAACATCACTTGGTTGGATTCTGTCTGGGCTGGGCCCATTAACCTGAGTGAAGCAAATATTAAACAAAAATCGCTTGTCAGCATGCATATTGCTCACGTGAGTGAAGATGAGCTGTTCAAGAAGTTCGATACCCCTGTGTTGGATCCTAAGAGGCGTTTAACAGAGGAAGAAAAGAAGTGTGAGGAGATATTTACAACCACTACGGAGCGTAATAAAATAGGGACAAACGTACTAAACCTTCCATTTCATAGTGATAACTCAAGTTGTAAATATGGCAATACTAAACAAATTGCCACTAGAAGATTTTTGCACCCGGAGAAAAGATTATCGCAAAATGACAAGTTAAGACAAGATTATTCTGATGTGATTTCAGAAGACGAAAAGCTGGGACATATGGTAGCAGTGCCTATTGCGTCTAAAATCAATGTGGCACCCATAAAGCAATTGTCATTTCCACGTTTGGAGCAGTGTAGAGCTGTCCTGCTTACGCGCCTTCTAGTTGAGGTAGCGAGCGTAATGAATCTCGATAAGTATTGTGCCCATGCTCGGACAGATTCGTCAGTGGTGCTGGCATGGCTTGGCAGTAGACCAAATCGATGGAAACCATTCGTGGCATATAGAGTATCTGAAATTGTCACCTCATTTGAGACACATCAATGGGCGCATGTAAGTTCCAAAGGTAGTCCTGCAGATTGTGCGTCCCGCGGTGCAATGAATGTGGACGACCAGCAACTGTGGAAGTGCGGCGCTCCTTGGCTGAAACAGAAAACAATAGATTATCACAGTCACATAGGTGAAACTAAATTAGTAGACAAAAAGATCAAGTTATGTATGGTTAATACCTGCACAAATGGTGTAGAGCTGAGCGGTAAGGATGACTTAAGCCAGAAAGGTTCGCTTCGGAAGCTGTTGCATGAATTCGCATTCTGTTAACGATTTGCAAAACGCTGTCGTAAGGAGTTATGTCCAGAATGGCTTACAAGTGATGAATTGCAGGATAGTTTAAAAACATGCATAAAGTTAACTCAAGAGACTTACCTTGGACACTTAGATCTATATGAAGCTGACCGCCTGCCACAAGTGTTTGGCGGGTTTTAATGGCGTCGGTCAAGATTTTTATTTTAATAATTAAAAATTGTGTCGGAGCGAACTTTGTGTTATAAAAGTGGTGTTGTTTTATATACAAAGTGTTTGTGTTGACGTACAACTAAAAGGTTTTTAGAATAAAAGTTATTATGGTGTGAAATACGATGATAACTTTTTTGTGGTTATCCACCTCAACAAGTAGCAAATAAGAAGACTGTCATCATATATTTCGCGTCAAATACTCCCAAGATGCATTGAAATTATGCCAGCATTTCAATGCAATAAATGAAGAAATATATAAGTACTGAAGACATGTCTATATGGGCATAAGTACCCTTTGCCTTCCCATTACTGGGAGCATGAAAAATAAAACAAAAAAAACAAAACCAAACTTTCTAAGATTTTTACGTTTCAATCGAGTTTGAAAGTATTTGTAGCAATGTATGGGATTTGACATAAACCCTCGATCGACTTTCGATTGTGTTTGCATTTAGCGATAGCGATTGTCTAATGATATCTTGTCTAGGCCTTTAATTCAATTTCTTCTTTGATGGCTTTCTGCTATAATTTAGCCAGTGTCAAGTTTCTGTGTATCTTTTTTGTATTTGGACGTTTGTTAACAACTCTGCTTAGTATGTAGACAGGCGTTGTGCAGATACAAGAGCGAATTAAGATTGTTAGCGAGGAATTATTAACAGTTTTTTTTTTAATAAAAGCAAAAGTAAAACCTGAAACTGTTGAATCACCTGAAAAAAAAATACAGAGTGTTAGTATGTTAGAATAGCTGACAAAAGCTATAACTTTATGTTATTAGAGTTAATATACGAGCACAAGACGTCCACAAACGGCGAGTTTACATACGTTAACAGGGTTTTTAAGTTGATGGGTCGAGGAACCCAAGAAGGAAGGAGGGAATATAGGGAAACGTTCAATTTAGGGCAATCAAAAAATATGTGATCGGTAGTACCTTCATCAAGACCGCATTCACAAAGGGAACTGTCCTTAACCCTAATTTTGGCGAGAAAAACGGGGGTGCATACATGACCCAATCTAAGTCTGCAGATGGTGGAGGTTACACGTTTATTAGCAGTTGGAAATTTAAAAAACCATGGTTTGTGAGGTATATCAGGCTGAATGCCTGCGTAATGAGAGCCTTTCGTTTCACTACTTTTCTTCCAATGATCAGACCAGCTGAGGAATAGTCGACCCTTGGCAATCTGTGCTAAATCAGAGGTGTATACTCCACAATGGGAAGGGCAGCCATTGATCGTCGCTTGTTTAGCGCATGCATCTGCTGTTTCATTGCCTTTAATGCCTGTGTGACCTGGAATCCAGGCAAGAACTACGCGAATTCCTTGCTGATGACATTCGAGCATGACAGATTTGATTTTTAGTAAAACTTTAAATTTTAATTTATTTCGGAATTGGTTGCTAAGGAGTGCTTGTAAGCAGCTCTTTGAGTCTGAGAAAATAATACTTTTATTAAGGTTATGCGATTTAACAAATTTTATTGCCTCCAAAATTGCAATAGCCTCACCAGTGAAAACTGAAGTCATCTTAGAACCTTTGAAATTTAAAATAATCTTATATTTCGGTATCCAGACTGCCGATCCCACGTGTCCTTCATTCGATGTTTTTGACGCGTCCGTGTATATAGTAAGCCAGTCCTTCCACTCGGTGGAGATCCTTTCATTAAGATTGTTGTTTGCATCTAAGGAATTTTTTGAGATACCTAGATCTAGGATTATGTCTGGTCGGTAGATTATAGCTTGATAAGGAGTTTCGAATAGGGGATTAAGTCTGAACTGGTATACTGGGCATGGTAAACTAATCAGTTTTCTATAGCTTTTTAAAAGACAGGGGAGTTCTTTGTGCATCCAATAATCGCTAGAAGAGCTCAACTGTTGTAGTTTGTGGAGTTTAGGAATAAGAGGGTGGGAAGAGAGCTGGAATGCTTTAAACAAAAACCGGTCTGATAAATATTGTCTTCGTATTTCCAATGGAGGATCTCCACATTCGACCTGCATGGCGTTGATAGGAGAGGACTTCATGGCCCCTAGTATAATGCGAAGACATTTAGCCTGTATCTTGTTCAACGAGTTTAAAGCAATCTTATTACAGGGTTCTAAGAGAAACGATCCGTAGTCCATTACGCTACGAATAAGGGCGTTGTACAGAAGTTTTTGTGTAAAAGGGTGGGCTCCCCACCAAACTCCAGAAAGCGATCTTAGCATGTTGATGTTTCTCTCACATTTCTGAACAATATAGTTAATATGGTGTATACCTGTCATTCTAGAATCTAGAATTACTCCAAGAAATTTGACCTTGTCATGAACAGGGAATGTTTCACCCTCGTATGATATATCAATATCTGGTATAGTTTTTGTTCTAGAAAAAACAACTACACTGCTTTTGGGGATTGAGAGAGAAAGGCCATGATCAATGAGCCAATTATTAAGGTAATAAATGGCGGAATTAAGTTTTGAGGAAGCATCTGAGAAGTCTCCTACAGAAATATACAGAGCCAAATCATCAGCGTATTGGAGGATGTTACAAAAAGAGTTAACTGTGAGATCTAGGTCATATGTGTAGATACTATAAAGCAAGGGACTGAGGACTGAACCTTGGGGGAGACCTTTCCAAGTTGACCTGGAACACGAACTGGAATTCTGGGAGTTGACAAAAATCGTTCTGTAGGTTAGAGAGTTAAAAACAAAGGTAACTATCTTCTCAGGGATATTCAGATGTAGCATTTTCTGCCTGAGCACCGGAAGAAGTACATTATCGTATGCGGACGCAACGTCCAAGAATACGCCTACAACTGATTTTCGTTTCGAGAGAGCAAGCCGGATATCAGTAACAATAGTACTGAGACTGTCCTTAGTGCTCAATCCCTTGCGAAAGCCAAATTGAGTTTTCGATAACTTGTTATTGTTCTCTATAAACCACTCTAGACGATTCTTAATAAGGTTTTCTAAAATTTTGGCCATAGTATTTGAAAGAGCGATTGGGCGGTAGCTAGAAGGTTCTCCAGGAGGTTTTCCCGTCTTTAAAATGGGAATGATAATTTGAGTTTTCCATTCATCCGGGGGAGTTCCCGAGTCAAATATCATGTTGATCATTTCAAGGTAACGATTTTTGGCAAATTTGCTACTTTTCACCATAAATGAGTATGGGATTCCATCTACACCAGGGGCAGAGTCCTTAAGTTCTGACAGGACCAATGATAGTTCATCATAAGTGAAAGGGGCCGTCAAAGTGTCATAACTGTAGGAAGAGGAAGAGGGACAAACTGCAATCTCATCCAAGGTAGGAACAAAGGGAGGTGCTATTTTATGGCAAAATGCTTCTAACCATGGAGATGTATCATTTGATGATAAATTATTATCTAGTAAGGACCCACGGAATCTCTTTATATTTTTCCATACAGAAGATGGGTGTGAGTTGGGTGACAGGGACAAACAAAACGATGACCAGCCTGCCTTTTTTTTAGAACTTAAAAGCTTGACTGTCTCAGCAGCAATCCTCTGATAGTTGAGGTAGCTCTGTAAATTCATTGAGGAAGAATATATCGTCTCTGCTTCCTTTCGTTTTTTGCATGCTGCAGTACATTCCTTGTCCCACCATGGGGGGGATGTAATTTTATTTGAAGGATATTTTCTTATAGGTATGGATGCATCTGCTGCAGACAAGAGAGCTGTTTTAAAATGTGAGTAGTAAGAGTGAGCATTATCTATATTTATGGAAGGTAGATTGTTCACTTGATCTGTAGTAATAGTATAAAATTTATTCCAGTCAGCTTGACTTAGTTTGTACTTTTGTCTATATGTATATTTCGGGAGATCTCTTCTATAAGAAGCTGGTAACGAAACTATTATAGGGTAGTGATCACTTCCATAGGAAAGGGGTAGGACTTGCCAAGTGATCAGGGAAGTCAAATTTGCAGAGCAAAGGGATAGGTCTACAGCACTTCTGTAATTTTGTGATGGAGCCACGCGGCGCGTAGGCGAGCCATCATTTAAAATACATAGATTAAAATCATCTAATATATCTAAAAGTTTAAAAGATAGAGAATCAGAATAATATGATCCCCATATACTATTATGCAAGTTAAAGTCACCTAGTATGAGAACTGGAGGTGGAATAGTGGAAATAACCGCAGAGAGATTTGACAGCAAGGTGAGACTAGGGTTTGGCATATACACTGAGATGAAAGATAGATCCATAGCACGAACTGCTACTATGTTAAACATGTCACTATGAGTTGGTAAATTTATTTGTGAAAATGAACATTTCCTAGAAATAAGAATGGCAGAACCAGCTTTTCCATCATTCCTGTCATCCCGCAGACATGAATAGCCTGGCAACCTAAAGTTGCTTCCAGGTCTAAGCCAAGTCTCCTGGATGGCAAGAATGACAGGTTTGTGTTTATTTATTAAATAAATAAGGTCAGTTTTTTTATTTTTTAGACTCCTACAGTTCCACTGAAGGATTGGGGTGAATATGACTAAAAGAAGTTAGCTCAGTAAGTTTTTGCTTAATGTTGTACGGTAGCTCCACATCATTAAATCGTTTAATAAAGTTAATTAAAGTTGATAATTGTGAAAATAGCATTTCCAAAAGATTGTCATTGGGTTGGATTTGTGAATTGCCTTCAATAGGAGAATCTATGAATGCACATCCATTTGGGACAGATGATGATGGAGTGGAGGTGATGTTCATATGGGCTTGGCGGTCGTAACCAGGACTAGCCGCTGGGGCATAAGTGTGTTGAGGGATATAAATGGTTTTGCGGTATGATTGAACAGGAGAAGGCTGATGGGTTGTTCTGGAATATACTGGTACTTGTAGACTTTGTGTAGCAGGAGTAAATCGGGTAGTGTCAGCAAATGATTTTTTAACCGGTGCATACCTAGCTGAGGCTTCTATGTAAGATATGCTTTCCTGAGACATTACTAACTTAATTGATTTTTGTCTGTCATGTTCTGGGCAAGAGGAAGCCGTAGCTAGGTGGTTTCCAGAGCAGAAAAGGCATTTAGGGGCGGTTTGGCTTTGACATGATTCTCCTTCATGCATTTCTGAGCATTTAAAACAACGGGGCTTGGATCTGCATTGGGACTTGACATGACCAAATCTGCAACACTTATTACACTGAATGATTGGTAGGCGGTATATTTCCACTGGCAATGATGTGAAATAACAATAGACATGAGGCGGTAATGTTTTTCCTGTGAAAGATAATACTACTGTCTGAGTAGGTATCCAAACTGGAGCACTACCTTCCACAGAGGATTTCCTATGTAATCGTCTTGCACGGAAAGCTTTTCCAAATCCTGAGGGTATTTGAATATTTTGTACTAATTCTTCCATAGACCATTCCACTGGTACTTGTCTAACAATTCCCATGCGGGACACATTATATGACGGGATATTAACTAAGTAATTGTCACGATCTAAGGCTGGGTGGTCTATAAAAGAATTAGCTGCTGCTGCGGACTTAAACTGAACTGAGATACGATTGCGACCCACGCGTTTAACGCCGTCTATTACAATGTTCTTAATATTATTAGTGTGTAAGAACTTTCCAAAATTTATGGGGCGAAGTATAGTTCCTTGAGAAGGATCAGATTCTTTTTTGGAAACGTGGACAATGTATGGAGCACTATCACTTTCAGAATAACTAGTTTTGTCGTTTAGAAATTCTGGTAAGACATAAGTTGTTTGTTGTGAAGCTGTAACCTGTGCGGATGAAGACTTTTTTGCAGGGATAAGGGTAAATTTAATGTTGTCTTGGGTACGTTTTCTATTCGTATTTGCGTTTAAAGTTTGGGATTGTGATGGGAATAAATCTTGAGAGGGTAGATTACCGACCCCCGGGTCGGGGGGATCGGCATCCATAATTAGAACTTAAATTAATGTATAAACTATTTTAGTAACTCACCAATTACACAAAAAAACGAAAATAACAATGCAAACGTAAGCTTAAAGCGAGTCAACAGGACAAAAAAGAACACAATATCCGGAACACTTGTATCACGCACTCAACCTAAAAGCAGAGTGTTGTCTAGGCCTTCTGAGGGCCTAGACAACATGACATTTGACAATCGCTACCGCTATCGCTAAATGGAAAATGTATGGGATTTGACATTTACAATCGAAAGACAATCGAGAGCTTATGTCAAATCCCATACATTTTCCGCTTAGCGATAGCGATAGCGATTATCGAAAGGCATCTAGTCTAGGCTCTCTGAAGGTATAGAAGTTTACTCGTATTCTGCGGTCTTCTGCAAAGTACTCCGTCGTCTTCTGACCGTGACCAAGGCTACGGTGCGAATACCACTAAAAGTAACTGTCAGCTTTATTAGCGTATCAAATGCGTCCCGAAACCCTTTTAAGCGCGCTAATATCGCTGACAGTGACTTTTAGCGGTATTCGGACCGCAGCCCAAGTAATGAATGAATCTTGTGCAAGTTTCTAAACGTATTTTAATTGACGTAAACGTCATCTAACTAACGTCACTTACGTCACGCGTATGCCAAGTGGACATGATCATGATTTATGCTAAGTGAACGAAAACGAAGGACGAAAAAAGAAGAAAACGAAAAACAAATAGAGTTCCACACTATAGTGTACCCACCGACAGCTATCGGCCGATATTACGAACCCATTTTGGTCTATAATGTAAACGAAATGAGGGATACAAAACATCGTGTCGGGGGGTGAACGAAATGTCGATAGAGTACGTGCCGGTGAGCGAGGGCGAGCAAGACGAGTCCATCGAGCTTCCTACCGAAGAGGACGGCTCGCTGCTGCTAAGTACGCTCGCAGCGCAGTTTGCGGGAGCCAGTGGGCTCAAGTATCGCGCGGGCGGGCGGTTGCGCGGCGTGCGGCAGACGGACGAGCGCCTGTGGCCGCCGCGCGAGGGCTGGCGCGCGCACCGCTACTGGTGCGCCGCGCCGCGTTCCACCGCCGCCGCCGCCGCGCCCCCCTGCGCTCGCCCGCGCTGCTCCGACCTCATCGTGCTGGGCCTACCGTGGAAGACGGCCGAAGATGCCGTGCGCGACTACTTCGCCGCCTTCGGTGAGCTGCTCATGGTGCAGGTGAAGCGCGACACCAAGACGGGCCTCTCCAAGGGATTCGGGTTCATCAAGTTCGCGGATTACGAGGCTCAGGTGCGCGCGCTCGGGCGGCGTCACATGATCGACGGCCGCTGGTGCGACGTGCGCATCCCGAACGGCAAGGATGGCGGGGCCACGGCGCACCGCAAGGTGTTCGTCGGAAGGTGCACGGAAAACCTGACAGCGGAAGACCTGCGCGAGTACTTCGGCGCGTTCGGACAGGTGACGGACGTGTTCGTGCCGCGGCCGTTCCGCGCGTTCAGCTTTGTGACGTTCCTGGACCCGGAAGTGGCCCAGTCGCTGTGCGGGCAGGACCACATCATCAAGGGCGTGTCGGTGAACATCTCGACGGCGTCGCCCAAGCGCTCGCGCTCGCGTGGCTCGGCGCTGCTGGGCTGGGGGCTGGTGGACGGCGCGCGCGTCTACAACTGGCCCGCCGACTGGCCCGGCCCGCACGCCCCCACGCCCCTCGACGCCAAGTCCTACCTCAAGTACGAGTGACTCCACGTGTAAATATATTATGGAGCATTATTGGTGACCCTCTTGTTGATTGCTGTCAAATTTTATATGAAACTAAATATGTACATAATTTAATATAGTATGAAGTTGTCTATGCAGTTTGGTTGTTTCCAACACATCATACTCCGGAACATTATTTCATACCACCTCAATCGTAGGCAACCCACCACAGTGTTTCAACCAATACTTCCTACACATCTGTAACCCCTAGTGTGGCTGCTGTTCATTGGTGGCAGTAATAATTAGTTACCCGTGTGGGGTGACCTGAATGTATCAATGCTTTCATTTAGCTTAGTTTTACAGCCTTACACCCGTATTCACAAACGACACTATGAGGTCTCACAGTGCCCGCGGACGCACAGGGTGCCAAATTCCTATTCATTAACAATACTTGAGTGACAATCGGCACTATGCGTTTGTCATAATGAACACTTAGCTAAGGGAGCCTGATAGCTATATTAATCAACACATACTGTCTAATTCACCAAAGAGCATAGTAAAGATTCGTTTGAGTATTGTTTGTGAATTGAAAGGCTAGACATAGTGGACCCACTGAGAAATGCCTTACTTCGCATAGTATTGCTCCTTTACTTACATAAGTATCGTTTGTGAATAAGGGCGTTAATAATATAGTAATCATTCTAAAGACATTTTGAATTTCAACAAAAAAGATGTGACTAAACACTAAGTATACAAGGCTTAAACGATAGTTATAAGTAAAGCTGTAGTAAGGTCTTACACAGTCATGTTGAAATAAAATTATGAAAATATTGATATCTTACTCACTTCACCTAAAGAAGCTAATAATAGTTTTATTATTAATTTCAGGCATGAATTACATAGGTGTATTAGTGCATGTTGGTATCAATTTTTATCTTATGTGAATAAATAGTGTTTAGTGAATATATAAGTACTTATAGTTGATCAAACTATTTTTAAAATCCTGTTATTACTGCCATGCATGTGATACAGCAAAGAGGTCACTTTTTTTGTGTAAACCATCAGTCCGTGTATCCGCAAACAACACCTAGGCAATGTAATATTGTGATAACATTTTTATTTTACACCTATTATCTAGCACAAAGTATGCGTCATCAAGAACTTGTGTTATGAATGCTTGATAACGGAGAAATAATGATAATAATATGTATATAAATGTTAGAAATATACTAAAAAACATATAAACATCCATGACTTGTGAACAAATGCTTGTACTCATCATACAAACATTTGCTCCCACCGGCATTCAAGGCCGGGACCCCTGACAAAGCAGCCTGTTTAGCAGGGGTTAGAGACCACTTGGCCAGCCAGTCGATTATACTGTACATACATTCAGTACTTGTAGCTATAGGCCATCACCCATATTGAATGTTAGAATATGGCACAGTCCAATGGCAGTTGCCATTGGACTGTGCCCGTTTTCTAGAACCTTTGCTGTATCTAGTAATTTGTTATTAATGTTACAAAAGATTGGATATTTTCATACAGGAAATGGTTGCTAGTATAAGCGGAACGATCAATGGGGCTTCTTTGTGTAGTTTATATGTCAGCATCAGAATTATCTGAACTCTCAGAGTGCTCAAAAAAACTATGATTTTTTGGAAAAGAAATCGCAATTACTGTAAGAAAGTGTCGCCTTTTACTTGTCAAGATTGAAATGATGCTATGCACAAAATATGATTATATCATTGCAGTGTTAGAATTGGTCAGCTGATGAGCTTTATTCTAGGCTGACTGTACATTAGTGGTAACCATCATGTAGTTCTATAATCCCTGGACAAGGATCTTAAGGTGGCTGTCAAGGTATCTGTCTTTTACCACAGTGTAACTACAACCAGTGGGCCAACGCCTTTGAAGTTGCGATCCATGCCGCTTATTCCTCGTTGCCGCAGGGTTGTCATATTTTTTATTTTTGGAGTTTACTCCTTATAAATTATTTTTCATAGAAGAATGTAATTTTCGCGGTATTCGGGGGTCCCGATTCCATATACGTCTATTTCGGGGTCTAAAATGGCGGACGCAATTTTTTTTATAAAAAATAATATGGATATCATTTTCGTGGTTTTCAGGGGTTCCGATTCTGAACACAGCATCCAAGATGGCGGACGCAACTTTAAATAAAAAAAATCAATATGGGTATCATTTTCGTGGTTTTCGGGTGTCCCGATGCTGAATACAACACCATTTTTTTATACCACTAAGGTGGCAATCAAGCATACGGCCCACCTGATGGTAAGCGGTTACCGTAGCCTATGGACGCTTGCAAAACCAGGGGTATCACTTGCGCGTTGCCGATCCTGTAAAAACTTTTTCAAACCCTTTTTGAAGAAACCCATGCTGTACTCGTTCGAGAAAACCTCTGCAGGGAGGTCATTCCACAACCTGAGCGTACGCGGAAGAAAGTTTCTCTAAAACCGCACAGTACGAGACCATTTTAGTTCCAACGTGTGAGGATGAACTCCCTGCCGATGGCGAGCAGTGCAATGGTAGAACCAATTTCAAGATCTAAGATGGCGGACGCAACTTTTTTATAAAAAATCAATATGGGTATCTTTTTGTCGTTTTCAGGAGTCCTGATTCCGAATACCACATCAATTTCGAGATGGCGGAATATTATTTTTGATAAAAAAGTTGTGTCCGACATCTTGGATTTGGAAATAGATGTATCTAAAATCGGGATACACGAAAATGATAACCATATTGATTTAGTACTATAAAGTTACGTCCGCCATCTTGGATTTCAAACTTAATGTTTTATTCAGAATCGGGACCCCCGAAAACCACGAAGATGATACCCATATTGATTTTTTATAAAAAAATTGCGTCCGCCATCTTGGATTTCAAAATTGATGTTGTATTCAGATTCGGGACCCCCGAAAACCACGAAAATGATTCCCATATTAATTTTTTTTTATAAAAATATCGCGTCCGCCATCTTGGATTTCAAAATCGATGTTGTATTCAGAATCGGGACCCTCGAAAACCACGAAAATGATATCCATATTGATTTTTTATAAAGAAATCGCGTCCGCCATTTTGGACTTCAAAATTGATGTTGAATTCTAAATCGGGACCCCCGAAAACTATGAAAATGATACGAGACAAGTTGAGGTGATCATATTTATGCAGTCTCTCTCAGCATAGGTAGTATTTTTTAAGCAACTAGGTGACCACCTGGTGTTAAGTGGTTGATGTCTCCTATAGGCACCTACCTGCAATAACAAGGAAAAAAAGCTTTTTAAAATGTGACACTCCTGACCGGCACATCCCAAGTGAGTGTATGAATGTCGGGCTCTCTACCGCCCCCCTCTCGCCCCGCGTACCTCTCAGGATTGCTCTGTCTAGACGTGCCCGTTGGCTGACTGTATCAAATTTATATAGACTGTACGTTTACTATATTATTTGCTTTATTCTTTGTTCTGATAATTTATAAAATACAACCAGATCCTGCTAACCAGCTCCTATAACATCTCTATACTATCAATTTTGGGATTTTTTTTTTTATTACAATGGGTTCATTGTTCAATTTCGGACGATGGAAAAAAAATACAATGTGTCAAGTCAGATGTATTCACAGAATTGTTTTTACCTAGTCATTCACGCAACATTATTATAATACATAAGAAGACATAAATTATTACAAATTACAATTCTTAGGTAGCTATCACATTAACATTAATGTTCAAAGTCCTCAATCGTCATCGCCATTAGGGCGCCGCGCCGTTGAAACTGTTTGCCGGATGAGTGTTCTTCCGCTCGGGCGCCTCAGCGCAGGTACTTGGCGGCCCAGTCCACCCGCGCCACGCCGCTGCCCACTGCCGTCGCCTCTGAATTAAAGAGCCGTCATCATCGCGAGTCGATTAAAATCTGTGTAAGAGCTACTGTCTCGCGGCCGAGATGTTCGTCTACTGTAGAATGTTAGCGAGTACCGTGATGCGATCGGAGGTGTACGGGATGGAACAGCGAGGTGTCGATGCGCGTGCCGGCGACGTACCGCGCCGCGCCCAGGTAGGCGGCGGCGGCGGCGGGGGCGGGGGCGGCGGGGGCGGCGGCCGGGGCGGCGCGGGGCGGGCGAGGCGCGGCGGCGGCGGCGGCGGCGGCCGGCTGCAGCGCGGCCAGCACGCTGCGGCCGCGGCGCGCCGTCAGCTGCCGCGCCGGCTCCGGCTCCGGCGCGTGCACCACCTCGCCTCTGCGGACCGACAACGACAGCGCTCATGTCACCACCCTGCCTGCCATCAGCGAGGTAAACAGTATAGAGAACACATCACCCATGCCGTGCTCCGTTCGAGTGTGGCGATCACGCAGCGCGCTACACTTTACTCGATCACGACTTTTGTATGCGACTGGTTCTACACACTTTATATCTCAATGCTTGCCACGCATTTTGTTAACCCGTTAGGGACCAACCTAAGGAAAGTTGCCTCGCCTTTGCTATTAAAACCAACCGCCTCTGTCTGTTGGCTTTTAATTTGTATCATCATCATCATCATCACCAGCCTATAAACGTCCCACTGCTGGGCACAGGCCTTCCTACATGGGAGAAACACACGAGGAGCTTGAGCCATAACACCACCACGCTGGCCCAGTGCGGGTTGGTGGGTTAAAACGGTTGCAGGAACAACCGGGACCAACGGCGTAACATGCCTTCCGAAGCATGGAGGAGCTCGAGATTAGATTTTGGTTGACCCATCCCGGGACCGACCATGGCGAAGGGTTGCTTTGTTTTCGTAAACGAAACCAGAGCGCTCAAACTGCGTTTACCAGCAAAAACCGACGTAAACGTATTTAGAGATTTTATTTATCATATGATTACTTATGACCACACCTCTTCCCTTATCAGCCCGTACTGCGCGGGCGCTCACAAAATCAAATAATGTAGTGTCTGCTATGTTCGGGTAGGTACCTACTACTTTATAGATTAACATTAAGTTCGAGACTGGTTGAGGTTCACTTATTCCTACTGACCCGAGTATGTCGGCGAAGCGATCCCGCAGCGGAGGCGCGCCCGGCGGGGGGCCGCCTATCAGCAGCGGCGGCGCGTTCTCCGCCTCTATCCGGGAACCGCTTCTGTAGGCGGCGAATACATTAAATTATAATTGCGAATCTGTGCGCTGTCAATTACATGAGAATCTCACATTGTTTCTTTTGCTTCAACTATTCGGTAGGCAGTCAGGTGTGCTCAGAAGTAACTATGATGTCTTTACCTACTACAATAGAATCCCCTTTCATTGTTAAAGATTCAAGTGATGCTATAAGCAACACAAGTGCTTTTCTGTAACCGAAGATAATCTTGAAAGCCTAGATTAGATGATCCTGATGCTGACGGTATCTATTATCCAGATTATCTACCTTAGTATATTGTATCCACATTGTATCTATTAATGAAAATGAAAACCACTTTACCTTCTCGCTCTAGATACCGGTGGTGGCAATATTAGAGCAGCCCCAACGGCAAAATAAGGAAATCTGAAACAAAAAGTTATGTTAAGTTGTAGCGCAGCAGCGCGGCAAGCAGTGTACACAACTTTGTAATAGTGTAGGCGAGGTATAGTGTGTAGTGTATAGTGCATGAGAGGAGCACCGTAAGGCCTGCGACGCGGTGGGGCGCTCGCGCGGCGGGTAGCGCAGCAGCGCGGCGAGCAGTGTACACAACGTTGTAATAGTGTAGGCTAGGTATAGTGTGTAGTGTATAGTGCATGAGAGGAGCACCGTAAGGCCTGCGGCGCGGTGGGGCGCTCGCGCGGCGGGTAGCGCAGCAGCGCGGCGAGGAGGGCGAGCGCGGGCGGCGACGCGGCGGGCACGACGCGCGCCAGCGGCACGCCGCCGCACGCCGGGAACCGGAAGCGCAGCGCGTCCGCCAGCACGTAGCCCTCGGGCCAGTCGTCGCGCGCCGGCGTGCCCAGCACCGCGCAGATCTTGTGCAGCTGGTCGATCTCCGAGTTGCCCGGGAACAGCGGGCGGCACGTGTACAGCTCGGCGGCGATGCAGCCCAGCGCCCACAGGTCGATGGGCGCGCCGTAGCGCGTGTCGTGCAGCAGCACCTCGGGCGCGCGGTACCATCGCGTGGACACGTAGTCGGTGTACGGCGGCCGCGAGCGCACCTCGCGCGCCAGCCCCAGGTCCGCGATCTTCACGAGCTCGGGCCCGCTGCACAGCAGGTTCTCGGGCTTGAGGTCGCGGTGGAAGAAGCCGTGCCGGTGCATGTGCGCCAGCCCCTGCAGCACCTGGTACAGCAGGTTGCGCAGCACCGGCTCCGGGAACGCGCGCTCGGCGTCGCGGATCAGCTGGTACAGGTTGCCGCGCATGTATTCGAACACGAAGTACAGCGTGTCGTTCTCTCGGATCACCTCCCGCAGCTTGACTATGTTGGCGTGATTAAGCTTCTTGAGGGATTTAACTTCGCGCAAGTTCATGGCCTCGTCCCACGAGTAGTACTTGCGTTTCATCCTCTTGATGGCGACCTTCTCCCCGGTGTCGCGGCGCTGCGCGAGCACCACGGACCCGTAGGTGCCGTCGCCGAGCTGCTGCAGCACCACGTAGCGGTTCATGGTCGCGGCGACCCCGTCACAGAGTCACGGAGTACCCGCTCATACCACTCCTAGTGAGGCAGGTAAGGATTTATTTCATTGGTATAAATCGCATTATCACAGTTTGTCACCATAAACTCCTCACTAACACTTGAGTGAATACCTACTCGATCTAGGCAGACTAATAATGTTTACAGTAACTAACATAGAAACGTGACGTGTTACTTAATCTACGTAAGTTTTGCTCCAAAAACCAGCCTACATTGTTAGTAAAGAATAAACAGTTTTCAATGGAATTTTCGTGTATATGAAATAAGTTGCCATGGTTACCGGCAGTACCGATAAAACCATTGTTTTCTACTTGAGTTGTGGATGGTCCCGAGGTCAATCGCGTTTTCACGAAAATGCAGGTAGAAAGTAAAGTGGGGCCATACAGATGTAGGTAATGGGTAACTCTTTGAACAACAATTTCCATAGTTCTGCTAGTAGCTCGTTATTTGGTTCCTCGTCGTACCTCTAATTGTAAGTGTGGGGTCAGTTTGCACCTGTTTTAAGATGTATCGCAATTGTATCCAGTGGTTACCGCGCAGTGACATGATTCGGTGCGAACGCCACGAATGCCACCCACATATCAACCGTAACATAAATAAGTTTAAATTAGTTATAAAGTTTATGATTGTGGCCGTACAAGATGGAATCATTCTCCAAGAATCAGTTTTTGGTTATAGTGTCGGAATGGTTTTTGTGTAATTTATTATTGTTTATTATATTTTGTGTAGTTTTATAAAACCTTACCTTTTTTTTGTAAAACTACACGAAATTGGTAGTTTTATAAAAAATATATGTATTAGGTCACTTTTGATGTGAAGAATTATATGATTTGTTAGTTGTTTACAATAATTTGATTACTTTAAATTCCAAGATATAATTGAATCTTTGTTTCAACATATATTTGACCATTCTGGCACTCAATATCTTTATGAAGCTGACTGTGCGGTAGATATGTATTTTACTGGGTATATTATAAAAAAAATGTATTGTGAAGCAAATATATGTGTTGACGTGCAATTGAAAGATCATCGTAATTTGACGTGTAAGACGTGAGAATTTTATCATTATCCACCTCATCAAAGTAGATTGATGAAGATTCATCATTGCTGGGTATAGGCCTTCCCAAAGGATCTCTAAACCGAGCGGTCCTGCGCTGCCCTCATCCAACAGCTTCCCGCGATCCTTACCAGATCATCGGCACAGATCACTTGATATCATTGGTCCACCTTGTGGGGGGCCTATCAACGCTGCGTCTCCCTCTCTCCGCCCCAACGGCCGGAAGATTGTCATCATATATTTCGCACCAAACTCTTCAAAGACTCATTAAGTTGTGTTATACCAGCATTTCAATGCAATATTTAAGAAAGAAAATACTTATCATATGGCTGTATGGACATTAGTTCCCCTTGCCTTCTCTGTATTAGAGAAGGCAAAGGTAAGGTAGGTATAGGTGCTTTAGTTATTGTTCTGAGGGTATAGGTGACTTTTGATGGTGACAGTCAAAATATAATAATTACAACATTGTGTCTGAGCCCTGAGCGAACGTTGTTTTATAAAATTGGTGTAGTTTTATGCACCAAGTGTTTGTGTTGACGTACCATTAGAAGTCATGATAATAAAAGTAATTATGGAGTGTTTGGCGGGTTTTTGTAGCGTCAGTCAAAATTTGTATTACAATAATAAAAATGGTTTCGGAGCAAACTTTGTGCTATAAAATTGGTGTAGTTTTATAAACTAAGTGTTTGTGTTGACGACAGCTAAAAGATTATTAGAATAAAAGTGATTATGGTGTGAAAAACGATGAGAACTTTTTTGTGGTTATCCACCTGATCAAGTAGCATCTTATGGAGACTGTTATCATACATTTTACGTCAAATATTCCTAAGATGCATTAAAATGTGTAAACAACAACATCTCAATGCTCAAGACATGGCTGTATGGGCATTAGTTCCCTTTGCCTTTCCTTTATAGGTAGAATTAAACAAACAAAAAAAGTAGTATGTATTTCTAATCTGTGCGTGGCGTAGTATCTCTTAGTCTGTGCTCTTAGTAGTCTGTTCTGTGGCACAAGTGCACACTGCACAGTCCACACAAAGAGTACATTTTTTATACGGGTATAGAGGCATCACTCCGTACTACAAAATATATGGCGCTTAGCGATATCTGGTGATCTGAACCGGTAGACAACCAAAAAATTATTTTCTTAATAAAACTTTTTTTTTCTTCAAAACTAAATTTAAATAATCAAAAGTTACTTAAAACATGTTTATTTATGTATTTTTATTATCAAAATAAAATTTCAAAGAAAAAAAAAATTGCACATCGGATTCGAACATGGTTTTCTCGGATTAGAACGCAGGAGGTCTGCCAAATACACCATTTAGTCATTATTAACAGAGATGAATTAGCGCTACAATTTCTACCTAAGTAGGTAAATAATGTATTGAAAAATACTGTATAAAAATTATATCGTTAAAATAATGAACACCAAAATCTCATCAAAAAATTGATATGTCATAAAAATTCAAAACTGACAGGAACTGCTATGACGGCCTAGGTTCAAATCCCAATACATAGGTCACTACTCTAAGTAATTAATAATTTGGGCAAGATATTATAATACAAGTTATAGTAAGAATATTACTAACGACATTGTAAAAAATATCAAAGTTACCTAATATTGATTAGAAATTGAAGTAATTATTTTTTCTAAGTTTGATAAATAACATCTTCAATGTCACATAAGTTTTAAATATTTATTGTTGATATTTTTCAGTCACTATTTTTTTTATGGTTACAGAGTCATCTATCGACTAGGGCCTGAATTTCTAAGCCATTGTAAGCCGACCAAATTAAATATCAGTTAAACGAATGGTCCTAGTCAATACTTCAAAGTTAACTGCAATTGGTCGTATATGATATGGTTATTTTAGTATGAAGTTATAACACCGTGAGGCAAAAAAAGGCGGGAAACGTTGAAGTAGGCGGGAGTGTTTTTTGGCTTTAAATTGTTTTCACTGTAATTTAATATTTTTTCTGAATCAGTTGGGTAGTATTTGTATATATTTAGTAATAGTTTGTATATATAAAACATCCATCACTGTCGGTAAGTCACTTTAATGGATTATAATGAACGATCCACCTGACCCAGGTGGATCGGTGGTACCCTCTGTTGGTCAGAATGTTATTATTATGAGTCAAGATGAGTCCAGCCTTGACACTGATCAAACCGAGTGGTCTATAAGCACAAGTAGGAAAAGGGGCAAATTGACAAAAGTTTGTAAGCATTGCAACAAAAAAAAGCGCAAAAATAAAATGGCGGGAAAGACTACAGGATGCTTATGTTCGGATTCCACCGCTGAACATTCTAATGAAGAACCTATTTGTATCAATAATAAAGATTCAAACAAATTACCTTTAAGCCCTGCAATTTTACCTCCACCTATTCCATCAACAAAAAATGAATTGTCGCACTCTCAAGTCGGTACCAATTTTCTTGGCCGTAAAGTTTATACTGCTAATGATTTGCCGCCTTATGTTGTACATGTCCAACGTGAGCAGACTGCATTTAATGACGCCGTATCGTTACATCCTGTACAGTTTGGAAATTTCCTTAGGAAAAATAATTTTTATAATATTGTAGATGGTAGTGTTAAGAAAATAGGTAGAAATAGAATAACACTATCATTTTCTAAATTTGAGATGGCAAACAGTTTTATTACTGACAAAAAAATAATTGATAACAATTACAAGGCTTTTATCCCATCCTTTAATGTAACTCGTATGGGTCTTATTCGTGGAGTTCCCCAAGACTGGTCACCGGAAGAAATCAAAGAAAAAATGTCTTTACCTACAGGATGTGGTGAAATTATTAAAATTAGGCGTTTGAATTATAAAGTTTTATTAGATGGCACTGTCACTTGGAAGCCCACTCAGTCAATTGTAGTCACTTTTGATGGCCAGATGCTCCCTTCTAGGGTATACCTTTGTTATAATTCATTGTCAGTCGATCGTTATATATTCCCAACTGTGCAGTGTTATAACTGTTGCCGCTTTGGACACACTAAATTGCAATGTCGTTCAAAGCCGCGCTGTTACAAGTGCGGACAGGACCACTCGGGTGATGGATGTTCTGTGGAGGAAGTAAACGCCAATTGCTGTAATTGCAGTGGTTTTCATTTAGCGATTAAACGTTCCTGTCCTGAGTATGAAAGACAGAGGAGCATTAAAGTTTCCATGTCAAATAATAACATTTCTTATTTTGAGGCAGCTAAGCTACACCCTTCAGTAGGCAAATCTTTTTCAGATGTTCTAATGTCGAAACCTTCGAAACCCACTATAAATTTAGCACCACAGTCATCAAAACCATTCACTCACAATAATGATCATTCTTATAAAAAAACTGTGTACATTAAACCTAAGCAATTTTCATCTAGCCACCTTAGTAAAGGTTACAATCAAACAGAACATAATAATATGGTTAGAGACTATGACATGCCTAGTAGCAGTGGTAATGGTAGTGTTATTACTCATATTCAAAGTAGCTCTCAAAATACAACAATCACTGATATCATTGTCTCTCTTATTAATTTACTAACACAAAACAATAGTTCTAGACCGTCCGACGTTGCCCCTTTGCTTAAAGCCATAGAAAACCTCACTCACCACAATGGATCAGTTGGCCAAAGTGGTTCAGTGGAATTGTAGGAGCATTAATAATAAAAAATCAGATCTTATACATTTAATTAACAAATATAATCCTTTTGTAATATCTCTTTCAGAAACCTGGCTTAAACCAGGTTTTAATTTTAAGATTTCTGGTTATTTTTGTCTTAGACAAGATAGATCAGATGGCCACGGTGGTGTGGCTCTTTTGATAAAAAATACTTATCAATATAATATGTTATCATTACCCTCAAGTGACAATTATTGTGTTGTAGGTGCTATTATCAATAACATTTGCTTTGTTTCAATTTATGTTCCACATCCTTCTATTTCTATTCTTAGTGAAATAAATAACATTATATGCCACTTTCCTAAACCTTTTTTGATTCTTGGAGACTTCAATAGTCATCACCAGTCTTGGGGCAGTTCATTTTCAAACAGTTGTGGTGAACATTTACTTGATATTTTAGATCGTAACAACTTATGTATATTGAATACTGGTGCTGCTACACGTCTTACTAATCCCAATGAATGTGTTAGTGCGGTTGACCTCTCTATTTGTACTCCAAGTCTTGCTCTGTCACTTTTATGGCACACACTTAATTCCACATATGGAAGTGATCACTTTCCAATAATTATAACATTCCCTTTTATTACTAAACTAAATTTAAAGAAGAAAAGTACCTTAAAATATAAATTACAAAATGTTGATTGGAATGTATATAAACATAACTTGGAACATAGATGTTCAACTCTGCCAATTATTGAAAATGGTAATGAAGACCAATGTTCTGAAGCTTTGGCTAAATGTATGATTGGTGTAGCTGATGAACTTTTTCCATTAAAAAAAACATCTCGTTATTCAATCCCTTCCCCGCCATGGTGGGACAAGGACTGTACTCTAGAGATTGCTCGGAGGAAGAATGCTGAACGGCAGTATCGTGAAAATATGACTTTACAAAACTTTAATATCCTCATGGGAATTATTTCAGAAGTTAAAACATTTCTAAAGAAGAAAAAGAGTAATGCTTGGAAAAGGTTTTGTACTTCAATTTCCCCACAGACTCCTCCATCATTAGTGTGGAGTAATATTCGAAGGTTCCGTTCTGCCTTTGTTCAACCATCTTCCTGCAGTCTATCCTTAGACATGGCTCACGAATTTATGAGCAATTTAGTGCCGTTATCGGTCGCAGAGGCTGTTTTACTTTCTCCGCTTCCTATCGATAATTCTGGTTTAAATTTACCATTTTCACTATCAGAATTAAAAGGAATCCTAAATCACTTGAAAGATTCCGCTCCGGGTATAGATGGCATTCCTTATTCGTTCATTACCAACCTTGGGGATAAAGTTTTAGGTTATTATTTATATTTGATAAACAATGTCATGTTGACAGGTAATATACCGTCAGCATGGAGACAGCAAATAGTGTTACCCTTTCTAAAACCGAATAAACTGCCATCAGATGTAACATCCTACAGACCAATTGTTCTTTCTACTGTTCTTGTAAAAATTGCCGAACACCTAATTAAAAATCGTTTGGAATGGTATGTCGAAAGTAAGGGCCTCCTTGCGAAAAGTCAATTCGGCTTTAGACGCGGTAAAAGTACTTATGATTGTATTTCCATTCTAGTTTCTGATATTCGAATAGCATTTTCTGATAATGCGTCAGTTGGCGCCGTTTTTATTGATATAAAAGCGGCCTATGACAATGTTAACATAACATTATTGCGAGAAAAGTTAAACATTTTAAAAATCCCAATTATTATTTGTAATTTTATCATTAATTTATTTTCGGAGAGGTATCTGATGCTCTCTGTTGGGGATACTATGATACAAAGACGTGTCTCAAAAGGTTTGCCTCAAGGTTCGGTATTGAGTCCACTACTTTATAATTTGTATACCTTTGATCTTGAAAGTTCACTCAAAAACTCATGTGCTATTATTCAATACGCTGATGATGTCGTCCTGTACTCTTTAAGCAATTCGATATCACATATTTCAAACACCTTAAATCATAGTTTAACTATGTTTAGGACCTGGCTTGACAAGAATGGATTAGATTTATCAATTTCTAAAACTTCCGTTGTTTTATTTACGAGAATGCGGTCACAGAATATATTGAGAGTTAATTTTGGCGAAGATTGCCTTCCTCAAAGGCAGGAAGCCAAATATTTGGGAATGATTCTGGACTCAAAACTTACTGGTAATTCACATTGTGAATATGTTATTAAAAAATGTGAGCGCAGTCTTAACATTTTGAGGTGTCTAGCTGGAGTCTGGTGGGGCAGCCATCCTCTTTCGTTGAGATTACTTTACATCGCTCTTGTACGGAGTGTTTTAGATTATGGGATATTCCTTCTCGAACCTTGTAATGTAGCAAATTACAAGAAGTTAGATAGCATACAAGCTAAAGCATTACGAATCATTAGTGGTGCTATGAGGTCGAGTCCAATATGTGCATTACAGGTGGAGTGCAATGATCCTCCTTTACATTTACGGCGTCAATTTCTAGCTGACAGGTTTTTTTACAAATCAACACTATTAAATAATAATAATTTAGTTATGCAGAAAATTAAATTATTGTCGACCAAGATAACATCATCAGTGTATTGGAATAACAAATCTTTGCCGCCTTTGATTAAAACTTATAATAAGTATTTGAATATGGGAGTATCAACGTATCAATGCCCAATTCTTCCATTGTATAGCTCTGAATATGACTCTTTAACATTGATACCTAGCATCTTTTTTAACCTTAAAATAGATAAGGTAAATTCCAATCATTGTTTTAATATGGCTGTTGATGAGTATTGGTATGGTTGGCACAGAATATTTACTGATGCATCTAAAAGCGATTCACTGGATGTCGGAGTGGGTGTTTATCACAGTAATTATAAGATCCAACAAAAAATGCGACTTCCTCCACAGACTTCCATTTTTACTGGAGAATGTCTTGGACTTTTCAAAGCAGTTGAATTTATCCTTTTAGCAAAGTTAAATAAAACCGTAATCTTTAGTGACTCCCTAAGTGCATTATATGCCTTAGATAAATTTCCTTTTAAAGCCAATATGTATCCTTTAATATTTAAAATACGTAATTTACTGTTACAATGCTCAGCCAAAGGTTATTCTGTATCATTTGCTTGGGTTCCTAGCCATTGTGGTATAACTGGTAATGAATTTGCTGATCATATTGCCCGGGATGCTGTTCGGTGTGGTGACATTGACTCTTATAAAAACTTTAGTATTGATTTAGTTAGTCTATCTAAGGCGGAGCTCCATTTATCCTGGACTAAGTTGTGGACAGAAGGTGGTATTACAATAGCGAAATACTACAGAAATATTCAACCATCTGTTCTTATTAAACCTTGGTTTGCAAAGCTAAGCTTTAGTAAAACAGTCACAACAATTCTAATTCGTATGCGCCTTGGTCATGTTTGTACGCCTGAACGGCTAGCTAAATTTGGAATAATTACCGATCCAACTTGTGAATGTGGTCACGCAGAGAGTGACACTAATCACATTTTCTTTGGTTGCCCGCGTTTTGAAAGAGATTTCTTTCTAGACTCTCTTATTAATTTGAATGTTCCTTTTCCTACTTCTATTTCCATCCTTTTATATAACAATAATCCAGATATTTATAAACTTTTAGCATTATTTATAAGGAAAAACGATATAAAAATTTAATTATTTATTTACTTCTTGGTGGTTTTATTATTTTTCACATTTTTTTTACTCTCATCTTTTCATCTCTCATTTTATATATGTATATATATTTATACCTATTCACCCGTCACCTGATTCCTTTCCAAATTCCTTTCCGGTATATAATTTTTTTAAAAATTTCGTTTCCTGCTTTTTAACAACCCGTCGAATAAAATGTTGATACCTTATAAACTACCACCACGTCTGCAACTAAACGTGCATATGGCAAATGGCAACACTAGCCTTAATGCCATTCACAAAGAAGAAGAAGAAGAACACCGTGAGTCCACAGATCAAGTATTGAAATGAAATGTTATGTTATTTTTACAAAAAAAAGTTTACGGTCAGTATAGGTTCTAAATAGACAATAAAGTTTGTGAGCAAGTGCGCACAAATTAATTTAAGCTAAAACTATGACAGTAATGTATACACACCTATTAAAATGACCGCTGTTTTGACTAGAAGTAGAGTAAGTCCGGAACAACTGGATATTTTATTGTCTTTTATGGAAGAGCACCTCGAGTTCGCAGCGGGAAAACAGTCTATTTATTCAAGGTTCAGCTCTAGCAAGTTGTGGCGGTTGCTGGCTGAGAGGCTGAACGCGGCGGCTGCCGACAGCGGTGGGGCGCGCAAGTCTCCAGACAAATGGTGCAGGGTATGTACATGCACATTTCAATTTAATAGGATCTCACCTACTTGGTCAAGCTTAACACCAGGTGGAATAAATTTAAATAAATCATTATCGAATTAAAATTGACTAAAACAATAATTCCTCTCCATACCTATCATACACCTATCATACATGTATACTTAGGTACTTCTTATTTAATGACATATCATGAATTATTACAAAACAATGGTTTATCAATATATCAACTTATTAACTTTTTATGCCGCATGACTCCCAGGAGCTTATGACAATTAAAATCACCCATTACATCTTGAATGTGTGGCTTGACAGGTTCATGTCATCTAAAATTTTGTGGGTTGATAATCCACAATTGATTCTGATCTGATTGATCTGCAATTTGGTTTACATTATTAAATCTGTGACATAACCACATACTAGATAATAGATTTTCTTTAGTGTGTAAGCCTGATCATGGGCTTGTAAGGGGTAAACCAGTTTTTAGTCATATATTTCAGTTTTGTGATGATCGTTATTGAATCTACACTGACAACACTGTGAATCGTCACTTTGACCCAAAGTTTGTTGTCAGTACTGGACACGGTGAAACAAGTGAGGTCACTTATTTTAATATTAGTATGTAAAGAGTGATGTCAAATTTTTACCATTTGTTTTGCATCCTGTGCCCTGCCCACTATCACATAAATTTGCTAATCCTTATCACAGTGACTTTAATTTTCTTATGGATGCCCTCTTTTTTTAAATCTATCTCATAGGGTAACACAGAACAGAGCTTGTTCCTTAGCTTGTTGAGTGAACGTGTAGGTATACTGGAACATATTGGTCAACATATTGTTCATAAAGATTTATTTATTTATTGAATGTAACTAGTAAATCTTGTAGTGCTTGATCTATGATTTGTCAATATTTCTTTTTTATATTCTTTTAAGTACCCTGTAATGAAGATTACACCAGAAAAAAAATTAAAATTGACAATATGTTATGCTATTATTAACTATCATTATAATATTAACTATTAGAATATATTTTGACAATGAATCGATTTTATGTATTTCTTCTTCACTACTGTGCTCTGGTAAAATGTCTTCTGTGGGAGAATAAATTAAAAACATACATTTTTAAACTTTTGATGCAATACCATTTAACTAAGTTTACCAAATATTTTTTTCTGTGTCATTACATTTATTCAAGTTTATTTACAGTACTGGGCAGATATAAAGTATAAGGCTCGGAGGAAATCGGCAGCGGGAGGCGCCCTGGGGGACCTGTCCACTGTGGAGGAGCGGCTACAGAACATACTCAGCATCAGCGGGCGGGATTGTGAGTTCATCCAGTAATAAACACACAGAATCATATTTTACTTACGTATTATATTTACATTCCTCGCTTGCTAGTCGAGCTCTTTCTTTTTTTACTACTTAATCTAACTGTCACTGAGTGACAACAAACGAGGCGAGCGGTCACCGAGTGACAACAAACGAGGCGAGCGAACTTCAAAGTGACGAAAGCTGTCGTTTCCGCAGCCGGGGCGCGCGGCGCCCTCTCGGACGAGGAGCGCAAGCCCGCCGCCGACGACGAGGCGTGCTCCGAGGGCTCGGGCGGCGGGCTCGGGCTCGGGCTCGGGCTGCCCACCGAGGAGCTGCTGGCCGAGGCCGCCATGCGCACCGCGCTCGCCGCCGAGAAGCAGGCCGAGGCCGTCGCCCAGGCCGTCGACCTGCTGCGGGACCTCGTGCACGTGCTGCGCGAGCGCCCGCCCGCGCCCGCGCCCGCGCCGCACCACCTGCGGCTGTAGCTAGCTGCCCACGCCCACGCCCACGCCCATCAGGTGCGCCGCGCGCTCGTACGTGTGGTCGGCGCGGGCGCGGGCGCGCGCGGTGCCGTAGCGCAGCGCGTCCAGCAGCGGCTGCGGGCGCTCCATGAGCCGCCGCGCGCGCTCGCGCACGGGCGCCAGGTGCTCGACGAGCGCGCGCGCCACGACGCGCTTGTACTGCGCGGTGGTGAGCCCCGCCGCCTCCTCGACCGCCTCCTCGGGCAGCTTGTCGGCCGCGAGGCAGTGCAGCGCCACGAGGTTGGACACGCCGGGCCGCGTCGCCGGCGAGTACGTCACCTGCCACCACCGCCGCCGGTTATTCGCTACCCTGGCCTGGCCCTCGGCGAGCGGGAGGCTCCATCGTTTTCGATTCATTATTTTTAAACTAAGTTTAGCTTTTACAAATAAATATATCGACACATAATTTTATGGATTTCATTATTCTCCCACCTGACCCAATTTACATTACCTCCTTCAAAAATAAAATCATTTTTATCTACACTCATGTTTTCGAATCATCTCATTCGAATTATGATTCCAAAGGTAAATAAACAAAGTTACTAATATACTTATTACATATACATAGATAATCAAAAAATAACCTGCAACTTGGTCCATTATGGCATCAATTCGACTCCTTAAATTACAACTGTTTTCCATAAAAAATATAAAATCTATGGCAAAAGTGTTTCTTTAGTCGACAATTGTAAAAACCTAATCGACATTTTAAAAAACCTAACCCTCGATGCGCGCACAGCATGGAGCCATGTATTCTGTAGAGCAGCGCTAACAATACCACAGTGAATTGAATATGCAATGTAGAATATAGATGTGGCGCCATTTTATCTCAGTATAAGGGCCTGCGCAGACGACGGATATTTCTCCGCGGCGGAGAAAAAAGTACGCTCCGCGAATAAAAAGTCCGCCGCGAATTTACCGCGAACTCAACGCACACGGTGTCACGTTTATCGCCCTGCATACGTACGTCACTCTCGAGCGCACAACGCGGACTAAAGTCCGCCATTTGCGTTGCTTCGCCTAGTCACACGAGTTCTATTTTTTTCGGGGACTCCCACGTACTTTTGTCCGGTCCGCTCTCTGCATATCTTTGGTTATTCGGGGGACTTTTTGTACACGGTACTTTTAATCCCTCGTTTGCGTTACTCGATACAGTTGTAAGCGATCTATTTTAGCGGACAAAAAAAATCGCGGAGAAAAATCCCTCGTCTGCGCAAGCTCTAAAACAATATAAATTTATAAAAATGTCTGATGTTAGTAGTGAATTATGTATGAATGTAGATAAAGTAGTGTATGAAACTGCACATAATCAAGTAATAAAATACTCGTGTGATACTATTAAAAGCCGACTTCAAAAAGAAGAAAAATTACGGCGAGATCCGATTTACATGATTCTTTTTTTGGTCGACGCGGAGTAGTTGCCATTTGGTTTCATAATATATTTAAAATTGATCTGGTAGTGTGGTTTTTAAATCAAAATAATTGGGATAACCGATAGTAAAATCGTCTATATATGCGAAATTGCGGATTTTTGCTTTCCTAGGACTTTTTTGAAACGATAAGATAGTAGGAAATAATATATGTTGATGGTCACCCATCTAGTTTTGGCCTTAAAAAGTTATTACTATAAATTGTAAAATGTTTCTAGGGGATAAGTACCTACTTAAATTAATTATTATATTTGTTTTGAAGTCGGTTTTTATTTTTTAGCACCCCTCGTAATGCAACAGTTTCATAAACTGCTATAATATGCGTTAAGTTGATGATGCCGAGTGGCGGACCCTATCTCACCTCCGGGTTGCAGTCGGTGACGGCTTTCCTGATTTTCAGCTCTATGACATCGTCCGGGTCGGTCAGCAGGATGCGCGACTTGGGGTCTGGGTCTGATTTCGACATCTTTTTGGTGGGATCGCGGAGACTTAAGATTCGGTCGCTAGCGTCATCTAGGAGAAAGAATGTCATTAATATAAATAATCGGTTTTGTAATAAAAAGATGGGGAGATACTAAATTTAAATACTTCATTTCTCATTAATTCAAACGAAGTTTAACTTTTTTCTCTACGGTACGCTACGGTCTGTACGCTGCTTCCGTGTGGTGCGCGGTGTCGCTTTTAGGGTTCTGCAGTCAACAAGATACCCTTTATAGTTGCGCCAGGTCCGCCCGCCTGTCCGCAGCGTAGCTCAAAACTTTTAGTAATAAAGAGGATGTGATTTGGCATAGTTAAAATGCCGTTGAAAAAAAGTAAAAATTTTTTATGGTATATGCCCTACACGTAAAATGAGGGTGGCCATTCAAAAATATCGCTGGAGTGTGAAGACCATTTTTCGATGATCAGAGATCCATTTGCTAGCTTAAAAAGTGTTAATTTAAATTACCTAATATGTTCATAGTAGGTATCAAATAACAAGCCCCCATCTAAGTTTGCATATTGTTATGGACAGTTACGAAACCCTACTACACGCGCCTTTGCCCGCTTTTATTATAGGACAAGGGTGGTAAACAAGGGTACGTCCCACCTGCCGTTAGTGGTTACCGTACCCTATAGACGCTCACAGCACCTTGGGCACTACTCACGCGTTGACTACCATGTAAAAATCAAGAGACAGCATTAAGTTGACAGCCGAGTCAGTCAAAACAGTTATGTTATGACCATGACTGGTCATGCCGTCAATGCGACAATAAATTTAAACATGGGCTACATCAGTTCATAGAAATGGTTTGCCACTTTCAAAAACATCGTATTCGTTTGATAATTTTATGACATTTGTATGAAATAATATAACATTGGCTGTATTATTTCATAGAAATGTCATGAAATTATCAAACGAATAAAATGTTTTTGATATAATATAGCCTATGTCTTAATTTATTCTCCTATTGACGGCACCACCCTGTATTTACCTACAGTTTGTAGAACAGAGATAATTACCGATGATTTACCGGAATTTCAACTACGTAAATTCAAACATCCTCGTCATCAGCCTATATACGTCCCACTGCTGGGCACAGGCCTTCCTGCATGGGAGAAACACATGAGGAGCTTGGGCCATAACACCACCACCGCTGGCCCAATGCGGGTTGATGGGTTAAAGCGGTTGCAGTAGCAACCGGGACCAACGGCTTAACGTGCCTTCCGAAGCACGGAGGAACTCGAGATTATAAATTTGATTGACCCATCCCGGGACCGACCATGGCGTAAGTTGCTTTGTTTTCGTAATCGATACCAGAGCGCTCAAACCATTACGCCACCGAGCTCCTCAGATTCAATTCAAACATCAAATAAACTAAATAGTAATTTCTGTTGCGTAAATATTCTTTCTTATAAAATTTTTCACATGGCTCTTCATTTTTAAAAAATTCAAAAGAAAAAGTTTTTCAATTCGACTATTTTGATCGTTTTTTTGTATGTTTGTTACGCGGTAAATATTAATAATAAGATATTTAAATTCACGTAATTAATGATCCGTTAAAAAAACAGTGAAGTCTCCAATTTTTATCTCTGTTATACGAACTTTAGGTAAATTAGTGACACTATACTCATAAACTAACTAACTATAAATATACTCATCCTATTCCGATCACTGGTTATGATTCATCTCAGGAACTCATCGCACCTCCTCTTGTCTGTTACTAATCGCCGGAATAGGAAATTGCAACATAGTGTTAATTAGTAAGGTTTGTGTGTTTGTGTACCGGGCAGCAGTGGTCGCGGCGTGTGTGTGTACCGGGCAGCAGTGGTCGCGGCGTGTGTGTGTACCGGGCAGCAGTGGTTGCGGCGCGGGGAAGGCGGGCCCGTAGCGGTGCGTGAAGGCGCGCGCCAGCTGCGCGGCCAGCTGCAGGTGCGGCGCCTGGTCGCGGCCCACGGGCACGTGCGTGTGTGTGTACCGGGCAGCAGTGGTCGCGGCGTGTGTGTGTACCGGGCAGCAGTGGTCGCGGCGTGTGTGTGTACCGGGCAGCAGTGGTTGCGGCGCGGGGAAGGCGGGCCCGTAGCGGTGCGTGAAGGCGCGCGCCAGCTGCGCGGCCAGCTGCAGGTGCGGCGCCTGGTCGCGGCCCACGGGCACGTGCGTGTGTGTGTACCGGGCAGCAGTGGTCGCGGCGTGTGTGTGTACCGGGCAGCAGTGGTCGCGGCGTGTGTGTGTACCGGGCAGCAGTGGTTGCGGCGCGGGGAAGGCGGGCCCGTAGCGGTGCGTGAAGGCGCGCGCCAGCTGCGCGGCCAGCTGCAGGTGCGGCGCCTGGTCGCGGCCCACGGGCACGTGCGTGTGTGTGTACCGGGCAGCAGTGGTCGCGGCGTGTGTGTGTACCGGGCAGCAGTGGTCGCGGCGTGTGTGTGTACCGGGCAGCAGTGGTTGCGGCGCGGGGAAGGCGGGCCCGTAGCGGTGCGTGAAGGCGCGCGCCAGCTGCGCGGCCAGCTGCAGGTGCGGCGCCTGGTCGCGGCCCACGGGCACGTGCGTGTGTGTGTACCGGGCAGCAGTGGTCGCGGCGTGTGTGTGTACCGGGCAGCAGTGGTCGCGGCGTGTGTGTGTACCGGGCAGCAGTGGTTGCGGCGCGGGGAAGGCGGGCCCGTAGCGGTGCGTGAAGGCGCGCGCCAGCTGCGCGGCCAGCTGCAGGTGCGGCGCCTGGTCGCGGCCCACGGGCACGTGCGTGTGTGTGTACCGGGCAGCAGTGGTCGCGGCGTGTGTGTGTACCGGGCAGCAGTGGTCGCGGCGTGTGTGTGTACCGGGCAGCAGTGGTTGCGGCGCGGGGAAGGCGGGCCCGTAGCGGTGCGTGAAGGCGCGCGCCAGCTGCGCGGCCAGCTGCAGGTGCGGCGCCTGGTCGCGGCCCACGGGCACGTGCGTGTGTGTGTACCGGGCAGCAGTGGTCGCGGCGTGTGTGTGTACCGGGCAGCAGTGGTCGCGGCGTGTGTGTGTACCGGGCAGCAGTGGTTGCGGCGCGGGGAAGGCGGGCCCGTAGCGGTGCGTGAAGGCGCGCGCCAGCTGCGCGGCCAGCTGCAGGTGCGGCGCCTGGTCGCGGCCCACGGGCACGTGCGTGTGTGTGTACCGGGCAGCAGTGGTCGCGGCGTGTGTGTGTACCGGGCAGCAGTGGTCGCGGCGTGTGTGTGTACCGGGCAGCAGTGGTTGCGGCGCGGGGAAGGCGGGCCCGTAGCGGTGCGTGAAGGCGCGCGCCAGCTGCGCGGCCAGCTGCAGGTGCGGCGCCTGGTCGCGGCCCACGGGCACGTGCGTGTGTGTGTACCGGGCAGCAGTGGTCGCGGCGTGTGTGTGTACCGGGCAGCAGTGGTCGCGGCGTGTGTGTGTACCGGGCAGCAGTGGTTGCGGCGCGGGGAAGGCGGGCCCGTAGCGGTGCGTGAAGGCGCGCGCCAGCTGCGCGGCCAGCTGCAGGTGCGGCGCCTGGTCGCGGCCCACGGGCACGTGCGTGTGTGTGTACCGGGCAGCAGTGGTCGCGGCGTGTGTGTGTACCGGGCAGCAGTGGTCGCGGCGTGTGTGTGTACCGGGCAGCAGTGGTTGCGGCGCGGGGAAGGCGGGCCCGTAGCGGTGCGTGAAGGCGCGCGCCAGCTGCGCGGCCAGCTGCAGGTGCGGCGCCTGGTCGCGGCCCACGGGCACGTGCGTGTGTGTGTACCGGGCAGCAGTGGTCGCGGCGTGTGTGTGTACCGGGCAGCAGTGGTCGCGGCGTGTGTGTGTACCGGGCAGCAGTGGTTGCGGCGCGGGGAAGGCGGGCCCGTAGCGGTGCGTGAAGGCGCGCGCCAGCTGCGCGGCCAGCTGCAGGTGCGGCGCCTGGTCGCGGCCCACGGGCACGTGCGTGCCGCGGTACACCAGCACGTCCGCCGCCTGCGCACACCACGCCCCAGTTACACACACCCCAGCCGCTAGACAAATCAACCTCCAATTATACCAAAGTCAGATTCCTAGCCAGAAGCTTTAAGGGAGTTTACGTTGCACAGCTTTTCATACAAAATCTAAAGCCGGATATATTGGAAACGAACAAACCGATTGTAATAAAACTTGCCATGCATAAGCAAGTCAGGCTAGTGTAATTAGTTGTAAGAGGGTTTTTCGAAAAGTCTAATAAAGTATTTATTCTCGATTTTTGATTTTTATAAAAAGTACTTAGATAAATAATTGCTCTTACTCAAATATTATTAGACTTTTAGAAAACATCCTCTTATAACTAATTAGACTTGCTTTAGCATGGCCAATTTTGTTAGAATTGGTTTGTTTGTTTTCAATACTTCCGTGACAGTTTGTATGAAAAGCCGCGCCGCGTAAACTCCCTATAGAAAAATTACGTTTTAAATTAATTATAGTACATAAAGTCTAATCCTAAAAATTTAAGTCTGTACCACTTAGCTGGATCATTTTCATATAAGCCGATGTTGTAGGTAGACTATCATTTTGAAAATAAATAATTGCCAAAATTCTTATTGATTTAGGTAACAAAAGGCCTTCAAATGGCAATGTTCGTATTTCTTCCTTTGGGGAGATCGGAATTGATATCAACTATCCGAATAAATGTACCACAGGTGGCGAAAAATTCACTAAGAGCAAGTACATACTTGGCTTCATAAACTCATATTATATCTGTGTCCAAAATAAATGTCAAGCAATAAATTCTACTCTATTGTATTTTAATCGGAGGCCTCGTTTTGAGAAAAATGGGCATGAAACTAGATTCGATTGATATCCACCACAAGGTATTAGATGTAGAACTGTAGAAGAGGGCGACATGTGGCCGTATAGGGACCACTAGAGGCGTCGGTAGCACGGACCTGCAGCACGGGGTAGAGCAGCAGGCCCAGCGGCACGTCCTTGTACTGCGGCAGGTGCGTGGGCGCGGCACGCTGGCCTGACTGATGTATAGGGACCACTAGAGGCGTCGGTAGCACGGACCTGGAGCACGGGGTAGAGCAGCAGGCCCAGCGGCACGTCCTTGAGCGCGGCGGCGCGCTCCTTGTACTGCGGCAGGTGCGTGAGGCGCGCCTGCGTGGCGACGCACGCCAGCGCCCAGCACAGCTCGGCGTGGCGCGGCACGCTGGACTGCGTGAACAGCAGCGAGCGCGCCGGGTCGACGCCGCCCGCCGCCAGCAGCGCCGCCAGCTCCAGCGAGCGCCGCCGCAGCGCCGCCGGCTCCTGCCACAACCACAACCACAACCCGCACCTCCTTATCCTCACCCTCACGCGCACACCATCACACTGTCATCGATTCCAGTGCGCTCTGTTACACTAACATGGATCCTGTTTATAATATTTCCCAAACATTGTTTCAAGTCATCGATTGTCATCAGTTGTTGTCAGTTGTTAAAACAGTATTTAATTCAAAAATGTTTTTATGATTTAAGAGATTTTTTTGAAAATAAGATGTAGAACCTATATTCCTAATAATTAAAATTGATCACAAGAAATAATTTTATTGTAACTAGATTTAAGTATAAAATTTGCAATGCCCTTGCTTGCAGGGTTGATGTTCTATACTAATGACATAGCTTTAAGACCTTTCATTACAACATGATGCAATAAAGAATATGAATTATTATAATATTGCATTATTTGAGTTTTTTTGATTTCGTTTTTTACAATCGTCCGGCGGAGTGGTTTGTGCCACCTAAGTATAGGATCCCGCTATAGAACGACCTTCACCGAGACGTTTATTTGATGAAACGTATTTTATATTTAATTTAATATGTCAATATATATATTGCATAAGGGTTGCCTAACAAGTTTTAGTCCAGGGTATGATTAATTAATAATTAAAAAATATTTTTTTTAAAAACATTTCAACGGTTTCATTATTAGACAAATTCTATACCAATCGAAAGTATGAAGCCCATAGAATATGCAAACGTTAGGTTGCCTATTCTTTTCCGGTCACAACTCTCGGGTAGCCAGGTATAAACAGGTAAATCGATACTAGCATTTTGCACCGGTCTGATTATTGAATTAAAATTAAATGAAATAAAAGATTATTTCATTATGAACACGGTGGTATAGGGTTGCCTGCGAAAAATCAGTCCCGAATTCCGGTTGTCGGATATTGAAAAAAAAATTAAACAAAAATTAAAACCTACTCCAAAAAAGTCAAAGGGATAAAATAAATAAATTTTAGTAGGTCCTCCCCTAGGTCATCCCCTAGGAACATATTTTTGGAGTTGGTGCTTCACTATCTATGGTTTCTGGAAACAACTAAACCTAGCACCAACTCCAAAGTCTCAGATTAGCCCACTTGAAAAATTAATTCTGTATATGTCCCACTGCAGAGCACAAACCTTCATAGATGTGAGGGAGTTTAGGCCATAACATCACTGTTCTGGCCAAATTCAGGTTGATGGGTTAAATCAATTGCAGTAACAACTGGGACTAACAGCTTTTATGTGGCAACAATGTAAACTTTATTTCATTAAAGTTATTCAGTTCCAAAACCAAATAAACTATACCATTATATACCTAAAGCTGAAATGATGAGATAGATTTAAATTTAAATCTATCAGGGTTTTTTGATAATAGATAGATGACGAATTAGAGACCTGTCGTGTGGTGAGCGAGTGCAGGTCGGCGATGAAGATGGTGAGGTCGTCGCCGGCGTCCTGCAGGCGCACGCAGCGCCGCACCGCGCCGAAGTAGTTGCCCACGTGAAGCGCGCCCGTCGGCTGCACGCCCGACACCACGCGCCGCGGCCACGACTCCGGCGCCTGCCCAGCCACAAACACAATCAAACCTCTATGCGAAAGTACCTACTCCATTCATGATTTGTTTACCATTCAGAAGCAACAGTGTCTCTACCTTTTCGCAGAAGTTCCGACCCATTATATTATTTCCACGAAAACTGTTCAGACATTTTTTACAATGAACTACGTTCTTACGTAAAATTTCCATTTCAGCTCCTAATAAAAATTCGCCAAATTCATTGATTTTTCGTAGTGTTTGTTAAATAGTTCACATGGCATGGCACAGATGATTGATGAAATGAATGAAATGACACGGATGACAGATTCGGATTCGGAAAACAGCTGTTTCTGACATTTATTTTTTGTTACCTAATTCTCCCATATAGGGAAGGCAAAGGGAACTAATGCCCATGCAGCCATGTCTTCAGTATTTTTTTTTCTTTTATTGCATTAAAATGCTGGCGTAACACATTTCAATGCTAATTAGGTGTATTTGACACGAAATATATGATGACAGTCACTAATTGCTACTTGATGAGGTGAATAACCACAAAGAAGTTCTCATCGAATTTTACACCATAATCACCTTTATTCTAATAATCTTTTAGTTGCACGTCAACTTATACACTTGAATAATAAAACTACGCCACTTTTATAACACTATGTTCGCTCGGACAGAATAATAATAATAATATTTATACACTCACACGTATTACCTAGCCCAAAGTAAGCATCATTATAAGAGCTTGTGTTATGGATACTAGATAACGGAGAAATAATGATAATAATATGTATATTAATATTAGAAATATACTAAATAAACATATAAACATCCATGACTCGTAAACAAATGCCCGTACTCGTCATACAAACATTTGTTCCTACCGGGATTCGAACCCGGGACCTCTTGACCGAGTAGCCTGGGGTACAGACCACTCGGCCAGTCGGTCGTCAAGAATTTTTTATTATTAAAATAAAAATCTTGACCGACGCCAATAAAACCCGCCAAACACTCTTTTTTTTCGTTAATTCTCCCTATACAGGGAAGGCATAGGGAACTAATGACCATACAGCCATGTCTTCAGTATTTCTTTTTTTATTACATTAAAATGCTGGCGTAACACATTTCAATGCATCTTGGGAGTATTTGACACGAAATGTATGATGACAGTGCCTAAACGCGATAGAGAGGAGCATATTTATTTATGGAAAAGGTACCAACAGTATACATATGTTACATTGTTTATAAACATTGCCAAACATATTCTTATATCATTATACAGGGTGGCACATTTAGATCGGTTAGTATGGGAAAGTCCGAAACTATAAGACATACGAAATCTCTTCTTAGGAACCATGCCATCGATTTTAGTAATAAGATAAACTGCATTCATACTTTTAGAAAAAAAACGTGTACTCAACTCGGGAATCGAACCCGGACGTTTTGCAAAATAAAACTAACACTATTTCTATTTAGATATCGATTGTGTAGGTCTTAAGCAGTAAACGTTACTATGCAACATGATCTCTAAAATAAATAAAATGCATTGTTTTCATGTTCTTTAAATTATTTTAGTAAGTGTTCGAAATTACCACTATTTTTCCAATACAAAACTTCAACTCGTTTAGGTGCGTAAAATTAACTTATGGTTGTTTATAGCTTTGTGCTGGTGTCGCAACTTGTTACATACACAGTACACTGCTTTACATATTGTTATCTGCGATAATTTTATCTATCTATGATTCTTCTTCTTCTTTATTATGAAGATGGCATTGGGAGTTAGAAATGATACACTCCAATCATGAGTAAATACTGCTTTTATTAATGGTATAGTCTTCTTTAAATACTAGTAGTATACATAGCTAAACAGAATGTATATTTATTTCGTACATCTCTCCGGTAAAAAAAATATAAAATAAAAATACATTTATTTTTAACCGACTTCAAAAAAGAGGAGGTTCTCAATTCGGCCGGTATGTTTTTTTTTTTTTCTGTGTATGTACACCGATTACGCCGAGATTACTCATCCGATTTACGTGATTCTTTTTTTGTTCGATGCGGAATAGCTGCCATTTGGTCCCATAAAATTTTTTTCAAAAACAGTTGGGTACTTTGGTTTTAAATTAAAAAAAAACTGAAATTATGAAATCGTCTACATAAGCGAAAATGCGAATTTTTGCTTTTCCAATGACTTTTTAGTGAAACGATACGATAGTAAGAAACAATATAAGTTGACGGTCACCCATCTAGCTTCGACCGTAGAAAGTTATCACTAAAAATTGTGAAAAAAAAATTTTAAACAAAAATTAAAACCGACTTCAAAAAACTGAAAAGGATAAAATAATTAAATTTAAGTAGGTATTCATCCCCTAGAAACATATTTTTGGAGTTGGTGCTAAGTGGTTTCCAAAAACAATAGAAAGTAAAGCACCGACTCCAAAAATATGTTTCTAGGGGATGAATACCTACTTAAATTTAATTATTTTATCCTTTTCAGTTTTTTGAAGTCGGTTTTAATTTTTGTTTAATTTTTTTTTATTTTATATGCACATATAATAGAATTATAAACTAAAATCAACCGGTACTTTGGATATAAATTTGTACCTATTACAATAAATCATTCATCATCATCATTTCAGCCGAGAGACGCCCACTGCTGGGCATAAGCCTCCCCCAGGGATCTCCAAACCGATCGGTCCTGCGCTGCCCGCATCCATTGGCTTCCCGCGACCCTCACCAGATCGTCGGTCCACCTTGTGGGGGGCCTACCAACGCTGCGTCTTCCGGTACGCGGCCGCCACTCGAGGACCTTTCCGCCCCAACGGCCGTCAGTCCTCCTTGCAATGTGGCCTGCCCACTGCCACTTGAGGTTCGCAATTCTTCGGGCTATGTCGGTGACCTTAGTTCTCCTGCGGATCTCATCATTTCTAATTCGATCACGCAGAGAAACCCCGAGCATAGCCCTATTCATTGCCCTTTGCAGAGGGTAGCGCGGGATTCGTTTGACAGCGGACGCTTTTGTTTGAGCCAAGCTTGTAAATTATTTTTTTTACATATTAGTCATCATATTTAATTCAATATTATACATCAGTGCATTTCTCACTGAAAGGCCTTTTAAATGGTATAAGATTCATCTATATTCAAGAAGTGAATTTTGAATAAGTACATTTTGTGTTATCGGTGTGTGCTGTGTGCGACCTTGACCGAGAACCATTCGCTTATACCTTTACTTCGAGTCGGGTACTGGTGTATGTATTCTGCTCAAACAGTGAGTAAAAACTAAATAGTCAGAATATAATTTATAAGTTTTATAACATGCCTGATCGAAGTGAAAAAAATACGTGTGCTGGCTGTCTTAGTGAAATACGGGATAGGCGGCTCCTAAAGTGTTGCCACTGTGATAAGAGATATGATCTGCATTGTGCCAATGTTACTGAACAACGTTTTAATAGCACTATGATGGTGGAGCATAAGAAGTCATGGAAATGCCACGCTTGTCGTAGTAAGGAGCCCAGGGGGGACAACAGTAAAACCCCGGTGCGCTCCACTTCACCAGACGGCGCAGACTGCGGCAGCGTAACATTGAGGAAGCCATCGTCGTCCCTTGCGGTGGCAGATGAGCGTGATGATAGTCTCTTGTCTGCTGAAAACATTCGAGCCATTATCAGAGAAGAAATCTGCAGCGCTTTTAAGGATACCATCGGCCAACTTGTTAAGGAGCAACTACAATCTATTAATGAGCTAATTGTTGGTGTTCAAACTTCTATGTCTTTCTACAAGGATGAGTATGAAAAACTAAACGCAATTGCACATGAAAATGCAACCACTACTAAACAGCTGCAATGTGATAGTGAGCGCCTGCGGACCTCTATGGCATTGATGGAAGAAAGACTCAATAGTATGGAACAGCAGCTGATTATCAATGATATAGAAGTTTCGGGTGTACCGGAGACCAAAGGAGAGGCCCCTACGCACATTGTCATGACGCTGGCGAATAAATTAGGTGTTGAACTCACGGATAACGATATCGTTAGTGCTGTTCGTGTGGGTGCAGCTCGAGCTGCTGATGGTGCGGGAGCCGCCGTGGGCCGGCCTCGGCCCGTGGCAGTGCGGCTGTCGCGGCGGTCTCTACGGGACCAGCTATTGAGTGCAGCGCGGGTCCGAAGAGGGGCCACCACTGAGGGAACTGGTCTGCCGGGGACGGCTGGTCGCTTTTACATTAACGAGCGGCTTACAAAAACTAACCGCCTATTATTTTATCAGGCTAGGGAAGCTGGGAAGCGTGCCGACTGGAAATTTATATGGTCCAAAGATGGCGCAATTTATGCTCGGCAGAAGCCTGGTCCGGGATATCCGCGATTTCGCATTCGATCTGAAGCAGACGTGGAAAAAATTTTTCGACTCAATCATTAATTTTTTTGAAGATGTTATTTTTTCTCTGAATTTACATTCATATTTGTGCAGCAAAAGGTGTGAAATCTATTATACACTATTTATCAGTATTGTCTCAATCATATGTAACAACAAATTATATGAGTCCTTAAATTCTGTATTATTTTCAATGATGAGGTATTGCATCTGCCACTGTTATTTCTTTTTTTATTTATTTCTTCATATACTGTTTTTATACCACTATAGGTCACTTGTTACATATGTAAGCAGTTCTATTATGTGCATTGTTTCTTTACTAAGAAATATTGGTTTGGAGGTTGCATGCAGTTACTCGGCTCAGCAGTACTTGAGGTCTAATTGTTCACAGCTGATGTATACGTATTGGCTATATTATTGTGTATTTTATATATACATTTTTAAACAAATATTATTCTGTTATTTGTGTACTGATTCGAATGGTTTGTATTGTAACAGAAATAATGTTTTTGTTTATTATATCTATTTAGAATCGCATTTGTTAAAGTTTTATTACTGTTGTATATTGATAATAATTGTTGTTATGCACAATAATATTAAGTGTACAGAAAATAATGAAGGTTGTATTAATTTTTACTCAGCCTTTTGGTTAGTCGGATATTACTTAAATAATGGATATTTTACTTGTTATCTAAATATATCATTGTTATATAATAATATATTTATCATATTTTATTGTTGTTTGGATAAAAAACGTTTTTTAATATTTATTTTTAAACATTTTTATAAAACGTTTTTGCCACTATTGTCAGGGTCCGTATTTTTCAATTGTGGGTGTATTATTTTAGTTATTTGTTCTCATAGTAATGAAATAAAAAAACAAAATTATATGATACACGCTTGTTGTATTTTTTTTTCTATACACCGTTAAGAGGTCAACATTTTTTAAGTTAGGTCTATACAACGCAGGTTCTCTATGCACAGGTCAGGACGATTTTATCATAGCAATGAGAGGTTTTGATGCTGATATCGTGGCTATAAACGAAACCTGGATTAGAGCAGGACAGGAAGCGAAGGCGCCCGTCATCTCCTCTTACCGGCTGTGCAGTACTCCGCGACCGTCGCATGTGCGGAGTGGACGGGGTGGGGGGGTTGCCTTTTATATTAAGCGAGGCATTAATGCTCGCGTGGTCAGGCACCCCTCTGCAGAAATTGAGCAAATGTGGTTAACTTTACATGTAAATGGCTTGCATTTGGTGATTGGCACTGCCTATCGTCCCCCATGGGTCAATATTGATACATTTCTTGATGCACTTACTGATTCGGTTATTCACTTTTCTTCGTTTGACCATGTCATTATTTTAGGTGACTTTAATATTAATCTGTTAGAGAATAATAATATGACACATAAATTAAGACAATTTCTAAATTGCTCAAGTTTACAACAAGTTGTTAATCAGCCCACACACTTCTCAACGCAAAATGAAACATTGCTGGATTTGATATGTACAGATATTGATGTCAGGGATGTAACTGTAACAAATATTACTGGGTCACTGGGTCATGCTATGGTTAATGCAACATTAAATATTCCTAGAAAAAAAATAAAACCTAGGAAAATTACATTTAGGCCAATTAAAAATATTAATCTCGCGAACTTAAATCGTGACCTTTCTAATATTAGTTGGTCATCTGTTTTTGATTCATCCACCGTTGATGACATGGTTGATAATTTAAACCATATAGTTGTGTCATTGTTTGATGTACACGCACCTATTAGGACTACGGTTATTAAGGACAAACCTACACCCTGGATTACTGATACTGTAAAGCTTATGATTAGACTTCGTGACAAAGCTTATAGTCGCTTTCGGACTACCAAACTAGAAAGTCACAGAGAGTACTACAAAACTTTCAAGGCTCTTGTCGCTTCCAGTATCTATCGCGAAAAATGTGCTTATTTTAACAAGTGCATAAATACCCAGTTACATGACAGTAAATTGCTATGGAAGGGTCTTAAAGACAATATTTCAATAGATATAAAAAAAACAAACTTATTAGATAACTTTAACAACTTGGATGATATTAATGATCACTTTTTGACTGTTACCGGTAATGACAATGTTGAGGAAGAAATTGAGTTTTTTAAGCGGAACAAGTTTCAGAACTTCCAAGTGTCTCTTAACCCTGTTCATAGTAATCAAATAGCTAAAATTATCCTATCAATAAAAAGTAATGCTCAGGGAGCTGACGACATTTCAAGAGACATGATTTTGTTAACCTTGCCCTATTCTCTTGAAGCAATTACCGCTATTGTGAATAGGTCTATTACGTCATCCCATTTTCCGAGACAGTGGAAGATAGCAAAAATCTGCCCTATTCCAAAGGTGCCCAATCCTGCTGAGCTCAAAGATCTTCGCCCTATCAGTGTTCTTCCTTTTCTTTCGAAAATAATAGAGAAGGTTGTTCATGCTCAGCTCAGTAAATATATTGAAACCTTCAAAATTTTGCCTATATTTCAATCAGGATTTACGAAAGGGAAAGGAACGATTACTGCCCTAATTGATGTAGTAGACTCTATATTATCTGCGCAGGATGAGGGTAAGGGGACTATTTTATCATTACTGGACTTCTCCCGCGCATTTGATAGCTTAAACATTGAACTCCTTCTAGCCAAATTATCCTATTATGGTTTTGACGATATCTCCTTGGCATGGTTTAAAAGTTACCTCTGTGAAAGATCGCAGTACATTCAAGTTACAAGCGAGGAAGGGTCAAAACTGACTTCCTTGATTAAGCCTATAAGCCGAGGTGTGCCGCAGGGTTCTATATTGGGTCCTTTGCTTTTTGTCATCTATACTGCTGATGTGGTTCAGTGCATTCGAGACTCTAGCTATCATCTGTATGCGGATGATGTCCAGATATACATATCTTTCCGTCCCGAGGACACAGGTGATAAGGTTACACTTCTAAATGGAGATCTGGGCCGTATTTCTGAGTGGGCGGGTAGAAATTCTCTGGTACTGAATCCCACTAAATCGAAGTTTATGATTATAGGCACCAAGCAACACGTAAAATCGATTGAAGCGCTGAATCCAAGGGTAAAAATATCAGATCAAGATCTTGGTAGAGTGACAGAGGCTCGAAACCTAGGGATAATTTTTGATGATGACTTACGATTTGAGAAGCATATCGTTGACCTAGTTAGGAGTTGCTTCTATCGTCTTAAGGTGCTGTATAAAATTCGCAACTTCCTTAGCGAAGCAGTCCGGTTAAAAGTGTGTGAGTCTCTTGTTCTCTCAAAGTTAAATTATGGTGACCTAGTATATGGACCGCGTTTACTATCAAAACACGCGCGCTTGTTGCAAAGGGTTCAAAATGCGTGTTACCGCTACTGCTACAATACTCCACGCTGGTCACATATCTCACCATACCTCAATGAAGCTGGAATTTTAAATATGACCTCGCGGAGATGGTTGCATATGGGAAGCTTGGTACATGATATCCTCTTCAACGAGAAACCTGAGTACTTGTTTGCTAAACTTACTTTGCCAATAAAAAATAAATATTCCAAGAGACCCTATAGATTTCTGTTGTCGTATCAGAAGCATAGAACTGTGGCATTTCGGGGCAGTTTTCGTTATCAGGCCACCAAGTGCTGGAATAACATCCCTCCTCCTCTTCGGCTACTTAAATGTAAATATACATTTAAGAAGCACTTGAAATCACATATATTAGGAAAACAAAAACTGGGTGTGCCTGAGCGATATGCCGACCAGCCGTTTTTATGTTAATTCTTATTTTCAAAATATATTTAGGTACCTATATATCATTTTACATAAAGTATACTGATGATTTTATATTGATTTATTCTATTTATCTATGTATATATGACTAATTATAGTAAACATATTTATTTTATACATTTAATTACATCGTATGTGATGCCGAGTTTAATTTAAATTATGGTACACATCTAAGCGTGTTTTCCCTCAAAAAAAAAAAAAAAGGTTTCGGCAGAATATCAGCGCTCCGTGTAACGCGGAGCATAATGCTGAGCCGATACCTGTTTGCTGCCGAGGCGCACCTGTGCTATTGTGCAAGTGATTTGGTGATGGTATAGAGATGGACTCATTATGTTGATCCTTACTTACTTGTATTGAAAATTAGCTATACTGTTATTATATTATGTAAATTTTGTGCGCCTAAGTTGCAAATAAAATTATGTCTATGTCTATGTCTATGTCTTTGGGTAACATTGAGCCTTCTTATGAGGCCCATTGTAAGCGGCCACGTCTCAGTTCCGTAAGTCATCACTGGCAACACACACGAATTAAAGACTTTCGTCTTGAGACACTGCGGTAGTTGGGTCGAGAATATGCTGCGAAGCTTCCCGAACGCTGCCCAGCCGAGTTGGATCCGTCGATTAACCTCTTTCTGGAAGTTGGACTTACCAAGTTGGACTGTTTGTCCCAGGTAAACATATTCGTCAACAGCTTCCAGTGTAGAGCTCCCAACCTTCACAGGAGCGGGTACAACATGGGAATTCGACATAATTTTCGTCTTATCCATGTTCATTTTAAGACCCACTTGTTGGGAGACTCTACAGAGGTCGTCGAGCATTGTGCCTAAGTCCTCCAGGGTCTTAGCCATGACCACGATATCATCAGCAAAATGAAGGTGCGTCATGTACTCACCGTTAATGTTGGTGCCAAGTCCTCTCCAGTCCAAAAGCTTAAACACATCCTCCAACGCGGCTGTGAACAGTTTCGGCGAAATAACATCGCCCTGTCTCACACCTCGCTGAAGTCGTATTGGTTTCGAGTTTTGATCCTGGAGGCGGACTGACATAGTGGCGTTTTCGTACAGTGACTGCAGCACTTGGATGTATCGATAGTCAATTTGGCACCTCTGGAGTGACTGAAGCACGGCCCAGGTCTCAACAGAATCGAAGGCTTTCTCATAGTCCACGAACGCTAAGCATAATGGCAGGTTGTACTCTTCGGTCTTCTGTATAACCTGCCGCAGCGTATGTATGTGGTCTATGGTACTGAAGCCTTTTCGGAATCCGGCTTGTTCGGGAGGCTGGAAGTCGTCAAACCTGCGTGCGAGACGATTCGTTATAACTCTCGAAAACAGCTTGTAAACATGACTCAGGAGCGTGATGGGTCTGTAGTTCTTCAATTGGGTCCGATCACCCTTTTTGAAGAAGAGTGCCACCACGCCCCTGTGCCATGCTTTTGGCGTTTTACCCTCGAGCATGATGGAGTTAAATAGCCTCTGAAGAGCTTTCAGGACCGCACGTCCACCTGCTTTCAGAAGCTCTGCTGTAACTCCATCATTGCCCGGCGCCTTGTTGTTCTTGAGCTGTTTGAGAGCTACACTAATCTCGTACAGGCTGACGTCCGGGATATCTTCTGTGTAGTGTCGGGTTAATTTGGCTCGTGGATCGGTGGCCTGAGTGACAGGTGTGCGTGATGTCGCGTAAAGCTGTCCGTAGAAGTTTTCAATCTCGGCCAAAAGCTCAGGTCGTGACGTAATGAGTCTGCCGTCCTCCGTCTTCAGCTTCGTCAGCAAACTTTGTCCAAGCGAAAGATCTCTTGCGAACACTTTGGAGCCTTTGTTCCGCTCGATCGCCTCTTTAATACGTTCTGTATTAAATCGGCGTAAGTCACGAGTCAAGGACTTAGAGATCTGCTTATTGAGCTGCCGACGAGCATCCTCAGAAGACTGCATAACCATACGTCTTTCCTCCATCAGCTTCAACGTTGGCTCGGTGATTTTCTTAGCCCTTTTGTTACGGCTGGGTTTGAAGAGCTTAGAGCCCACCGTAAGGACAGCTTCCACGAACCTGTTATTGTAGGTGTCCACATCTGTGCAGTCCTCCAGGCAATCAAAGCGATTTTGCAGTTCGAGCTGAAAGAGTTCGGGGTTTTGGATCTGGATAGCTGCAGGGCGGAGCGTAGACTTCATCAGTCGATACCTCTCGGATTTCACATTGAGGTTCAATGTGCCTCGTACCATTCGGTGATCACTCCCCGTGTTAAACGAATTGATCACTGAGACATCATTGAATATCCGAGTCTTAGTCGACATGATGAAGTCGATCTCATTTTTCGTTGCGCCATCCGGACTTTTCCAGGTCCATTTTCGATGCGGCCGTTTTTTGAAGAAAGAGTTCATCATAAAGAGTCCCTCCCTCTCCATGTAATCGGCCAGCATTTGACCTCTAAAGTTCCGGATTCCAACTCCAAATTGCCCCACTTTCAACTCATCATCGCCACGTTTGCCCAGCCTTGCGTTGAAGTCTCCCATGACAACGGTGTAATGAGTTTTGGAAGTATGTATTGCCCGAGAGATATCCTCATACATTACTTCTACTTCCTCGTCGGGGTGAGTCGAGGTCGGGGCGTAAACCTGTATGATCTTCTAATGTTTTTTGCACTTTCCCCTTATGGGGTATACACTTTTCCACTTTTTTTATTTTTCCACTTTTTTCCGCACTTCTTTCCGCGTATTTTGGTGTATCGCAATATAGGTTTTCTATTGGTTTTGCACTTTTTATTATTTTTTGTACCGGAGCACTTTTCAATTTTCGTTTTTCGCGAATAACTTCCGTATTTCCGGTCCGATTTTCAAACGGTTTTCACGTTTTTGCGCACGCGACGATACCAAATTTGGGAAGAAACGGTTTACTTTTACCACTTTTAAGATTTTTGAGGTCGGGAGCGTCACAGATTCGTGGCGTATGGCTCGGGGGGCACCGTGCGACTGGGGGTTAGGTTAGGTTAGGTTAGGTTAGGTTTTTTTTTTTTTTTTTTTTTTTTTTTTTTTTTTTTTTTTATAAACTAGTTTTTTCACATTTAAGCAATTGTTTTTCACAAATGGCGCAGAAGAACTTATAACTAATATTGAAGTGAGTCCAAGATAGCCGGTACTGGTTGTGAGATGAACCAGTAGCAACTATCAAGCTGCTCACCGAGGCGATAAGGGATGTCGCCAGGGTGAGGGGGGGGGACAGAGACAGAATAATACAATATATATATACTTAAATACAATATAAGATGCAAGGACCGAAAGAGGTAGTCCTTGCACCCAGTACTAACTTATACTAACTTATACCTAATATCACATGTTGTGATTGGACAAAACAAAATGGCATTAATTTAAATTTGGAGTACAAGTAGAAGATATCAACGCGCGCGCTTTAAAAAAAAGTTGCTCGCGTTGATGTCTTTTACCCGAGGCACACATCGTTACCGGTCACGATAGCATCGTGACCGCTATCGTGACCGCTATCGTGACCGCTATCGTTACCGGTCACGTTATGCTATCGTGACCGGGCACACTTCACTATCGTTACCGGTCACGTTATGCTATCGTGACCGGTCACGCTACGTTATCGTTACCGGTCACGTTATGCTATCGCGACCGGTCACGCTGCGGTATCGTTACCGGCAACTTTACTTATCGTTACCGGTCACGTTAAGAGCAGTTGGACGCGTACTAACTTATACTAATACTTATACTAACTTATACCTAATATCACATGTTGTGATTGGACAAAACAAAATGGCATTAATTTAAATTTGGAGTACAAGTAGAAGACATCAACGCGCGCCCTTAAAAAGAGTTGCTCGCGTTGATGTCTTTTACCCGAGGCACGCATCGTTACCGGTAACTTTATATCGTGACCGGTAACTTTATATCGTGACCGCTATCGTGACCGCTATCGTTACCGCTATCGTGACCGCTATCGTGACCGGGCACTTTATGCTATCGTTACCGGTAACTTTACATATCGTGACCGGTCACGACAGCCACACAAAATTATTATGACTAACTTATTTGTTTATCTAAGTACTAATTACATTAATTACATAGCCCGTGGAATACAAAACAAAACAAGATTACTTAACATTAGAATTAACAAAACTAACAAAATATATCTTATATCCTAATACAATCATGTGTCTCTAAGTGCGTAATTACCTGACACGTAAAACAAAGCAAAACACGATTACTCTTAGATTAATTAACTTAATTATATTTAATTCTAATCCTAATTTAATTTTAATTTTAATTTCCTCACATATACTAATGTTGCCACCTGCCCCCGAGTGCCGGCTAAGATTGCGATGTCGGCTGGGGAACGGAGAGGGGCGGGAAATTGAAATCTTTTACATTCCTATAAATATATTCAATAAAGTCCGTGAGACGGCGCGTAAGGCGTTCAGACGCTAATAGGTCTGAAAACGAAAATGGGTCTGGATATTTATCCGGAATGGACATGGTATAATTGTGCCTAGAAGAGGCAAACCTAGGACATTCCCTGAGAAGGTGGATAGGGTCCTGGACGGTAGATGGATTGCAGGGGCAAAACTGGGAGGAGACCAGGTTAAATCTAAATAAATAGCTCAGGTGTGCACCATGACCGGTGAGGAATTGGGTCAGGTGGAAGGAGTGTGAGCGAATGGAGCGAAGACGTGTAATGGAGCTTAGTTCTGGGAGAAGAAGTCTGGTGTGGGAGCCTTGATCAGCTTCTGAGTACCTGTCTTGCCATTGCTGGCGGGTAAGGTCCCGTAAGGTGGTCTTGATATAAGAGAGTGGTACAGAAAGATAGTCGGGGGTCTTATGAAGACGGGCCGCTTCCGCTGCTACTTGGTCAGCTTTGACGTTGCCGGGAATTCCAGCATGTCCCTTGACCCAGCAGAAGCGGATATCTCCTATAGGGGAATGCCCGATAATTGCAGAGTGGATCGCATGTATGAGGGGGTCAGTGCTGCTCCTGTATTGGAGGGCCTTGAGAGTAGATAATGAATCTGAGAATATTACGGCGTCCGGGTAGCCACGCTGGATGACGAGGTTGCAAGCGTTGAGGATGGCAAAGGCCTCCGCCTGAAAGACGCTGCAGGTGGAATGCAACTTCAATTTGGTGATTGAGACCGAGGGTCGGTCATCCATGTCCATATCCACGCACACCACCGCGGCCCCGGTAGCACCGTCCTCCTGCTTGCTGCCGTCCGTGTAGAGCTGCACCGAGTTTATACGGCATGCCTCGGATACGGCCTCCATGGTGGCAGCGGAAGAATACGGTGGGGCCACACGGAGAGCTGGGTGAGGAAGTTGGGAGATGGGTACAGGGGTCTGCAGAGGGAGGTCCGACGGGAGGAGGTAAGAGGTGCCCTTAAGTCGAGCGTTTTGCACCTCGGCTGCCCGGAGGATCTCTAAGTCAATTGGAGTAAATCCCGCAAGGGCGAGAGCAGCGTTAGTAGAGGTGGTTCGGTAGGCCCTGATTGTCTTAAGCGCAAAACCCCTCTGCACAGATAGCAGGGTTCGTGCGTGTGCCTTGCGTTTTACAGCATGACCCCACAGCCCAGCGGCGTACGTGATAATAGGTACAATAACGTGTTTGTATATAGCGTTGACATTGTCAGGGTGAAGCCCCCAGGTGGGTCTAACAAAGAGTGCAAGGCGATTATACACTCTAGACACAGTGTGGTTAATCTGTTTTATGTGTGGGCCGTATGACAGGGTCGCGTCGATGACCATCCCGAGGAGTCTAATGCTGGAAGAGAAGGCAATGCGGACTCCCGCCATGAAGATGTTAGCCCTGGCTGCCCGGGGGGAAAAAGCGACGGCCTGCGTTTTGTGCGGGCCAAAGTTGAGCTTTACCCGTCGTCCCCATGCGGAAATCTGATCGAGAGCATTACACGCGGCGATCTCCAGGGAAGCCGTATCGTCCGCCGCAACGACAAGAAGGACATCGTCGGCGTAGGCCTGGATACGGCATCCCGGAGGGAGTGTCAGTTGCAAAAGTTCGTCAATGATCAGGTTCCATAGTGCTGGTCCACATGCGGAGCCCTGGACGCACCCCCGAGACATCTGCCTTACCGCTGTGGCCCCGGCATACCTAAGAATGACTGACCTGTCCGTAAGATAGTGGCGGATCAGGTTCACGATGTTCTTCGGGGCGGCGATCCGACTCAGGCGGGCAAGGATAGCCGGCCACCAAGCTCGGTTAAAGGCCGACTCGATATCCAGAGAGATGGCGATGGTGGGACGAGAGAGGGAGCGGTTAGCCTTAATGTAATCCACAGCATCGGTAAGCGCATGGAGGGTCGAAGTTTGGTGCCGGAATCCATATTGGAGGGGCGACAGGTTGCCAGTAATAGCAGAATGGTGAATGAGCCTGCCCACGAAAAGCTTCTCCAGGAGTTTACCGAAGACATTAATGAGACCGATAGGCCTGTGGGATTTTACCGAGTCGGCGCCAGAAGAGCCCGGTTTGGGAATAATGCGCACGATGGCAGTCTTCCAGCTCCTAGGAAAATGCCCCAGGGTCAGACATCTGTTATAGAGTGGGAGAAAATAGTGGTCGTGGTTTTTCAGGGCTTGCAGACAAATATCAGATGTGAGCCCGTCCATGCCAGGGGCCTTTTTGTGTGACATGGAGGAGAGAGCTTCAGTAATCTCCTCGATCGTGAATGGTAGATCATCCGGGGTGTTAGGGATATCGTGTGCCCGTTCTCGGACCGTTCTCTGGAGGGAGTCGTCGTCCAGCGGGTCGTCCTCCGGGTAAAAATGGCGCAAGAGGAACTCTGCCGACTCCTGAGCCGTGGAAGTGTGTCCCTGCGGAGTGGTGAGGGTGGAGGGAGGCTTTCTGGGCGCACCGTCAGCGCGAACCACCGGGTTGGTAACGGCCCACACCTTCTCCAGCGTCTGAGACTGACAAAAGGCGCGAAAATTGGCCGCGGATTCACGCGCAATAGTGGCCGCATAGCGCTCCTTGAGTTGCGTGTAGAGTGAAACTTCGGGGTGAGAGCTGTCCAGCGAAGGGTTATGCCTTCGGATGTTGCTTACCCTGCGGGCGCACCGCGCCAGCTCAGCCTTCATTCCCGAAAGCTCGTCAGTCCAGAAGGGGGGCCTAGGGGGTGGTAGTTGGCCGCTGCGGGGGGCAAAAATCGCCGCGGCCGCCTCACAGACGGCCGCAGTGACGGCGAGGACTGCCCCATCTAGCTGAGGTGCCGTGAACTGTTCGATATCAACTGGCCGAAAGTCCAACCGTTCCATAGATAGGGCCAGAGCGTCATTGAAGCCCCTCCAATCCGCGTTAGGTGAGGTGCGAAAGCGAAAAGTAGATGAAGTGGGGGGATGAGGAATGCGAGCAGCAGAAGAGCTGAGTGTAAATAGGATGGCAATATGTTGAGAGGCCGCAATAACCGCCTCGTCAGTGCACCAATCGGAGATGGAGTTAGAAATATTGGAAGAAACAAATGTGAGATCTATGGAGCTGCTACGGGGCTGTTGGTGAGTGACGGTCCTGAACGTGATTTCGCCAGAATTGCAGCACAAGAGGTCCCTTTCGCGCGTATACCCCCATAAACTGTGTCCAGCAGCATTGGGACCGCGCGCCTGGTCCCAGACCGGGTGCGCAGCATTGAAGTCGCCGGCAATTATACAATTGTTGTTGTGTGCCCACTCCAGGAAGCTGGAGAGGGTGGAAATAGTGTGTGATGTGCTATGATTGCAGCGCGGGGGCAGGTAGATAGATACGAAAAACATAGTGGATTGTCCCAAAGTGAAAGTGACCACAGCCAGGTCAGGGGTGCAGTACTGCGCCACGAGAGTAGCCTGGGTGGCGAGGGCCAGACGAGGGCACATGTAAACCGCCGCCCTGACCCGACTGTTGTGTCCTGAGTGTTGAAAGACAATCACCGAATCCGCTCCTTTGGCCAGGTTGCCCGCTCCAATGTAAGGCTCAGCAACAGCCGCAAGACCTATCGAGCTAGTATTAAAGAATTGCAAAAACTCAAAGTGAGCCGCGCTAGATTTGTCTAAATTTATTTGAATACACGAAATTGCCGAAGAACTACTATTGTTGGCCCGGGGCATAGTCAGTCTTGTCTTCAATTCTTTTAATCATGGCGCGGACTCTGGGGCATTCCTGGCTAAGGGCGGAGTGGTGGGTGTCCTTGGACGTCTTAAATCTAGCATTGAAGGATACACAATTAAAACATGTGGGAGCCAAGCGCTCATTGGGGCATTCAGTTGCCTGGTGTTCTGGCTTACCGCAGTGGTGACAGCAGATGGGGGCGGAGCAGTGCCTCTGCGTGTGCCCAAACTGCAAACAGCTGCGGCACTGTAGGAAGGCTGAGAAGCCCTCCACGTGGACCCGTTGAAATCCAGCGCGGGCGCGACCGAGGGCCAGCAGGTTGCACCGCAAGGCCGGGGAGACCGTGAAGACAGCGTTTTATAAGTTGGAGTTGCGGTTATTCCGGGTGAATTTGTAAATCAGCTCGTCCGGCCCGTGCTGGTGGAGCTCGGGGTTCTGGCTGAGGATGGTGGCGGCGATTTCATCCCTCGGGATATCCTTAGAGACCCCCTTGAAGATGACGAGCGGCTTAAGCCGCCGCTCCGGTTGGGCGGACGTCCCTGGAGCAAGTTTGGCGGAGTTTATTCTGCCCAATGCGTCCCGGAGGTTCTCGGGGGTGTCGAATTCCACTCTGAGAGAGTCTCCCGATAAGCCGGTGATAGCTGACGGCCGGTAGTCGACCTCGGTCGGGGGCAGAGCCGTTTTAAGGGCCTCGATACCGCGCTGCCTGGTGGGACCGCCACCCGGGCACTTCAGTATCAGCGCTGGGCGGGCTGGTGGGCGGGGCTCAGGCGGTGTGGTGGTAGCAGGGTGGCTGGGCTGAGCGGCCCTAGCGCTCACCACGGAGGCATACGAAGAGGGGGCGAGCCTGCCCTTTTCCGTACGGAAGGCCCGAGCAACGGCGCCCTCAACAGCGGCAGTAAGATCACCCATACAGCAAGTGTGAGCCGCCTGAGGAGGAGTAGTGGTTGTTGGGGGCGCCAGCGGTGTGCTAGTATTAGGAGCTGGGGATGACGTCAAGAGAGATTTCTCCTCCAGCTTGGCAACTTCGGCTGCTAGTTTGGCCAACTCGACCGCCGCGCTGAATATAGTACCCTTGAGTTCCCTTGTGACGCTGTTGCCCGTGTATACATCCGTGGCGATTCTCTCGGACAACTCATGCAGCTTCTGAGCCAGGAAGCAGCTCTCCCTGACAGAAGATTCGGGCAGCAGTTTGTCGAGGCTAGGGAAGTATCTCTTTTCCTTCTCGGTCTTTTTTTTTTTTTTTTTTTTTTTTTTTTTTTTTTTTTTTACGCCGGTCTTGCGCTGGCCCGCACTTCCTGTTCCCTTGGATGTCCCAGGATTGGCTTGGGTCTGGGTTTGAGTTTGGCTTTCTTCCGGTACCTCTATTTCATCGTCGGTGAAGGTAAAACTGTTCTGAGTGGGCACATTAACATTAACAACACGGGTGGTGGTGGTGGTGCTGCTCTCATTCTCATTCTCATTGTCCTGTGCCGAGTGTTGAGCAGGCGAGCCTCTAGTCGGGGAATGTCGCACGACCATGGTGGAGGCGAAGGCAATGTCCACGGTGGAGAAGAACTGAGGGTCCAAGAGTGAAAAGCCCACTCGGTCACTGCACTGCACTGTACTATCCTGCACTTAACTGCAATCCAGCGCGAAAGCGCGTGACGTCACAAACAAGCACTGAACCGCAATCCAGGGGCACACTTCACTATCGTTACCGGTCACGCTATGCTATCGTGACCGGGCACACCGCAATATCGTTACCGGTCACGTTATGCTATCGTGACCGGGCACAGTTCACTATCGTTACCGGTCACGTTATGCTATCGTGACCGGGCACACTTCACTATCGTTACCGGTCACGTTATGCTATCGTGACCGGTCACGCTACGTTATCGTTACCGGTCACGTTATGCTATCGTGACCGGTCACGTTGCGCTATCGTTACCGGTAACTTTACTTATCGTTACCGGTCACGTTAAGAGCAGTTGGACGCGTGCGCTCCGTGGGACGGATAGAGACCGACTGTTGGTTAGGTTAGGTTAGGTTAGGTTAGGTTAGGTTAGGTTAGGGGACCCCCCACAGTCTTGGCTTCCACGTAGCGTTCCCCGGGCAACGTCGCGCTTGACCACCGTAACGGAGTGGCAAGCCGGCGGCTAACGAAGACTGTGCGATCACATATCTATTGCGGTTTATGTGTGATCATCGTTTTGCGACCATGTCGAGACCTTTGCGGGCCGCCTCCAGGCGATCTAAAGAAGACCTCCCCCAGGACCACCCAAACGGCTCTTCTCAGGGCCAAACCCAAACGGCCCTTCTCAGGGCCAACCCCGAGGACGCTCCGGCGTCGGAGGCCAGCCGCCCACCATCTGCGGCTAGCCTGCTCAGTTTGGAGGAGGACCTGCTCGACTCGGACACCGATGTAGCAATTGTGGCAGAGTCAACGGACCGGCAGGCCAAGAAGCGGGCCTATTTGAGACAGAGTTCAGAGGTTTCCTCGGATTCTGCCAAAAGCAAGCCCAAAAAGAAGGCAAAGGCCAAAACAAAGCCTTCAACTCCCGCCGTCGCCAGCACCAGCCATGACGTCGGGCTAATGGATGCTCAACGCCAGCTTAACCAGGCGAACAGGGCTCAACTCCAGCAGGAGTTAGAGGAGCAAGTCGCCGCCAAGGAGGCGCAGGCTCGCACCCGCAGGGCCAAGGCAGGCTACGGCGCAACCAGTGTGCTGTACGCCGACCACTCCTTGGCCGAGCTTGAAAGCATGGCCCAGGAGGACCAGGAGGGCATTGTGGAAGTCGCCACAAAGTCCTCCAATCTGAAGGGGACCTTCCAAAAGGCCCTTAAGTGCCGGGCCGCAAGTATGCGCGGCATCGTTCGTGAGCTGGTGCATCGCACGACCACGGACGAAGTGAAGCAACTGCAGGCTAAGACCGATCGCTTGCAGAAAGAGGTAAGCGAGCTTCATAAGAAGCTCGTTGAGGCAACGGCCCGACCTGCCCAAGCCTCACAACCAGCAGTGGCAGAAGCCCATTCCCCCTCCAACCTTGAGGACATCATCCGGAAGGTTGCTATGGAGGAGAGGGCCTTTACCAGAGCCTGTCTTGCGGACATCGAAGACAGGCTCCTGCCTGAAAAGCGCCTGCGGCTCCCGCCCGCGGCGGACAAGACTGCTCCGGCCCCGGTGGTGACTGATATGGCGCCTCCCCAGGCCCCGAAGCCCACAAAAGGCAAGGGAAAGGGGAAGAAGACCGGGGTGGCTCCCCCGACCCCCAGCACGGGCGGAGAGGCTGTGGCCCCTCCACCCCAAAATTCCCAGAGAGAAGACGCCTTCCTTCCTTCCACCACCCAGACCAACGAGTCTTGGACTAAGGTGACTGGAAGGAAAAAGAAAGGCGCCAAAAAGACTGCACAGGCTGCCGCCCTTGCCCCTGCTAATGCTCCTCCCGGCTTGTCCAAAGCGACGGGCAAGGGAAAGGGGCAAAGCAAGGGGCAAAAGTCAGCCCCCACGCCGGGCGGAAGGAAGTTGGTTCCTCCTAAAACTGCAGCCGTTGTGGTGACGCTCACCGCGGAGGCTGCAGAGCGGGGCGAGACATACGAGTCCGTACTAAAGCGGGCTCGTACAAATGCCAACCCCACAACACTAGGTGTAGGCCCGGTGACGTGCCGCCGTACTCAAACCGGGGCTCGATTATTCGAGTTCGCGGGGGCTCAAGGCGGCACTAATGCTGACCTCTTCGCAGCGAAACTGCAAGAGGTCATAGCCGACGCGGCGAAAGTGGCCAGGCCCACCAAGTCTGTCTCCTTGGAGGTGACCGGTCTGGATGACTCGGTCACCAAAGAGGAGGTAGTGGCGGCAGTCGCAACTGCAGGAGGCTGCGATGCGGCCACCGTGCAGGGCAGGGCCATAAGGCCAGGCCGCGGGGGTCTGGGCACCATGCGCCTGGAGTGCCCAGTCGCAGCGGCAAAGGCCATCCTGGCAAAACGACGGTTGCCCGTAGGCTTCAGTGTGGCAGTGGTCAGGGCACTTGAGGACCAAGCATTCCGATGCTTTAAGTGCTTCGGAGTAGGCCACACCAGGGCTCTGTGCCCGTCCTCTGTAGACAGGGCGGAGCTCTGCTGCCGCTGCGGGCAAGAGGGGCATAAGGCTGCCTCCTGCAAGGTCGCAACGCCACGATGCGCCGTTTGCGCTGCAAGTGGCCGCCCAGCCGACCATGTGATGGGGGGGAGAAACTGCAAACCTCCCCCAAAGAAAGGTCAAGTGCAGGCGCCAACCCGTCCTGCCGCTACCACTGTCGCTGCTGACGCCGTTGAAGCCTCACCGTCGGCTGAGATGGAAAATGCGATGGATCAATAATGGGGGAGATCCATCGCATCTTACAGGCGAACATCAACCACTGCAAAGCGGCTCAGGACCTGTTGGTGCAGGTCATGGCCGAGTGGTTGGTGGACGTGGCGGTGGTCGCCGAGCCGTACTCGATCCCTGGCCGCTGGCTGGGAGATAGGGACGGCTTGGTGGCACTCGCGGCGCGGTCTTCCACAGATTCCCCTCCCCTCTCGCTCTTAGAGAGGGGACCGGGATACGTGGCCGCCGCGTGGGGAGAGATAGCCTTCGTGGGGGTTTATTTCTCACCTAACCGCCCACTGTCGGACTTCGAGGATTTCCTAGGAGTCCTTGCGGCAGTGGTCGGCAGGCTGGCGCCTCGTCAAGTCTCTGTTTTGGGAGACCTGAACGCCAAGTCGGTGGTTTGGGGTAACCCAGCCACCGACGCCCGCGGGCGGGCTGTCGAGCAGTGGGCGGCCTCCTCTGGCCTCTCCCTCTTGAACAGAGGGAGAGATCACACGTGCGTGCGGCGGCAGGGGGGGTCAATTGTGGACCTCACTTTTGCCACCCCTGCACTAGCCGCGCGCGTAAGCAACTGGAGGGTGGACATGGTGGAAACGTTTTCGGACCACCGATACGTGCGGTTCGAGGTCTCCACCCAGAGCCCTTGGGGAACGGTACCCACGGGCCAATCCCCATTTCCCCGGTGGGCTCTTGTCCACCTTGACAGGGAGGCGGCCAAGGAGGCGTCCTTCGTCCAGGACTGGCTTTCACCTCCGGTGAGTGTCCTGGACGTGGACGCCGCTGCGGCCCAGCTGAGGCGGTCCTTGACCGAGGTGTGCAACTCAAGCATGCCTCGGTCTCGCCACCCGCCTCCCCGACGCGCCGTCTACTGGTGGTCGGAGGAGCTGGCGGGGCTCCGGGCTGCCTGCGTTGTAGCCAGGAGACAGTATGCGCGGAGCAGACGGCGACGCCAGCGAGATCTAGCAAACGAGGACCGCCTCTACGATTTATACGTAGAGGCAAAAAAGGTCCTCAGGTCCGCCATGCTTGCCGCCCAGGACTCGGCCCGTGCCGAGCTGCTGGAAGGTCTGGACAGCGACCCGTTCGGGAGACCATACAAGGCGGCGCGCAATAAACTGCGCCCCTTTGGCCCCCCAGTGTCCCAGACCCTCGAGCCAATATTGCTGGACGGGGTGGTCCGGTCCCTGTTTCCAAGCAGGGTCAACTTCGCCCCGCCAGCAATGGAGGCTCCAAGAAGGCCTGCTCGGGAGGAGGATGAGGACATCCTACCCGTAGAAGAGTCTGAATTTCGCGTGGCGGCGCTCCGCCTCCGTGCGAAGAAGACAGCCCCTGGGCCCGATGGCGTCCCCGCAAAAGTGGTAGCGATAGCCGCCACCCAAATGGGCGAAAGGCTTCGGGATCTCTTCTATGCGTGTTTCACGACTGGGAGGTTCCCGAAGCCTTGGAAGGAGGGACAACTTTGTCTCCTCCGGAAGGAAGGGCGCCCGGCGGATTCGCCCTCGGCATACCGACCCATCGTTCTGCTTGATGAGGTCGGTAAGATGTTCGAGGGGATTATCGCCGCCCGCCTGAATAAACACTTGCGGGTGGTCGGGCCGGACCTGTCGGACGCTCAGTTTGGTTTCCGAACTGAGCGTTCGACCGTAGACGCCCTGGCCCTTCTCAAGGACCAGGTGAAGGAGGCCGTGGATGCGGGAGACGGATTGTTGGCTGTGTCATTCGACATAGCCAACGCCTTCAATTCCGTCCCCCACTCTACCATCCTTGAGGCACTCCGTTATCATGGAGTGCCTCAATACCTGAGGGGCCTCCTGGCTAGCTACCTGGAGGACCGATCGGTCCTCCTCGTAGACAAAGCTGGCCAGGTCCGCCGGTACGCCGTCGAGTCTGGTGTTCCGCAGGGGTCGGTCCTAGGACCTCTGCTGTGGAACATCGGGTTCGACTGGCTGCTGCGGGGCACCCTTCTCCGGGGCACGAGTGTCATCTGCTATGCAGATGACACTCTCCTCACAGCCCGGGGACGAAGCTTTAGGGAAGCGGCCAATCTGGCCTCGGCGGGCGGTGCCTTGGTCGCGGGAAGGATCCGCCGTCTAGGACTGAGGGTGGCGCTGCAGAAAACCGAGGCCGTGTTCTTTCACGGCCCTCGGCAGCGCCCCCCGCCTGACGCCCACATCTTCGTGGCGGGCGTCAGGATCGAGGTGAAGGCCCAGATGAAGTATCTGGGCCTTACGCTCGACAGCAGGTGGCGCTTCGGTCCGCATTTTAGCGGATTGTCGTCGCGCCTGCTCAAGGCAGCGGGGGCCCTCTCCTGGCTAATGCCAAACCTGAGGGGGCCGAGTGGGCGATGCCGGCGTCTTTACGCCGGCATTCTGAAGAGCATGGCCCTGTACGGGGCGCCCATCTGGGCAGACTCCCTCCAAAGGAGGGAGAATGCCACCAGCATCCGGGCGCCCCAAAGGGCCATCGCACAGCGAGTGGCGCGGGCCTACCGCTCAGTTAGCTTCGCGGCGGCGTGCGCTCTGGCCGGCACCCCGCCTTGGGAACTTGAGGCGTGGGTGCTCGCCAGAGTTTATGAGTGGACGGCAGGGCGAAGGGCGCTCGGCGAGCGCCCTGCCCCTGAAGAGCGGGAGGCCGTCCGGCGGGAGGCGAGGGATGCCATTGTCCATCACTGGACGGCGGACCTTGCCTCCGCCTTTTACGGCCGCCGAACATTAGATGCGCTCGGTCCGGTCCTACAAGACTGGCTCGAGCGACGGCACGGTTTCCTCTCGTTCCGGCTGGTGCAGGTGCTATCTGGGCATGGTTGTTTCGGGTCGTACCTGCACCGGATCGGACGGGAGGAGAGCCCAGCGTGCCATGACTGCGGCGCGGCGGAGGACACGGCGCAGCACACCCTCGAGGTGTGCCCGTCGTGGTCCGAGCGGCGTCGCGGTCTTGTCACGGCGGTCGGGCTGGACCTCTCGCTTCCCGGCGTGGTAAATGCCATGCTGGGGAGCGAAGAGGCTTGGGCGGCGGTCGCCTCCTTCTGTGAAGATGTAATGTCACAGAAGGAGGAGGCGGAGCGCGCGCGTGAGGACGCTCCTGACGCACCGGCGATCCGCCGGCGGAGGAGGGGCAGGAGAAGGCGGACGCATAACCGCCCCTCCTCCCCCCCACGGTGAAGAGCAGCGGGCGACAGGCGCGGGGGCGCCCTAGCCCGCATTGCACTGCTCATCACCTCGCCGTAGAGGGTGGCCGAGCACTCACGGTCACCCTCTGACCCCCTCCCTGTTCCTGGGGAGGGCGTAAAGGGCCCGCCGTCTAGGCGGGCAATCGCCGGTGGGGGACTGGAAGTAGAGGCTCTGCCAGTTTCCCAGTCCTCCAACCACATAAGGCGATGAGGGAGTGCCGCTGGGTCGTTTTAGTGGGTAGACCCGGGAACCATGTTCCCGGGGAGTCCCACATACCCCTCCCGTCCCCCGACGGGAGGGCATGCGTAAGGCATTTTTTCCCAGGGTAAAAAAAAAAAAAAAAAAAAAAAAAAAAAGGTTAGGTTAGGTTAGGTTAGGTTGGGGTGCATGGGGTGCATGTTGGGGAGCCTCCTAGTGTGCTGGGGGCGTTGTCGGGCTCACTTGTTGCATTTTGGCGGATGTTCTGTCATCCGGTGCAAACGGTGGGTCCCACAACGTGTCCAGACGGCGCATCCTGGGCGACTGCGAACTCATTATCCGCTCGTAGGGTAATGGGTTCGCAGCCGGCCAATCTCCAACACAGTGCGGCTGCCTTCGGGCATTGCACGGCCGCACAAGCCCGTAGCCCTGCATTTATGTGGGGTCGGGGGCTGGGCGTATGGGGCTTGCCCTGTGCGTCTGGCTGTGAGGAAGAAAACCTCTCTAAAAAATTACCCTGGTGGGGCCCCCTTGGGGGGCAGCGGAGCTTCGGCTCGTGGGATGGCGGGCCTCCAAGGCCCGCGGACCGCTTATGCGGTCACGTAGGGGTGGAAGAGTCCACATTTGCGGATTCCCACCAGGGGAAAGCGGTTGAGTCCACATCAGCTGGATTCCCGCTGACTCCTCTTTGTCGGGGGCTTAATATGCCCGAAGTTTGTGGAGGCCTTCTCCGGTCCTCCCCTCTTCGGAAGGGAGACTGCGGAGGAAGGCGGTTCTGTGTCGGCGGTCTGCTTATTGGCATTCAACGTCTTTTGACGCCGCCGGCCCTAAGCCTAAGTTTTCTCGGGGTGACGATGGGCTGAGTGGCCGGGGGGAGCCCGGTCCCAAGCCCCGGGACCATTTTCTTTTCTTGTTTATTTTTCTGTCTTTTTGTTTTCTTTTCTTGTTTGTTTTATTTAAATTTATTTCTTCTTCTTCTGTTCTTCGTTCTTTTTAGTTTTGTTTTGTTTTTGACGTTGGTTTCGGGAGATTTTAAAAAATGGAAAACGCGAATAGTAAAATCAAACTACCCCAGGAGGGTACCGGTCGCTCCGCGGCCGGAGAATCCCTCCCTGGGCCTTCGGGTCCAGGCAGCCCCACCGTTTCTGGGGGGGGCAACTATCGCGTCGGGGGCGCCTCTGGGCGTCTCTGTGCAAGGAGGAGTAAGGAGGATAGAGACGGGAGAAGCCGGGACAGCAGTGTAGGCTGTGGCTCGGAAATTGACGACGAGCTCTCAAGGAGCGGCAGCGCCATGTCGGGCGCTCTAGACAGCGACGACTCAATGTTTTCTGACGCGTCCATCAGTGCGCGTGACGAATTCGAGCGGGAGATAGGGGGACGCCTGCTAAGAAAAGGAAGTAGAAAGCGGCTTCCAGCTGAACCACCCAGTATTCGGGAAGGGCTGCCAGAAGCCAAAGTCATCCTGACGAGGATGCCTCGCCTTAGTGCGAGCACCGGAATGACACCACCAAGGGCCCCATTGGCCCCGTCGGCCCCTTCGGCCCCCACGGCCCCGTCGGCTTCGTCGGCCCCCACGGCCCCGTCGGCTTCGTCGGCCCCCACGGCCCCGTCGGCTTCGTCGGCCCCCACGGCCCCGTCGGCCCCGTCGGCAGCACTTATTGACGTTCGACGAAGATCCTCTAAGGAGCGAGAAGATGAGCTAGGAGGCGGGCCCCTAGCTGAACTTGATTCAGAGGAGGAGATCGGAAGGCTGGCTCAGATCGCGAGCAACTCTTGGGCTCGTTGTCGCATGCCGCCACCTGGAGAGCGACCATCGGACCCACCGCTCAGCCTTTTGAGGTGTCGGGCCAAGGATGACCTGGCGCTGATCGGACGGATTGCGGTGAGGTCCAAGAATTTAAAAGGGACGTGGGTGCGCAACTTAAAGTTAGCGGCCAGCCGTATAGAGGACACACTTGATGCGGTATATGAGAGGACGGCTACTGCAGAGGTCAGGCGGCTGCAAGCCGATAACGGGCGCCTCAACGGAGAGATTGACCTCCTGCGCGCGCAGGTTGACGCGCTGCGCGGTGAGTGCTCAGGGTTACGCGAGGAGTGCCAGGGGCTGCAGCGGCGGCTAGAGACTGCCCTCATGCCCGCGCCCCCAGTTCGGCCCGCACCCGTGCCCGCCCAGACGGAGACACCAGCACCTTATGGGAACTGCGTAGAAATGGAGGAGCTACCCGCCGTATCTCTGATGGCCAAGGCTGCAGAGCCGCAAGCAGGGAGGGCCGGTCCGGACTTAGACCGAGATGTAGAGGACGAGCGGCTCATGCGCCTCTTTGGGCGCGTGCTGGACGCACGTCTCGGGCCCGAGACGCCAGAATCCAGGGCTCGTCCGCCTTTAGCGGCGGACAGGACGACGACACCACCCAGCACCATCGACGATGTGGAAATGGAGCGCGGCGGCTTCACACTCGTCGGGAAGAAAGGCAAGGGCAAGGGCAAGGGCAAGGCCAAGATCCCTTCCGCCCAGCCGGCCAAGCCAGGTCCAACCGAGCCAGCCAGAAAAGCAGCGGCGTCTAAGCCGCCCCCGCCTGCCCCCCATCGTCGCGCGCAGCAGGGCGCAGCGACCGCCTTCATCCGGGAGTCGTACGCCGACGCCACCATGACCCCTGCACAACGGCAGGCGCGTGCTCCAGCGCCGCCATCGCGCGAGGCTCAGGGCGGCCGTCGAGATAAAAAGAAGAAGAGGAGACGACGCAGACGCGGCCAACTTAGCGTGCCAGCGATCGCTGCCGTGTCAGTGACCCTCTCGCCTGAGGCTCTTCAGCGCGGTGTCACGTATATGGACGCGCTCACCCGGGCGAGGGACGCGACGAAGGATGACCCGGACTGCCCCAAGTTGCGCGTCCGGCATACCATGACGGGGGCCCGGCTGTTAAAGGTTTTAGGCCCGGACAGTGCAGAAAGGGCGGACCTCTTCGCCGAGCGCCTTCGCGGGGTGCTTGGCGACGATGTCCGCGTCTCCGTCCCGGTCAAGTGCGTTGATATGCGCGTGACCGGGTTGGATGACTCCATTCGGGGGGACGAGGTTCGGGGGGCGATCGCCCGTGCTGGACAGTGTCCCCTCGACAGGGTTCGTGTTGGCGAGATTCGCCGCGGCCGGTGGGGCTCGGGATCCATTAGGGTCACTTGCCCCGCGTCTGCGGCGAAGCTCATCAACAAGGACGGCCAGCTCACCGTGGGTTGGTGCTCTGCGCGCGTTTACGTGCTGGAGCAGCGACCCATGATGTGCTACCGCTGCTTGGGTGTGGGGCACACCAAGCCGCAGTGCCCGTCGGCAACTGACCGCTCCGGAGCGTGCTTCCGCTGCGGCCAGTCGGGCCACAAGGCCGTCGAATGTTCGGCGCCGCTTCGCTGCCCCCCGTGTGCTGATGCCGGTTTACCGGCTAACCACATGGTGGGCAGTAAATGTTGCTTACAGCAGCTGAAGCGACGCACACGAGGCAGATCCCTCGCTGGCGGGGGTGGCGGTGGCGGCGGCCAAAGGCCGCCCTCCGTTGCCGCCCCTGTCACCGATGGATCGCGGGAGGCGAGGCCCCCTGATCCGCCCTCAACGGGGCGGTGAAGGGAGCCGTCGGTGGGGGTTACTTCGGGGCTGTATACGCCTCGAAGTGACCCGCGCCGGCGGGCGGACTGGGCGGGGGTATTCTCCTATGCCAGTCTGCCGTTGCCGAGTAGAGGTCAGCGGTACTGTTGGGGAACGGTATGCGCATTGCACGATCTCTGCGACGAGGGATGCTCCTTGTGTTCCGAGAGCATCCCATCCCACCTCGTGGAAGAGCACGCCAAGAGCTCACTGCGGCGCTGTCCATAGTGTTGTGATGAATACCCTATGGCGGCGCCAACACGCAGCGTGTCGGAACTTCGCAGGGGTTTAGTGGGTAGGACGGGACTTGCACCCAGAGAGCCCGTGAGTCCCACATACCCCTCTCCGGTTTCCCCGAACCGGGAAGGAAACCCGTAAATGGGTTCCCCTGCGTCAAAAAAAAAAAAAAAAAAAAAAAAAAAAAAAAAAAAGGTTGGGGTGCATGTGGGGTGCATGCTGGGGAGCCTCCTAGAGTGCTGGGGGCGTTGTCGGGCTCACTTGTTGCATTTTGGCGGATGTTCTGTCATCCGGTGCAAACGGTGGGTCCCACAACGTGTCCAGACGGCGCATCCTGGGCGACTGCGAACTCATTATCCGCTCGTTAGGGTAATGGGTTCGGAGCCGGCCAATCTCCAGCACGGTGTGGCTGCCTTCGGGCATTGCACGGCCACACAAGCCCGTAGCCCTGCTCTTTTGCGGGGTCGGGGGCTGGGCGTATGGGGCTTGCCCTGTGCGTCTGGCTGTGAGGAAGAAAACCTCTATAAAAAATCACCCTGTGGGGGCCCCCTTGGGGGGCAGCGGAGCTTCGGCTCGGTGGATGGCGGCCTTCAAGGCCGCGGTCCGTTCTGGCGGATGGTGTCGGGAGCAGTTATGCTCGTGGCGCATCTGCGCCTTTTGTTTGGGAAAGGCCTTCTTCAGGGAGGCCAGGGGACTTCGGTCGTGGGATGGCGAGCCTGCAAGGCCCGCGGCACGTTCAGCGTTCGTTCGGCGTGGGGCGCTTCAACGCTCCAGCACAGTGTGGCTGCCTTCGGGCATTGCACGGCCGCACAAACCCGTAGCCCTGCTCTTTTGTAGGGTCGGGGGCCCGGCGCAAAAGCGTCGGGCTGCGAGGAAGAAAACCTCTATAAAAAATCACCCTGTGGGGCCCCCTTGGGGGGGCAGCGGAGCTTCGGCTCGATGGATGGCGGCCTGCAAGGTCGCGGTCCGTTCTGGCGGACGGTGGTCGTCGCGCGTTTGCGCTTTGAAATGGGGAAAGGGCTTCTTCAGGAAGGCCAGGGGACTTCGGTCGTGGGATGGCGGACCTTCAAGGCCCGCGGAACGTTCAGCGTTCTTTTCGGCGTGGGGCGCTTCAACGCTCCTTTTGCGTCGGCTCTTGGGGCTTGCCTTGACTGGCCGGTCCCGACGGAGCTTGCCTTAGTTGGCTGGCTCAGTGGCTGCTTTCGGGCAGCGTGGTATGGCGGGCCTGCAAGGCCCGCGGTGCGGCGAGGTCGACGGCTGCAGTGCTGCAGCTGTCGGACAGGCTTCGGCCATCGTCGGACAACCTGTAAACCCTTGCCATTGTCTGTGGTCATGTCTCGCGGATGGCTTAGGGAACAGGGGGCTTGCCTTCATTGGCCGGCCCGAGACGAGACAACGTCTATAAAAAACCCCAAAGGCCCGTCGTTGGTGAACGCGGCGACGGGACGCCTTAAGGTGGTGGGCTGGGAAAGTCCACCTTCTAGCGCCAACCCCCGGGGACCGCTCGAACCCCCGGGTGTACATAGAGTAGTCTGGGTGCAGAGGGCACCGCCCAGATGGTCTTCTTATATCCCTCCTACTCGTGGGACTTATTATGGATTCTTTCAATAAAATACCCCAAATTAGGTTAAGTCGGTGTAGTAGTGGTAGTGGTCGCTCCTTGGAGCGCAAAATAGATAATGTGCCTTCTAATGGTGCAGGGTTAAAAGTTGTGGACTCTATGGACTGTAGTGGTGTGATGTCGGACGAAAGCTCGGCGTCCGTTTCGAGTGTAGAGACGATAGGAACTAAAGGGAGAAAACGCCCCTTCAAATCCAGGGGAGATCGTTCGCAGGGTCGGCTGAATCCAGACAGCGACTCGAGCGAAAAGTCTATGAAATCGAAGAAAGTGTCAAACGCTGGCCGCGATAAAGGCCACCCAAACACAACAGAAGAACTCGCGGAACTAGCCGAAGCAAAACGAAAATTAAATGCAGCGAAAAGGGAAGAGCTCCGGCTAAGATCAGAAGAAGAGTTGGCTGACCAGCTGGACAGGCGCAGTCTACGCTCCGTATCGGTGTGTGGATCAGACGTATTTATGTCCCCTGATGAGGGTCCGTTGGCGTCCCAAATTGGAGAAACGGTGCAAAAGGACCTAGAAATGATCCGGCGTGTGGCGCTCACATCAGGAAACCTTAAGGGCACTTATCAGAAGGCTCTACGTGAGGCAACAGAGTCAATCGCGAACAGCACGCGATCGCTTTTAAAATGTTCCACCTCCGGCGAGAATGCCAAATTACTGGCAGACAACCAGCGCTTGCGAAGTGAATTAGGAGACCTCCGCAAGGAGCTAGCGGAGCTCAGGGCCGAAGTTAGGTCCGGAATGCGGCAGGATACAAGAGTGCTTCCACCGTCGACGGAAGAAGAGGTACCGCCGTACTTTGAAAAATGGAGCCGGTCTGCCATGACCATGATCGGCAACATAATTAGTGCCAGATTTGACGGCCTAGAAAAAGACGGCAGGCTCATGCCCGCCAAACGTCACCGGCCACCGTTGGCCGCAGATCGCACGAGGGATGCGTCCCCGCTTCCTACGGATGTATCCTATGCGACGGCAGCTGCAAAGCCCACTCCTAGGAGCAAATCGGTGACAGCAAAACCTTCTCCAGACCCGGCAGCGCAGGTCGGCATGAAGAAGACGAAGAAAAAGGGCAAAAAGACTGTCCCTCCTCCAGCTGCACACGCTCCGGCTGTCCCAGGGCCTCCCCTGGCAATCGAGCCATCTACCTCAACCTCTAAGACCGACGACGAGGGCTTTACGACTGTGACCTATCGGCCCTCAAAAAAGGGAAACCAACCGGCCACCCCAGCGGTGCCTGCTCCTCAAGCCACCCAACAGCAGCGGCAGACCGGAAGCAAGCCAAAGACGCGCAGACTACGCGAGCCTCGTTCAGCAGCGGTGGTCATCACCATAGATCCGGAGGCTGAAAAACGCGGCGTCACTTACGCCGAAGTCATCAATCAAGCCAAATCTCGTGTTAATCTAGAGGAGTTAGGGCTGGCGCCTTTCAAAATCAGGGAAGCGGTGACAGGCGCCCGGATTTTCCAAATCACCGAGTCCGAATCGGCGGCCGAAAACAGGTCCAAGGCCTGCACTCTGGCCGAGAAGCTTAGAGGAGTTCTGCCTCCTGAAATTAGGGTTGCGACACCTACCAAGTGCGCCGAAATCCGTATATCCGGACTCGATGACTCGGTACAAAAATCAGAAATCGTCGACGCCGTCACTCTTAAAACAGGTTGTGCGCACGGCGACGTCACCACGGGGGAAATTCGGCGCGGCCCTGATGGCCTTGGTTCCGTCTGGGTGAAATGTCCAATAGGCGCCGTCAAAACTCTTTTGGAGGCCGGCCGTCTACTGGTAGGGTGGAGCTCGGCTAGGGTGCGCGCACAAGAACCGCGCCGTATGACTTGCTACCGATGTCAAGATGTCGGTCACACGCGTCACCAGTGTTCTTCTGAAACGGACCGGAGCGACCTTTGCTTCAGGTGTGGTCAATCAGGCCACAAAGCAGCCACCTGCTCGGCAAGCCCACGCTGTGCTCTCTGCGCTGCTTCGAACCGACCAGCAGACCACATAATGAGAGGAAGAAGCTGCAAAGCCCCTCCGCCTCCAAAAAGCAAGAAAGCACTGCCCAAGACCCCGGCCGCTAACAAGACTGCGCAGACAACGCCGCAGGTCGAGAACATGATCACCGACCAGTAATGGCAGCACACCCTCTTAAAATACTCCAGGGTAATCTGAACCACTCCGGCGGTTCCCAGGATTTGCTTATGCAAACCTTGTCGGAGTGGTCCATTGATCTTGCGGTCGTAGCGGAACCTTACTCCACTCCGCCAGGTGCTAATTACGCCTTCGATATTGACACGACGGTTGCTTTTATCCGTGCTTCGTCGTCTCGGTCCCCGCCCCTGACCATCTTGGAGCGGGGCCATGGTTTTGTCGTTGTGAAGTGGGGAGAAATTGTTATTATCGGATGCTACTTCTCTCCCAATCGCATTCTCGCCGAATTCGAAATTTACATCGCTGAAGTCGGTGCCGCTGTTGATCGAGCAGCTTGTAGTGACGTGATAGTGCTGGGGGACCTCAACGCCAAATCTACGACGTGGGGGTCCCCCGCTACGGATGCTCGTGGCTCTGTAGTCGAAGACTGGGCAGCAATGTCAGGGCTGCTTATCGTTAATCGTGGTTCCGCCAACACCTGTGTGCGACAGCAGGGGGGGTCAATAGTGGACGTCACGTTCGCTACCCCTGCTCTCGCATCACACGTGACTAACTGGCGGGTTCACGAAGATGTCGAAACTTTGTCGGACCATGTGTACATCACCTTCAACGTGTCCCCTCAAAGAGGGTCTTCCAGCCCCAATTTATCGCGAAACAATCTTGCGCAACAGTTTCCCAGATGGTCGCTCAAGAAACTGAACAAGGAACTGGTCGAAGAGGCTTCACATCTAGAAGATTGGTTCTCCCAGTCTGCCGCTTCAACTGCGGAAGTGGACGTGGAAGCTCAGAAATTCGGTGAGGCTATGGCTCGCATATGCGACGCTTCGATGCCCCGAACGACGCAGCGTCCGCCCAAGCAACAGGTTTTCTGGTGGTCTGAAGAACTTGCCGAAATGCGCCGCATTTGCATTCTCCATCGTCGCGCATACACCAGGTACCGCAGGCGGCGGACTGGGAGAAGCGCAGAAGAAGAAGCTCGGCTTCATGTCGCCTTGAAAGAAGCTCGCCATAACTTCCGAGTGGCTATCTATGAGGCCAAAGAAGCCGCCCGTGCGATATGGCTTCAAGAGTTGGAGGCGGATCCGTGGGGACGGCCGTACCGTGCAGTTCGCAACAAGCTGTGCGGCCAGGGACCCCCGGTTGCGGAGACCCTCGATCCTCGGCTCCTCGAGTCAGTTGTGTCTGCTCTTTTTCCGGACCGCGCAGAGCATGTCGCCCCGCTAATGGCACCTAGTAACGCCTCGGAAACGACCGACGATAGACTTCCTGCCCCTGTCACGGAAGGGGAAATGGACACGGCAGTTAGAAGACTCAGGGCAAAAGTCACTGCTCCTGGCCCTGACGGTGTGCCTGGCCGCGTCCTCGCGTTAGCACTCACCGTGATAGAGAATCGACTCAGGGGAATATTCAATCTCTGCCTGTCATCAGGTCAGTTCCCCCATCCGTGGAAGCTAGGCAGGCTTGTACTGCTGCAGAAGCCTGGCAAGCCGCTGAACACCCCATCGGCTTACAGGCCAATTGTCTTACTCGACGATGCGGGTAAGCTCTTAGAAAGGATTATATCCACTCGCATCGTGAAACACCTTAATGATACCGGACCGAACCTGTCGTACTCTCAGTACGGGTTCCGGGAGAACCGTTCGACCATCGACGCCATCCGTCGCGTAAAGTCGTACGCGGATGAGGGCGTGGCTAGGGGCAGGGTGACAATGGCAGTATCGTTGGACATAGCCAATGCCTTCAACACCCTGCCCTTCAGCTGTATAGGAGAGGCACTCCGCTATCACAACGTGCCCCTATACCTTAGGCTAATTATTAAAAACTATTTGAGCGAGAGGCGCATAGTATGCATAAACCGCAATGGAAGCGCCATCTACAGAACAATGAAATGCGGGATTCCACAGGGGTCGGTGCTTGGCCCACTCCTGTGGAACATAGGATATAATTGGGTGCTGCGAGGAGCACTCCCACAAGGACTCGACATCGTCTGCTATGCAGACGATACACTTGTATTGGCACAAGCCGATGACTACGGTAATGCAGCACGCCTCGCTACTGTTGGCACCTCCTTAATCATTGGCCGTATTGAATGCCTCGGACTGAAGGTGGCTCTAGACAAAACTGAGGCCCTGCTTTTTCACGGGCCCCGCCGCAAGCCACCGCCAGACGCGCACCTGACCATCAACGGTGTGCGCATAGATGTCGCAGCGCATATGCGCTATTTAGGTCTACAGCTGGACTCAAGATGGAGCTTCGACCATCACTTCAAGAAGCTCTGCCCCAAGCTAGTCAACACTGCTGGGGCTTTGACTCGTCTTCTCCCCAATCTGGGTGGCCCCAGTGCTACTTGTCGTCATCTCTACACGGGGGTCGTGAGATCGATGGCCCTGTATGGATCGCCCATTTGGGCCGACACGCTATCGCCGCGCAATGCTGCCTTGCTCCGCCGGGCTCAACGTGTCATGGCGATTAAAGTTGTTCGTGGGTATCGTACCATCTCAGGCGAAGCCGCCTGTGCGCTCGCAGGTACCCCACCTTGGGACCTCGATGCCATAGCGCTGGCCAAAGTGTATCGTTTTAGTGCGGAAGTACGTGATCAAAACATCCGCCCCCCTCCGGAACTCATCCGGCGTTGGAGGGAGAGGGCAGAATTATCTACCATGAGGTCATGGCGACAGCGGATGGAGACTCCCACCGCTGGCGTCCGAACAGTAGAAGCGATCCGTCCTATCATCAACGAATGGATTCGCAGGCGGCAGGGAGCACTCACGTTTCGGCTGACGCAGGTGCTGTCGGGCCACGGATGCTTCGGCAAATACCTGCGTCTGCTTAAACGGGAGGAGGACCCTCGCTGTCACCACTGCACAAGCGATGTCGACGATGCGCAGCACACGCTAGAGTCATGCCTGGCGTGGTCCGCTCAGCGCACCGAACTTACCGCCATAATCGGTACGGATCTCTCTCTGCCGACCGTCATCAGAAAGATGGTTGGCAGCGAGACGTCCTGGCTAGCGGTAGCCTCATTTTGTGAAGAGGTGATGGCCCTAAAAGAGGCCGCGGAAAGGGTTCGAGAGGCTGATCCTCTCTCGAACCCTGCCCGCCGTAGGAGGCTAGGTCGGGCGAGGCGGCGCTTCGCGCAGCTGTCTCAACCGCCCTAGCTAGGGGTGTGGAATGGTGGAGGGGGGCTCCACCATTCATTCCAAACACACTCCGCTGACGGTGTGAGAAGTGCCAAGTACCCGCGGCACTTCCCTCCAATATGACGAGTTCTTTCGAACGCCACAAGGCGCTACCGAGATGTGTGCGACGAGCTTCCTCGGTAGCGCCCACAACTGTGGACAGTGGGTACAGTCAGTTTTAGTGGGTATACCGGTCCTTTACACCGGAGACTCCCACATAACCCAGGGGGCAAGCCCCCATCATTCTCCCTGGGTACCTATAAAAGGTTTCTGACTCAAAAAAAAAAAAAAAAAAAAAAAGGTTGGGGTGCATGTTGGGGTGCATGTTGGGGAGCCTCCTAGTGTGCTGGGCGCGTTGTCGGGATCGCTTGTTGCATTTGATGCTCTGTCATCCGGTGCAAACGGTGGTTCCACAACGTGTCCAGACGGCGCATCCTGGGCGACTGCGAATTCATTATCCGCTCGTAGGGTAATGGGTTCGCAGCCGGCCAATCTCCAACACAGTGCGGCTGCCCTCGGGCATTGCACGGCCGCACAAACCCGTAGCCCTGCATTTATGTGGGGTCGGGGGCTGGGCGTATGGGGCTTGCCCTGTGCGTCTGGCTGTGAGGAAGAAAACCTCTCTAAAAAATTACCCTGGTGGGGCCCCCTTGGGGGGCAGCGGAGCTTCGGCTCGGTGGATGGCGGCCTTCAAGGCCGCGGTCCGTTTTTGAGCGGATGGTGTTAGGAGCGGTTTCGCTCGTGGCGCACTCGCGTCATTTGTTGTAGCAAGGCTCTTCTCAGGGCCAGTGGTGCTTCGGCACGGTGCATGGCAGATCTCCAAGGTCTGCGGCGCGACATGCTTGCTTTGTTAGCTGTCGGGCAAACCGTTATCCCCTCGTGGGGACCGGGGGCTGTCGGGGCTTGTGTCCGGGCCAAGTGGAGTAAACCACACTAAAAAATCCCCTAATCCCAAGGTTCAGGAGGGTGCCGAGGGGATGAATGTCCGGCGGGGTTACGCCGGTGCCAAGCCCTCCATGTGGAGAGTGGGGGCCACCGCGCCCGTAAGCGGTCAAAAATCATGAACAGTGTAGGTACAATAGAACTACCCCAGGAGGGTACCTCCCGCTCTGCGGGGGGAGAATCCCTCCCTGTCGCTTCGGCGGCAGGCTGCCCCACCGTTTCTGGGGGGGGCGCCCACTGTTTCGGGCCTAGCCCGGTAGTTGAGGAGAGAGAGGAAAGGAGTGGTAGGAGAAGTAGTGGTAGATTGAAGAAGAAGGCGCATTCCATCTGCGTGCAAGAGTGTGAGGTGGTTCTCACGGACTGCCTCAATGTCGCAATGTCGGACGATGATGGTTCGGCATCTGTTTGCAGTACAATCCTAGGGACAACATCAGGGAGAAAGCGACCACACGAGCCCACGCGGGAACGTGCTCCATTTGACTCAGACAGCGATTCCAGCGCTAAATCGGTCTTAGCATCGAAAGTGTCAGCAGCCGGCCCAAACAGAGGCCGCGCTTCAAAAGTAGAAGAGCTCACAGGTCTCGCCGAAGCTAAACGGCAGCTTAATGCGGCCAAACGAGAGGAACTCCGGCTGAGAACTGAAGAAGATCTGGCAGATCGTCTGGACAGACGGAGCTTGCGATCCGGCTCGACGGGTGGTACGGACGTATTTATGTCCCCCGATGAAGGCCCGCTTGCAACACATATCGGGGCATCTGTGCAAGGCGACCTTGATATTATAAGAGAGGTTGCCAAAAAATCAGGCCATCTCAAGGGCACATTCCAGAAGGCTCTTAACGAGGCCACGTGCTCGATAGCCAACAGCACACGTGCTCTACTGAAATGTTCGGCCTCGTCTGAAAACACCAAGCTGCTGGCGGACAATGAACGCCTAAAACGTGAAGTGGCTGAGCTCAGGCGAGAGCTTGCAGAGTTGCGAAGTGAATTCCGCACTAGAGAGTGGCGCGATGCATCGGCCCCGCTGGCCCAACCGGAAACGGGTGTACCAGCATACTTTGAGGAGTGGTCGCGCTCTATTATGAAATCCATGGGCAATATGATTGCTGCAAAGTTTGACGGACTAGAGCGCGATGAGAGGCTTCTGCCTCCCAAAAACCATCGGCCTCCGCTCGCCGCGGATAAGAGGAGAGATATGGAAGTCTCCACTGCTGTTGCGTCCACATCGGCGGCCTCTCAAAAGACCGCCCCATCGAGAATTTTCACCAGTTCCAAGACTGCGTCAGGGACAAAACCTGCAGCTGCCTCCTCTGTCCAACAAACTAAACAGGGGAAGGGAAAAAAGAAGGGTCAGAAGGCGGTACCAGCTCCACAGTCTATCCCACCGCTGACGTCTCAAAGTGTGACAGAAGCGCCTCCATCTGTGGCTGAGCCTGAACGTGACGGTGAAGGCTGGAGCACTGTGGACAGGCGCGCCAAAAAGAAAATCCGACCGGCGGCCTCATCGTCTGCGCCCGCTCCTGCTCCTGTTGCAGCCCAACCGCCAGGGCAGCTGAAAAAGAAACGCAGACTACGCGTGCCCCGCTCGGCCGCTGTAGTGATCACCATCGATCCGGAGGCGGAAAAACGCGGCGTAACATACGCCGATGTCATCAAAGACGCCAAATCGCGCGTTGATCTCGCCGAACTGGGCCTAGCGCCATTTAAAATCAGGGAGGCGGCCACGGGCGCTCGTATCCTCCAAATCTCGGAGTCGGAGTCTGCGGCCGATAACAGAATGAAGGCCTGCACACTGGCGGAGAAATTGAGAGGGATTCTGTCGCCCGACATCCGAGTTGCCACGCCCACGAAATGCGCGGAAATCCGCATAACTGGGCTCGACGACTCAGTGGAGAAGCTGGAGGTCACAGCAGCAATCGCTCAAAAAACGGGTTGCGCGCATAGCGACATCACGGTTGGGGATATTCGCCGCGGCCCCGACGGTCTGGGTTCTGCTTGGGCCAAATGCCCAGTAGGAGCGGGAAAGATGCTTCTGGATGCGGGCCGCCTATTGGTAGGTTGGAGTTCGGCTGGCGTGCGTGCACAGGAGCCACGACGAATGATCTGTTACCGCTGCCAGGATGTTGGTCATACGCGGCACCGGTGTTCAGCAGCGACAGACAGAAGCACACTCTGCTTCAGGTGTGGCAACCCAGGTCACAAAGCGGCAACCTGCACGGCAAAACCACACTGCGCCCTTTGCGCTTCCTCCAGCCGTCCAGCGGACCACATAATGAGGGGTAGAAGTTGCAAAGCTCCTCCCCCTCCCAAAGGCAAGAAAGCGCCGCCTAAGACCCAGGCCGCTTCTACAACTGCACCGGCAACGTCGCAGGTCGAAGAAATGATCACCGACCAATAATGGCAATACACCCGCTCAAACTCTTACAGAGTAATCTTAACCACTCCGGCGGCTCACAGGATTTGCTCATGCAAACCCTGGCGGAGTGGTCCTTAGATCTTGCAGTGGTTGCGGAGCCATACTCTGCTCCGCAGGGCCCAAACTTTGCTTTTGACTTGGACGCAACCGTAGCCATCATACGTGCTGCGTCCTCTCGGTCCCCGCCTCTGACCATCAAGGAGCGGGGCCATGGTTTTGTCACTACGAAGTGGGGAGACATAGTACTGGTTGGCTGTTACTTCTCCCCCAATCGTAGCCTAGCTGACTTCGAAAATTATATCGCGGAAGTTGGTGCCGCTGTTCTTCGCGCGGCTTGTAGTCATGTCATTGTGCTGGGGGACCTCAATGCCAAATCCACGGCCTGGGGTTCCCCCTCCACGGATGTTCGTGGCTCTGAAGTTGAAGACTGGGCTGCAACCTTAGGCCTGGTGATACTCAATCGTGGTTCTGCCAACACCTGTGTGCGACAGCGGGGGGGGTCAATAGTGGACGTAACGTTTGCTACCCCCGCTCTCGCATCACACGTGAAAAACTGGCAGGTCCACCAAAACGTCGAAACGCTATCTGACCACTTATATATCACGTTTGATGTGTCACCTCTCCGAGGATCTGCTAACACCAATGTGCCTCGAAACCGTCCAGCTCAGTTGTTCCCGCGGTGGTCACTAACCAAACTGAACAAGGACCTGGTTGAAGAGGCTTCGCACCTTGAGGAGTGGTTCTGCCAGTCCACAGACTCTGCACTGGGAGTGGATGCTGAGGTCCAAAATTTCGGTGAGGCTATGACGCGAATTTGCGATGCGTCCATGCCCCGAACGACACAGCGTCCACCCAAAAGGCAGGTGTTCTGGTGGACTGAGGAGCTTGCTGTGATGCGGCAAGCCTGTATCGCCCGACGTCGAGCATATACCCGGTACCGCAGGCGGCGGGCTGGGGCAAGCGCTGAGGAGGAGGTTCGGCTTCATGCCGCTTTAAAGGAGGCTCGCCATGCGTTCCGCGTGGCCATACATGAAGCGAAGGAGGCCGCTCGCGAAAGATGGCTTGGGGAGCTGGAAGCGGATCCGTGGGGACGCCCTTATCGCACAGTTCGAAATAAGCTGTGCGGTCAAGGTCCCCCGGTAGCGGAGACCCTAGACCCCCGGCTTCTTGAGTCAGTGGTGACGGCCTTATTCCCGGCTCGCGCGGAACAAGTTGCCCCACACATGGCCCCCACCACCTCGATACCCACCACCGAGGACAGCCTCCCTCCTCCTGTCACGGAAGGAGAGTTTGGCTCGGCAGTCCGAAGGCTGAGAGCCAAAATTACTGCTCCTGGCCCTGACGGCGTACCTGGCCGCGTCCTGGCGATGGCACTCTCGGTCCTGGAGAGCAGACTGAAGGGAATTTTCAACCGATGCCTGTCCTCAGGCCAATTCCCCTTGCCATGGAAACTGGGTAGGCTGGTGCTACTCCAGAAGCCCGGCAAGCCGGCGAACAGTCCATCGGCCTATCGGCCAATTGTACTTCTTGACGACGCGGGGAAACTCCTCGAGAGAATTATATCCACCCGCGTCGTCAAACACCTCACCGAAGTCGGGCCAAACCTGTCCAACTCCCAATACGGGTTCAGGGAGAACAGGTCCACCGTCGACGCAATCCGCCGGGTAAAGGCGTTCGCTGACGATGGTGTGTCTAGGGGCAGGGTGACAATGGCGGTCTCGCTAGATATAGCAAACGCTTTTAACACCCTGCCCTTCAGCTGCATAGGGGAGGCACTCCTGTACCATCATGTGCCCCTATACCTAAGGAGGATAATAGCGCACTACCTCCACGACAGGCGCATTGTGTGTGTTGACCGCAATGGAGGCGCTCTACGCAGGGTGATGGAGTGCGGTGTTCCACAGGGGTCTGTCCTTGGCCCACTCCTGTGGAACATCGGATTTGACTGGGTGTTGCGTGGAGCGCTCCCAATTGGATTGGACATCGTGTGTTATGCCGACGACACACTCATCTTGGCACAGGCCGATGACTACAATGAGGCGGCCCGCCTTGCCACTGTTGGCACTTCCATCGTAGTCGGCCGGATACAAAGTCTGGGGCTAAAGGTGGCTCTGGACAAGACGGAGGCCCTACTCTTTCATGGGCCCCGGCGCAAGCCACCGTCAGACGCACACCTGACCATCAACGGTGTGCGTATTAAAGTTGCAGCGCACATGCGCTATTTGGGCCTCGAACTCGACTCCAGATGGAGCTTTGACTACCACTTTGGCGGACTTTCCCCAAAGCTGGTCAGTGCAGCCGGGGCATTATCGCGGCTTCTGCCGAATCTGGGTGGCCCCAGCGTAACCTGCCGCAGGCTCTACACTGGGGTCATACGATCTATGGCCCTGTACGGCTCGCCCATTTGGGCAGACACGCTCTCGCCGCGCAACACCGCCTTGCTCCGCAGGGCACAACGCGTGATGGCGATTAAGGTGATACGCGGCTACAGAACGGTCGCAGGCGACGCTGCCACAGCGCTCGCGGGTACCCCACCTTGGGACCTCGACGCCATGGCACTCGCCAAAGTCTACAGGCACAGCGCAGAGGTGCGCGAGCAGGGCATTCGCCCTCCCCCGGAACTTTTACGCCGGTGGAGAGAGAGGGCTGAATTGTCCACTATGAGGACCTGGCGGCGACGGATGGAGAACCCCGTCGCCGGCCTACGGACTTTGGAGGCCATCCACCCCAATTTTGACGGGTGGCTGCGGAGGCGACACGGCGCCCTCACCTTCCGTGCTACGCAGATCCTGACGGGGCACGGCTGCTTCGGCAGTTACCTGGCGAAGATCGGCCGCGAAGCCAACCCTCGCTGCCATCACTGTGCAAGCGACGTGGACGACGCGCAGCACACCCTGGGCTCATGCTCGGCGTGGAGCGAGCAGCGCGCCGCCCTTACCGCGACAATTGGGACAGACCTCTCCCTGCCGGCCGTCATGAGAAAGATTGTCGGCAGAGAGTCGTCGTGGCAGGCGTTCGTCACCTACTGCGAGGAGGTAGTGGCCCTAAAGGAGGCTGCGGAAAGGGTGCGGGAGATAGACCCCGCGGCGGACCCTAACCGCAGACGTAGGCTTGGACGGAGGAGGCGCCTTCACGGGCAGCGCCAACCGCCCTAGCTAGGGACGTGGAGTGGTGGAGGGGGGCTCCACCACTCGCTTCAAACACGCCCCGCTGTCGGCCGAAAAGTGCCACATACCCATGGCACTTTTCCCCAAGTTGAGTCTGAAAAGACGTCCACAGTGCGCGACCTGAGATGTGTGCGATAAGCTTCCTCGGTCGCGCCGCGCTATTGTGGGTTGATGGGTATCGTCAGTTTTTAGTGGGTATGCCGGCCCTTTACACCGGTGACTCCCACATAACCCAGGGGGCAAGCCCCCCCCCCGTCTCTCCCTGGGTATCCATAAAGGATTTTCTGACGTAAAAAAAAAAAAAAAAAAAAAAAAAAAAAAAAAAAAAAAAAAAGGTTAGGTTAGGTTGGGGTGCATGTTGGGGAGCCTCCTAGTGTGCTGGGGGCGTTGTCGGGCTCACTTGTTGCATTTTGGCGGATGTTCTGTCATCCGGTGCAAACGGTGGGTCCCACAACGTGTCCAGACGGCGCATCCTGGGCGACTGCGAACTCATTATCCGCTCGTAGGGTAATGGGTTCGCAGCCGGCCAATCTCCAACACAGTGCGGCTGCCTTCGGGCATTGCACGGCCGCACAAGCCCGTAGCCCTGCATTTATGTGGGGTCGGGGGCTGGGCGTATGGGGCTTGCCCTGTGCGTCTGGCTGTGAGGAAGAAAACCTCTCTAAAAAATTACCCTGGTGGGGCCCCCTTGGGGGGCAGCGGAGCTTCGGCTCGTGGGATGGCGGGCCTCCAAGGCCCGCGGACCGCTTATGCGGTCACGTAGGGGTGGAAGAGTCCACATTTGCGGATTCCCACCAGGGGAAAGCGGTTGAGTCCACATCAGCTGGATTCCCGCTGACTCCTCTTTGTCGGGGGCTTAATATGCCCGAAGTTTGTGGAGGCCTTCTCCGGTCCTCCCCTCTTCGGAAGGGAGACTGCGGAGGAAGGCGGTTCTGTGTCGGCGGTCTGCTTATTGGCATTCAACGTCTTTTGACGCCGCCGGCCCTAAGCCTAAGTTTTCTCGGGGTGACGATGGGCTGAGTGGCCGGGGGGAGCCCGGTCCCAAGCCCCGGGACCATTTTCTTTTCTTGTTTATTTTTCTGTCTTTTTGTTTTCTTTTCTTGTTTGTTTTATTTAAATTTATTTCTTCTTCTTCTGTTCTTCGTTCTTTTTAGTTTTGTTTTGTTTTTGACGTTGGTTTCGGGAGATTTTAAAAAATGGAAAACGCGAATAGTAAAATCAAACTACCCCAGGAGGGTACCGGTCGCTCCGCGGCCGGAGAATCCCTCCCTGGGCCTTCGGGTCCAGGCAGCCCCACCGTTTCTGGGGGGGGCAACTATCGCGTCGGGGGCGCCTCTGGGCGTCTCTGTGCAAGGAGGAGTAAGGAGGATAGAGACGGGAGAAGCCGGGACAGCAGTGTAGGCTGTGGCTCGGAAATTGACGACGAGCTCTCAAGGAGCGGCAGCGCCATGTCGGGCGCTCTAGACAGCGACGACTCAATGTTTTCTGACGCGTCCATCAGTGCGCGTGACGAATTCGAGCGGGAGATAGGGGGACGCCTGCTAAGAAAAGGAAGTAGAAAGCGGCTTCCAGCTGAACCACCCAGTATTCGGGAAGGGCTGCCAGAAGCCAAAGTCATCCTGACGAGGATGCCTCGCCTTAGTGCGAGCACCGGAATGACACCACCAAGGGCCCCATTGGCCCCGTCGGCCCCTTCGGCCCCCACGGCCCCGTCGGCTTCGTCGGCCCCCACGGCCCCGTCGGCTTCGTCGGCCCCCACGGCCCCGTCGGCTTCGTCGGCCCCCACGGCCCCGTCGGCCCCGTCGGCAGCACTTATTGACGTTCGACGAAGATCCTCTAAGGAGCGAGAAGATGAGCTAGGAGGCGGGCCCCTAGCTGAACTTGATTCAGAGGAGGAGATCGGAAGGCTGGCTCAGATCGCGAGCAACTCTTGGGCTCGTTGTCGCATGCCGCCACCTGGAGAGCGACCATCGGACCCACCGCTCAGCCTTTTGAGGTGTCGGGCCAAGGATGACCTGGCGCTGATCGGACGGATTGCGGTGAGGTCCAAGAATTTAAAAGGGACGTGGGTGCGCAACTTAAAGTTAGCGGCCAGCCGTATAGAGGACACACTTGATGCGGTATATGAGAGGACGGCTACTGCAGAGGTCAGGCGGCTGCAAGCCGATAACGGGCGTCTCAACGGAGAGATTGACCTCCTGCGCGCGCAGGTTGACGCGCTGCGCGGTGAGTGCTCAGGGTTACGCGAGGAGTGCCAGGGGCTGCAGCGGCGGCTAGAGACTGCCCTCATGCCCGCGCCCCCAGTTCGGCCCGCACCCGTGCCCGCCCAGACGGAGACACCAGCACCTTATGGGAACTGCGTAGAAATGGAGGAGCTACCCGCCGTATCTCTGATGGCCAAGGCTGCAGAGCCGCAAGCAGGGAGGGCCGGTCCGGACTTAGACCGAGATGTAGAGGACGAGCGGCTCATGCGCCTCTTTGGGCGCGTGCTGGACGCACGTCTCGGGCCCGAGACGCCAGAATCCAGGGCTCGTCCGTCTTTAGCGGCGGACAGGACGACGACACCACCCAGCACCATCGACGATGTGGAAATGGAGCGCGGCGGCTTCACACTCGTCGGGAAGAAAGGCAAGGGCAAGGGCAAGGGCAAGGCCAAGATCCCTTCCGCCCAGCCGGCCAAGCCAGGTCCAACCGAGCCAGCCAGAAAAGCAGCGGCGTCTAAGCCGCCCCCGCCTGCCCCCCATCGTCGCGCGCAGCAGGGCGCAGCGACCGCCTTCATCCGGGAGTCGTACGCCGACGCCACCATGACCCCTGCACAACGGCAGGCGCGTGCTCCAGCGCCGCCATCGCGCGAGGCTCAGGGCGGCCGTCGAGATAAAAAGAAGAAGAGGAGACGACGCAGACGCGGCCAACTTAGCGTGCCAGCGATCGCTGCCGTGTCAGTGACCCTCTCGCCTGAGGCTCTTCAGCGCGGTGTCACGTATATGGACGCGCTCACCCGGGCGAGGGACGCGACGAAGGATGACCCGGACTGCCCCAAGTTGCGCGTCCGGCATACCATGACGGGGGCCCGGCTGTTAAAGGTTTTAGGCCCGGACAGTGCAGAAAGGGCGGACCTCTTCGCCGAGCGCCTTCGCGGGGTGCTTGGCGACGATGTCCGCGTCTCCGTCCCGGTCAAGTGCGTTGATATGCGCGTGACCGGGTTGGATGACTCCATTCGGGGGGACGAGGTTCGGGGGGCGATCGCCCGTGCTGGACAGTGTCCCCTCGACAGGGTTCGTGTTGGCGAGATTCGCCGCGGCCGGTGGGGCTCGGGATCCATTAGGGTCACTTGCCCCGCGTCTGCGGCGAAGCTCATCAACAAGGACGGCCAGCTCACCGTGGGTTGGTGCTCTGCGCGCGTTTACGTGCTGGAGCAGCGACCCATGATGTGCTACCGCTGCTTGGGTGTGGGGCACACCAAGCCGCAGTGCCCGTCGGCAACTGACCGCTCCGGAGCGTGCTTCCGCTGCGGCCAGTCGGGCCACAAGGCCGTCGAATGTTCGGCGCCGCTTCGCTGCCCCCCGTGTGCTGATGCCGGTTTACCGGCTAACCACATGGTGGGCAGTAAATGTTGCTTACAGCAGCTGAAGCGACGCACACGAGGCAGATCCCTCGCTGGCGGGGGTGGCGGTGGCGGCGGCCAAAGGCCGCCCTCCGTTGCCGCCCCTGTCACCGATGGATCGCGGGAGGCGAGGCCCCCTGATCCGCCCTCAACGGGGCGGTGAAGGGAGCCGTCGGTGGGGGTTACTTCGGGGCTGTATACGCCTCGAAGTGACCCGCGCCGGCGGGCGGACTGGGCGGGGGTATTCTCCTATGCCAGTCTGCCGTTGCCGAGTAGAGGTCAGCGGTACTGTTGGGGAACGGTATGCGCATTGCACGATCTCTGCGACGAGGGATGCTCCTTGTGTTCCGAGAGCATCCCATCCCACCTCGTGGAAGAGCACGCCAAGAGCTCACTGCGGCGCTGTCCATAGTGTTGTGATGAATACCCTATGGCGGCGCCAACACGCAGCGTGTCGGAACTTCGCAGGGGTTTAGTGGGTAGGACGGGACTTGCACCCAGAGAGCCCGTGAGTCCCACATACCCCTCTCCGGTTTCCCCGAACCGGGAAGGAAACCCGTAAATGGGTTCCCCTGCGTCAAAAAAAAAAAAAAAAAAAAAAAAAAAAAAAAAAAAAAAAAAAAGGTTAGGTTAGGTTGGGGTGCATGCTGGGGAGCCTCCTAGTGTGCTGGGGGCGTTGTCGGGCTCACTTGTTGCATTTTGGCGGATGTTCTGTCATCCGGTGCAAACGGTGGGTCCCACAACGTGTCCAGACGGCGCATCCTGGGCGACTGCGAACTCACTATCCGCTCGTTAGGGTAATGGGTTCGGAGCCGGCCAATCTCCGGCACAGTGTGGCTGCCTTCGGGCATTGCACGGCCACACAAGCCCGTAGCCCTGCTCTTTTGCGGGGTCGGGGGCTGGTCGTATGGGGCTTGCCCTGTGCGTCTGGCTGTGAGGAAGAAAACCTCTATAAAAAATCACCCTGTGGGGCCCCCCTTGGGGGGCAGCGGAGCCTCGGCTCGGTGGATGGCGGCCTTCAAGGCCGCGGTCCGTTCTGGCGGACGGTGTCGGGAGCAGTTATGCTCGTGGCGCATCTGCGCCTTTTCCTTGGGAAAGGCCTTCTTCAGGGAGGCCAGGGGACTTCGGTCGTGGGATGGCGGGCCTGCGAGGCCCGCGGAACGTTCAGCGTTCGTTCGGCGTGGGGCGCTTCAACGCTCCAGCACAGTGCGGCTGCCTTCGGGCATTGCACGGCCGCACAAACCCGTAGCCCTGCTCTTTTGTAGGGTCGGGGGCCCGGCGCAAAAGCGTCGGGCTGCGAGGAAGAAAACCTCTATAAAAAATTACCCTGTGGGGCCCCCTTGGGGGGCAGCGGAGCTTCGGCTCGGTGGATGGCGGCCTGCAAGGTCGCGGTCCGTTCTGGCGGACGGTGGTCGTCGCGCGTTTGCGCTTTAAATGGGGAAAGGCCTTCTTCAGGAGGGCCAGGGGACTTCGGTCGTGGGATGGCGGGCCTTCAAGGCCCGCGGAACGTTCAGCGTTCGCTCGGCGCTGGGGCGCTTCAACGCTCCTTTTTCGTCGGCTCTTGGGGCCTGCCTTAACTGGCCGGTCCCGACGGAGCTTGCCTTAGTTGGCTGGCTCAGCGGCTGCTTTCGGGCAGCGTGGTATGGCGGACCTGCAAGGCCCGCGGTGCGGCGAGGTCGACGGCTGCAGTGCTGCAGCTGTCGGACAGGCTTCGGCCATCGTCGGACAACCTGTAAACCCTTACCATTGTCTGTGGTCATGTCTCGCGGATGGCTTAGGGAACAGGGGGCTTGCCTTGATTGGCCGGCCCGAGACGAGACAACGTCTATAAAAAACCCCAAAGGCCCGTCGTTGGTGAACGCGGCGACGGGACGCCTTAAGGTGGTGGGCTGGGAAAGTCCACCTTCTAGCGCCAACCCCCGGGGACCGCTCGAACCCCCGGGTGTACATAGAGTAGTCTGGGTGCAGAGGGCACCGCCCAGATGGTCTTCTTATATCCCTCCTACTCGTGGGACTTATTATGGATTCTTTCAATAAAATACCCCAAATTAGGTTAAGTCGGTGTAGTAGTGGTAGTGGTCGCTCCTTGGAGCGCAAAATGGAGAAAGCGCCTTCTAATGGTGCAGGATTTAAAGATGTGGACTCTATGGACTGTAGTGGAGTGATGTCGGACGAAAGCTCGGCGTCCGTTTCGAGTGTGGAGACGTTTAGAACGCAAGGGAGAAAACGCCCCTTCAAATCCAGGGGAGATCGTTCGCAGGGTCGGCTGAATCTGGAGAGCGACTCCAGCGGAAAGTCTATAAAATCAAAGAAAGTGTCAAACGCTGGCCGCGATAAAGACCACCCAAATACGACAGAAGAACTCACAGAACTAGCCGAAGCAAAGCGAAAACTAAACGCAGCGAAAAAGGAAGAGCTCCGGCTAAGGTCAGAGGAAGAGTTGGCTGACCAGCTGGACAGGCGTAGTCTACGCTCCGCATCGGTGTGTGGATCGGACGTATTTATGTCTCCTGATGAGGGTCCGTTGGCGTCCCAAATTGGGGAAACGGTACAAAAGGACCTGGAAATGATCCGGCGGGTGGCGCTCACTTCAGGGAACCTTAAAGGCACTTATCAGAAGGCTCTACGTGAGGCAACAGAGTCAATCGCGAACAGCACGCGATCGCTTTTAAAATGTTCCACCTCCGGCGAGAATGCCAAATTACTGGCAGACAACCAGCGCTTGCGAAGTGAATTAGGAGACCTCCGCAAGGAGCTAGCGGAGCTCAGGGCCGAAGTTAGGTCCGGAATGCGGCAGGATGCAAGAGTGCTTCCACCGTCGACGGAAGAAGAGGTACCGCCGTACTTTGAAAAATGGAGCCGGTCTGCCATGACCATGATCGGCAACATAATAAGTGCCAGATTTGACGGCCTAGAAAAAGACGGCAGGCTCATGCCCGCCAAACGTCACCGGCCACCGTTGGCCGCAGATCGCACGAGGGATGCGTCCCCGCTTCCTACTGATGTATCCTATGCAACGGCAGCTGCAAAGCCCACTCCTAGGAGCAAATCGGTGACAGCAAAGCCCTCTCCAGACCCGGCAGTGCAGGTCGGCATGAAGAAGACGAAGAAAAAGGGCAAAAAGACTGTCCCTCCTCCAGCTGCACACGCTCCGGCTGTCCCAGGGCCTCCCCTGGCAATTGAGCCATCTACCTCAACCTCTAAGACCGACGACGAGGGCTTTACGACTGTGACCTATCGGCCCTCTAAAAAGGGAAACCAACCGGCCACCCCAGCGGTGCCTGCTCCTCAAGCCACCCAACAGCAGCGGCAGACCGGAAGCAAGCCAAAGACGCGCAGACTACGCGAGCCTCGTTCAGCCGCGGTGGTCATCACCATAGATCCGGAGGCTGAAAAACGCGGCGTCACTTACGCCGAAGTCATCAATCAAGCCAAATCTCGTGTTAATCTAGAGGAGTTAGGGCTGGCGCCTTTCAAAATCAGGGAAGCGGTGACAGGCGCCCGGATTTTCCAAATCACCGAGTCCGAATCGGCGGCCGAAAACAGGTCCAAGGCCTGCACTCTGGCCGAGAAGCTTAGAGGAGTTCTGCCTCCTGAAATTAGGGTTGCGACACCTACCAAGTGCGCCGAAATCCGTATATCCGGACTCGATGACTCGGTACAAAAATCAGAAATCGTCGACGCCGTCACTCTCAAAACAGGTTGTGCGCACGGCGACGTCACTACGGGGGAAATTCGGCGCGGCCCTGATGGCCTTGGTTCCGTCTGGGTGAAATGTCCTATAGGCGCCGTCAAAACTCTTTTGGAGGCCGGTCGTGTTCTGGTAGGGTGGAGCTCGGCTAGGGTGCGCGCACAAGAACCGCGCCGTATGACTTGCTACCGATGTCAAGATGTCGGTCACACGCGTCACCAGTGTTCTTCTGAAACGGACCGGAGCAACCTTTGCTTCAGGTGTGGTGAATCAGGCCACAAAGCAGCCACCTGCTCGGCAAGCCCACGCTGCGCTCTCTGCGCTGCTTCGAACCGCCCAGCAGACCACATAATGAGAGGAAGAAGCTGCAAAGCCCCTCCGCCTCCAAAAAGCAAGAAAGCGCTGCCCAAGACCCCGGCTGCTAACAAGACTGCGCAGACAACGCCGCAGGTGGAGAACATGATCACCGACCAGTAATGGCAGCACACCCTCTTAAAATACTTCAGGGTAATCTGAACCACTCCGGCGGTTCCCAGGATTTGCTTATGCAAACCTTGTCGGAGTGGTTCATTGATCTTGCGGTCGTAGCGGAACCTTACTCCACTCCGCCAGGTGCTAATTACGCCTTCGATATTGACACGACGGTTGCTATTATTCGTGCTTCGTCGTCTCGGTCCCCGCCCCTGACCATCTTGGAGCGGGGCCATGGTTTTGTCGTTGTGAAGTGGGGAGAAATTGTTCTTATCGGATGCTACTTCTCCCCCAATCGCATTCTCGCCGAATTCGAAATTTACATCGCTGAAGTCGGTGCCGCTGTTGATCGAGCAGCTTGTAGTGACGTGATAGTGCTGGGGGACCTCAACGCCAAATCTACGACGTGGGGGTCCCCCGCCACGGATGCTCGTGGCTCTGTAGTCGAAGACTGGGCAGCAATGTCAGGGCTGCTTATCCTTAATCGTGGTTCCGCCAACACCTGTGTGCGACAGCAGGGGGGGTCAATAGTGGACGTCACGTTCGCTACCCCTGCTCTCGCATCACACGTGACTAACTGGCGGGTTCACGAAGATGTCGAAACTTTGTCGGACCATGTGTACATCACCTTCAACGTGTCCCCTCAAAGAGGGTCTTCCAGCCCCAATTTATCACGAAGCAATCTTGCGCAACAGTTTCCCAGATGGTCGCTCAAGAAACTGAACAAGGAACTGGTCGAAGAGGCTTCACATCTAGAAGATTGGTTCTCCCAGTCTGCCGCTTCAACTGCGGGAGTGGACGTGGAAGCTCAGAAATTCGGTGAGGCTATGGCTCGCATATGCGACGCTTCGATGCCCCGAACGACGCAGCGTCCGCCCAAGCAACAGGTTTTCTGGTGGTCTCAAGAACTTGCCGAAATGCGCCGCATTTGCATTCTCCACCGTCGCGCATACACCAGGTACCGCAGGCGGCGGACTGGGAGAAGCGCAGAAGAAGAAGCTCGGCTTCATGTCGCCTTGAAAGAAGCTCGCCATAACTTCCGAGTGGCTATCTATGAGGCCAAAGAAGCCGCCCGTGCGATATGGCTTCAAGAGTTGGAGGCGGATCCGTGGGGACGGCCGTACCGTGCAGTTCGCAACAAGCTGTGCGGCCAGGGACCCCCGGTTGCGGAGACCCTCGATCCTCGGCTCCTCGAGTCAGTTGTGTCTGCTCTTTTTCCGGACCGCGCAGAGCATGTCGCCCCGCTAATGGCACCTAGTAACGCCTCGGAAACGACCGACGATAGACTTCCTGCCCCTGTCACGGAAGGGGAAATGGACACGGCAGTTAGAAGACTCAGGGCAAAAGTCACTGCTCCTGGCCCTGATGGTGTGCCTGGCCGCGTCCTCGCGTTAGCACTCACCGTGATAGAGAATCGACTCAGGGGAATATTCAATCTCTGCCTGTCATCAGGTCAGTTCCCCCATCCGTGGAAGCTAGGCAGGCTTGTACTGCTGCAGAAGCCTGGCAAGCCGCTGAACACCCCATCGGCTTACAGGCCAATTGTCTTACTCGACGATGCGGGTAAGCTCTTAGAAAGGATTATATCCACTCGCATCGTGAAACACCTTAATGACACCGGACCGAACCTGTCGTACTCTCAGTACGGGTTCCGGGAGAACCGTTCGACCATCGACGCCATCCGTCGCGTAAAGTCGTACGCGGATGAGGGCGTGGCTAGGGGCAGGGTGACAATGGCAGTATCGTTGGACATAGCCAATGCCTTCAACACCCTGCCCTTCAGCTGTATAGGAGAGGCACTCCGCTACCACAACGTGCCCCTATACCTTAGGCTAATTATTAAAAACTATTTGAGCGAGAGGCGCATAGTATGCATAAACCGCAATGGAAGCGCCATCTACAGAACAATGAAATGCGGGGTTCCACAGGGGTCGGTGCTTGGCCCACTCCTGTGGAACATAGGATATAATTGGGTGCTGCGAGGAGCACTCCCACAAGGACTCGACATCGTCTGCTATGCAGACGATACACTTGTATTGGCACAAGCCGATGACTACGGTAATGCAGCACGCCTCGCCACTGTTGGCACCTCCTTAATCATTGGCCGTATTGAATGCCTCGGACTGAAGGTGGCTCTAGACAAAACTGAGGCCCTGCTTTTTCACGGGCCCCGCCGCAAGCCACCGCCAGACGCGCACCTGACCATCAACGGTGTGCGCATAGATGTCGCAGCGCATATGCGCTATTTAGGTCTACAGCTGGACTCAAGATGGAGCTTCGACCATCACTTCAAGAAGCTCTGCCCCAAGCTAGTCAACACTGCTGGGGCTTTGACTCGTCTTCTCCCCAATCTGGGTGGCCCCAGTGCTACTTGTCGTCATCTCTACACGGGGGTCGTGAGATCGATGGCCCTGTATGGATCGCCCATTTGGGCCGACACGCTATCGCCGCGCAATGCTGCCTTGCTCCGCCGGGCTCAACGTGTCATGGCGATTAAAGTTGTTCGTGGGTATCGTACCATCTCAGGCGAAGCCGCCTGTGCGCTCGCAGGTACCCCACCTTGGGACCTCGATGCCATAGCGCTGGCCAAAGTGTATCGTTTTAGTGCGGAAGTACGTGATCAAAACATCCGCCCCCCTCCGGAACTCATCCGGCGTTGGAGGGAGAGGGCAGAATTATCTACCATGAGGTCATGGCGACAGCGGATGGAGACTCCCACCGCTGGCGTCCGAACAGTAGAAGCGATCCGTCCTATCATCAACGAATGGATTCGCAGGCGGCAGGGAGCACTCATGTTTCGGCTGACGCAGGTGCTGTCGGGCCACGGATGCTTCGGCAAATACCTGCGTCTGCTTAAACGGGAGGAGGACCCTCGCTGTCACCACTGCACAAGCGATGTCGACGATGCGCAGCACACGCTAGAGTCATGCCTGGCGTGGTCCGCTCAGCGCACCGAACTTACCGCCATAATCGGTGCGGATCTCTCTCTGCCGACCGTCATCAGAAAGATGGTTGGCAGCGAGACGTCCTGGCTAGCGGTAGCCTCATTTTGTGAAGAGGTGATGGCCCTAAAAGAGGCCGCGGAAAGGGTTCGAGAGGCAGATCCTCTCTCAAACCCTGCCCGCCGTAGGAGGCTAGGTCGGGCGAGGCGGCGCTTCGCGCAGCTGTCTCAACCGCCCTAGCTAGGGGTGTGGAATGGTGGAGGGGGGCTCCACCATTCATTCCAAACACACTCCGCTGACGGTGTGAGAAGTGCCAAGTACCCGCGGCACTTCCCTCCGATATGACGAGTTCTTTCGAACGCCACAAGGCGCTACCGAGATGTGTGCGACGAGCTTCCTCGGTAGCGCCCACAACTGTGGACAGTGGGTACAGTCAGTTTTAGTGGGTATACCGGTCCTTTACACCGGAGACTCCCACATAACCCAGGGGGCAAGCCCCCATCATTCTCCCTGGGTACCTATAAAAGGTTTCTGACTCAAAAAAAAAAAAAAAAAAAAAAAAAAAAAAAAAAAAAAAAAAAAAAAAAAAAAGGTTAGGTTAGGTTAGGTTAGGTTAGGTTAGGTTAGGTTAGGTTGGGGTGCATGCTGGGGAGCCTCCTAGAGTGCTGGGGGCGTTGTCGGGCTCACTTGTTGCATTTTGGCGGATGTTCTGTCATCCGGTGCAAACGGTGGGTCCCACAACGTGTCCAGACGGCGCATCCTGGGCGACTGTGAACTCATTATCCGCTCGTTAGGGTAATGGGTTCGGAGCCGGCCAATCTCCAGCACGGTGTGGCTGCCTTCGGGCATTGCACGGCCACACAAGCCCGTAGCCCTGCTCTTTTGCGGGGTCGGGGGCTGGGCGTATGGGGCTTGCCCTGTGCGTCTGGCTGTGAGGAAGAAAACCTCTATAAAAAATCACCCTGTGGGGCCCCCTTGGGGGGCAGTGGAGCTTCGGCTCGGTGGATGGCGGCCTTCAAGGCCGCGGTCCGTTCTGGCGGACGGTGTCGGGAGCAGTTATGCTCGTGGCGCATCTGCGCCTTTTCTATGGGAAAGGCCTTCTTCAGGGAGGCCAGGGGACTTCGGTCGTGGGATGGCGGGCCTGCAAGGCCCGCGGAACGTTCAGCGTTCGTTCGGCGTGGGGCGCTTCAACGCTCCAGCACAGTGCGGCTGCCTTCGGGCATTGCACGGCCGCACAAACCCGTAGCCCTGCTCTTTTGTAGGGTCGGGGGCCCGGCGCAAAAGCGTCGGGCTGCGAGGAAGAAAACCTCTATAAAAAATTACCCTGTGGGGCCCCCTTGGGGGGCAGCGGAGCTTCGGCTCGGTGGATGGCGGCCTGCAAGGTCGCGGTCCGTTCTGGCGGACGGTGGTCGTCGCGCGTTTGCGCTTTAAATGGGGAAAGGCCTTCTTCAGGAGGGCCAGGGGACTTCGGTCGTGGGATGGCGGGCCTTCAAGGCCCGCGGAACGTTCAGCGTTCTCTCGGCGCTGGGGCGCTTCAACGCTCCTTTTTCGTCGGCTCTTGGGGCCTGCCTTAACTGGCCGGTCCCGACGGAGCTTGCCTTAGTTGGCTGGCTCAGCGGCCGCCTACGGGCGGCGTGGCACGGCGGACCTGCAAGGTTCGCGGCGCGGCGGGTCTGGCGGCCGTGGTTTTTGCGGTCGCTGGGTGGGTTTTGGCCCCCCGTCGGGCAACCCGTTATCCCGTGTGTGTGTCTGGTGTCATGTCTATCGGCACACATGGGACCGGAGGGGCTTGCCTTAACCGGCTGGCCCTGCGAGGAGCCAACCTCAATAAAAAACCCCAATTCCCCGTAGCTGAGATCCGTGGCTATGGGGGGCCTTCGGGTGGCGGGCCGGGTAGAGTCCGCCAGCTAGCGATCCCCTCCAGGAGACCGCCCGACCTCCTGGAGTATCAGGGTTACCCGGGTGCAGGGGGCACCGCCCGGGTGGACGTTTTGTTTCCCCCATACTCGTGGGATAAGTTCATGATGTCAAATTTTCAAACCCCAAACTTAAGAAGTACAAGCAGGAGTAGCTCGCTAGCGAGCCTAAATAACACGGACAACGCACCCTGTCCCAAAATGAGTGGTGCCGTAGTAGTCTTGAAGGACATCCTAGTAGGGAAAGAAGTTGATGCGCCCCGTCCAAAAACAAGTGGCGCGACCTCTGTTAAAAAAGTAGTGAAAGTCGACGGGACGGATAGAGAATCGGACTTTGGCTCATGCTGGTCTGTTGAATCGGTGGAATCCCGGTCCGGACGAAAAAGAGTGAGGACCCAACGACGTAAAGGGTCACACAGTGATGGGACAGGTTCTGGCACTGACAGCGCCTCTAGCTCAGGCTGTGCAGTTGCCAAGCCAAAGAAAATAGCCGCAGTCGGTGACATCGACGCTAGAAAGCAGTACAACAAACAGCTTCGTGAATCTATAGAGCTCGAAGCCGAGAAAGAATTTGCCATAGAAATTGCGCTAAAGCGACAGCGCTCAGGATCAGTGAACACAGGCTCATGTGGAATGTCGTTAGATGAAGAGCCACGTGCGGCCCTGATTTTTAAATCTGTAGAGGAAGAGCTGAAGACTATTCTAAAAGTGGCAACCACTTCCAGCCATCTCAAGGGTACCTACCAAAAGGCCCTCAAAGTCTCCGCAGCTACAATCAAGGACAAAACTCTCGCGCTCCTAAAATGCACGGTGACAGACGAAGTGGCCAAACTCGAGAGAGAGAATAGACGACTATCAGAAGACATCAATGATCTACGTAAGCAGCTAGACGAATTACGCGCTAAAAGAGACGTGCATGCTGATGTGCAGCAATCTTTCAAGCCTGAAGATATAATTCAAGCAGTGTCAAGTATTGTAGATGACAAGATCAGAGTGGCCACAACATCTGTCACTAACATGATCAATGCCCGCATCGAGGGTCTTAAGACGGCTGACAGACCCCGGCCATCGTTGGCTGCGGATAAAAAGAAGGTCTCTCCACTTACGGAATCCAATTTGCCTCCAGCAACAACGACTAAGATCCCTTCGGGAATAAAATCCAAGTGTGGCAAGTTAACGCTTATTCCCTGCACATCAGCCCAAAAGGGCAAAAGAAAGACTAAAGGGAAAAAGATCACGGCAGCATCGGCAACGAACCCGGCCTCTGCCAAACAGACGGAGCCCAGTACGTCTACCGCTCCAGCTGCCTCCACTTCGTCAGAGGAAGCCCCTTGGACTGAGGTAGTCAAACGTGGTGCACAGAAAAAGCAAGCAAAAGCTGCGGCTGCTCAGTCGAATTCTAAGGCCACAGTACAAACTGCCAAGGATGCACAGCCTAAGACTAAAAAACCACGCAAGGTCAGAGAGCCTCGCACGGCTGCGGTTGTGCTCACTATCGGCCCAGAGGCAGAAAAACGTGGCATCACATATGCTGAGGTGATTCGGAAAGCACGAACCACCATCAATATAGAAGAGCTCGGTATTCCGCCAATCAACACCACCACCGCGGTCACTGGTGCCAAAATACTACAGGTATCTGGTGAGGAACAGGTTGCAAAAGCTGACGCTCTCGCTGAGCAACTGAGAAGCCTATTTGAGGATGAGGACATTCGTGTCTCCCGACCTACGAAATGTATGGAGCTCTCTATCATTGGCCTAGATGACTCTATTCTAAAAGAGGAAATAGTCACCGCTGTTGCGATAAAAGGGAATTGCGCTCACCATCAAGTTAGAGTGGGCGAAATACGTTCTGGTCCTGGTGACATGGGCATCGCATGGGTGTCATGCCCCATTGCTGCAGCTAAAAAGATCCTTGAAGCAGGACGTCTCCTTGTCGGGTGGAGCTCAGCACGTGTTCGGGCAGTGGAAAAGCTTCCAATAAGATGTTACCGCTGTCTTGAGAGAGGACATGCCCGGCAGCAATGTATGGGTGAAGACAGAAGCGACTTGTGCTTCCGCTGTGGAAAGTCCGGTCATAAGGCGGCCAAATGTTCAGCTGAGCCCCACTGCTTAACTTGTGCGGCTTCGAAAAGAACAGCAGGACACGTTATGGGAGGTAGGAGCTGTAAGGCCCCCATCATTACTCCCAAGAAGGGCAAGAAAGCGGCTAGGACCCAAGCCGCCAAGCAGGCTGCAACAGAACAGCCCATGGACACGACTCCAATCGCCAATGGATCTACAACCAATGTCTAGGTTTATACAGGCGAACGTTAACCACTGCTCTGGTGCGCAAGACCTTCTACTGCAATCCATGAGGGAGGGGTTAATACACATCGCGGTAATTGCAGAACCATACTTTGTCTCTTCCGGCTCAGACTGGGCCTCGGACCTGGACTCAACCGTCGCAATAACTAAGCTGGCAATAAACCTGTCTCCACCCCTCTCCATCTGTCAAAAGGGTCATGGATTTGTGGCTGTCAAATGGGGGGAAATCGTCATCATCGGCGTGTACTTTTCTCCCAACAAAAACTTGTCGGAGTTTGAAATCTTTTTAGGCGAACTCGGTACGGCTATTCGTCGAATCTCTCCGTCACCTGTTGTAATCTTAGGGGACTTCAACGCCAAATCTGGGGTTTGGGGTTCCCCTGTAACGGATCTTCGCGGACAAAAAGTCGAGGGCTGGATGGTCATGTTCGGCCTCGTAATTTTAAATCAGGGCTCAGCCTTTACTTGCGTGCGACAGCAGGGCGGGTCGATAGTGGACCTTACGTTCGCTTCCCCTGCTCTCGCCGCGCAGGTACACGACTGGCATGTCCTGACCGAAACGGAAACACTGTCCGATCATCTCTATATACGATTTGACATTAGTCCCACTGACAGCAGTGATAGTCCCTCAGCGGATCTGTCTAGGAGCTCTTTTCCAAAATGGGCTTTAACAAAACTAAATAAAGAGTACCTTGAGGAGGCGGTTCTCGTTGAGAGCTGGTGCTCCCCATGTAGTAATATGTCCGACAATGTCGATTTGGAGGCTGACCTGTTCCGCTCCGCCATGCAGAGAGTCAGCGATTCTGCTATGCCACGAGTGCGACGCCAGCCACCGAAGCGAGCAGTATATTGGTGGTCAAGCGAATTGGCTGAGCTGCGCGCAGTTTGCGTTGCTCGCCGTAGAGAGCTTGCCAGATATCGTCGCCGCACTCGCAACGGCAATAGGGACCAGGGGCTAGAAGAACACCTTCACGGCATGTATACAGAGGCTCGCAGAACGATGCGTACCGCTATATTTAAGGCCAAGACGGAGGCTCGCGAAAGACTTATAGAAAGCATCGACAACGACCCCTGGGGACGCCCTTATCGTGCTGCGTGCAATAAAATGCGTGGACAAGGCCCTCCGATTGTGGAATCACTACAACCACAATTGCTGCAAAGTGTTGTTGAGGCCCTTTTTCCTGAGAGAGCTCCACACATTCCACCGCCAATGACCCGCCGTCGTGGTGCTGCAACAACTGACGTCGACTTAAATGCACCGCCTCCGCCTCCTATAACCGATGCGGAATATGACGCGGCAATTACAAAGCTTCGCGCCAAAAAAACCGCTCCAGGGCCCGATGGTATCCACGGCCGTGTTCTGGCAATCTCTCTCGTGGAACTGGAGCAGCGCATACGCAACATTTTCAACTTGTGCCTGACGTCAGGAAGATTCCCACAAGTTTGGAAGAAGGGCAGACTAGTGTTACTACAAAAACAAGGCAGACCAATAGACTCGCCATCCGCCTACCGGCCTATCGTGCTTTTGGACGAGGCCGGTAAGTTACTGGAGCGGATTATCGCGTGCCGCATCACCAGTCACCTGAAGTCCGTCGGTCCCGATTTAGCTGAGTCCCAGTTCGGTTTTCGAGAGGCCCGGTCCACCATTGACGCAATCATGTGTGTGAAAACCCTTTCTGGTAGAATTGTTTCCCGCGGCGGTGTGCTTTTGGCGGTGTCACTTGACATCGCCAATGCATTCAACACGCTGCCTTTCGAATGTATTGCTGAGGCGCTCCGCTACCACGGGGTGCCCTTATATCTGTGCCGCATAGTTACAAATTATTTGCAAAATCGATTTGTAGTGTGCCAGACTAGAGAAGGTAACATCATTGAGAGGAGAATGACATGCGGTGTTCCACAGGGGTCGGTTCTTGGCCCGCTCTTGTGGAACATCGGATACGATTGGGTACTGCGAGGCGCACTCCTTCCAGGCGTACGAGTCTTTTGCTATGCGGACGATACCCTCATCACAGCCCGAGCTATGTCGTATGAGCAAGCCGTCCGTCTCGGAACTGTCGGAACTATTCAAATAGTACACAGGATCGAAAGGCTTGGTCTCCGGGTGGCTCTGGATAAAACTGAGGCGCTTCTCTTTCATGGGCCCAGGAAAGGTCCTCCCCCTGGTGCTTCACTCATGCTGAACGGTGTCCGCGTTGCCATCGGCCCAACGTTGAAATATTTGGGGCTGGTGCTTGATCCGAAGTGGAAGTTCGTTGCTCACTTCCAGCAGCTCAGTCCTAAACTAACAAGGACAACAGCTGCTCTAAGCAGACTTTTACCTAACGTTGCGGGTCCTGGGGATGTCTGCCGCCGCCTTTACACGGGGGTGATACGCTCCATGGCACTCTATGGCGCACCTATATGGGTGAATGCTCTATCAGCCCCAAATAAGACCATCCTGCGAAGGTTGCAACGGGTCATGGCCGTTAGAGTCATTCGAGGCTACCGCACGATTTCTTATGAAGCCGCATGTCTGCTGGCCAAAACACCACCATGGGACCTGGACGCAAGAGTTCTGGCAGTGGTGTATACACACGGGGCTGCACTACGTGCAGAACATGGTCACCGGCGAATAATGCCGGAGGTGTTCCGACGCTGGAGAGAACAAGCGCAAAGGACCCTACTGAGGGATTGGTTTAATCGGCTAGAAGAGCCCACAGCCGGTGTTCGGACCATAGAGGCTATCCGTCCTATTTTCAAGGACTGGATGATGCGGCGCCATGGCGTGTTGACCTTCCGGATGGTGCAGATCCTTACTGGGCATGGCTGTTTCGGCAGGTATCTGCACCACGTGGCCGGAAGAGAATCTAGCCCACGGTGCCACCATTGCAACTGCGACGAAGACACGGCCCAGCACACACTGGAGCGCTGCCCTGCGTGGGATACACAGCGTCGTGCCTTGGTCGCCACCATCGGTAACGACCTCTCATTGCCGACCGTCACGAAAAAGATGGTTGACAGTGACGTGAAGTGGGAAGCGGTAGCCTCCTTCTGTGAAGCTGTCATGACACAGAAGGAGGCCGCGGAAAGAGCCCGCGAGGAAGATCCACTCGCGGGCCAAATCCGTCAAAGAAGGACTGGCCGTAGAAGGCGGCTGCATGGCCAACTTCAACCGCCATAGTGGGGACGGCGGGTGACGGAGTGGGGCTCCGGCACCCGCGCCTAACGTCCCAGCGCGGGGGAACACCGTTTTGTTCTGCTGGTGTTCCCTTCCTTCCCCGGTGGGCCCGGTAGCGGGCATAGTCGTCGGCACATGGCAGAGACTGCGATGAGTACCCTGCCGTGTGTCGAAGCCTCGACTGTCGCGGAACACGTTGGTTTTTAGTGGGTATGCCGGCCTTCAGCCGGTGACTCCCACATAACTTAGGGGCAGCCCCATTTGCCTCTGGGTATCCATAAAGGATTTTCCAACGAAAAAAAAAAAAAAAAAAAAAAAAAAAAAAAAAAAAAAAAAAAAGGTTAGGTTAGGTTAGGTTGGCCGCACAAACCCGTAGCCCTGCATTTATGTGGGGTCGGGGGCTGGACGTATGGGGCTTGCCCTGTGCGTCTGGCTGTGAGGAAGAAAACCTCTATAAAAAATCACCCTCGGGGGGCCCCCTTGGGGGGCCAGTGGAGCTTCGGCTCGTGGTATGGCGGCCTTCAAGGCCGCGGTCCGCTTCATGCGGACGGTGTCGGGAGCTTTTGCTCGTGGCGCAGTCGCGCCTTTGTTGGAAAGGTCCTTTTCAGGACCAGTGGACTTCGGTCGGTGTATGGCGGGCCTTCAAGGCCCGCGGAACGTTCAGCGTTCTTTTCGGCGTTGGGCGAGTGTTGGCTCGTGGCGCGGCGGTGGGTCCAGTGGGGCCTGCTGTCGGGCAACCTGTTACTCTGCGGAGCCGGGAGTTCGGCGCAGGGAGCGTCGGGCTGCGTGGAAGGAAACCACACTAAAAAATTACCCCAACCCCAAGGTGGTGGTAACGTGCCGATGGGGTGCATGGCTGGAGGGTGTCCAGTCCCAAGCGACTAAACAAGGCAGTCATGCCTTAAAATGGCAATCATGGAATTTGGTTTGAAAGACATAATTCCCCAAGGGGTAGAAATCCCCCCCGCAGGACCGCGCAAGGCGGCTACGGGCAGCCGTTCGTTTTTGGGGTCGGCAAAACCGAATTCCACCTCGTCACTATGTGACGTCACCAGTGAACCCGTTGAGAGCGGGCGCCAGGCGGTATCCGGGCCGTCGGGTGTTAAGTTGGTTACCGAGGCGTGTGTTGGTAGTAGTGAGGGTCGAGAGCTCCGCTCTAGGAGCACCGGGGTGCCGAAGTCCGCGCGTTCACGCAGCGGTTCAGCGTCCTCTGTAAATAGTAGGATAAGTGTAAATAATGTAGAACATGTAAATAAAGTTGTACAAAATTGTAGTGTAAGGTTAGTCCATAAGGATATAGAATTAAGTGACGCGGGTACGGCGATTTCGGCCACGTCGCTGAAGAGGAAGGTGGACGGCTCTGAGTCGTCCGAAAAATCATTCTGGTCGGTTGTGTCAGGCGCCGACTCGGTCGTGCAGACTGGAGACATCTCTGACGCCACTGCCGTTACCGCTTCTGGGCGGCGGCGACAGAAACACCTCAAAAAGAAGAGGAAAGGAACATCAAATGCATCCAGGTCCGATTCTGGCTCGGACTCTGAGGGCTCTATGTGGACAAAGCGTTCACTGGCCCCTACTTCTGACTGCTTCGGGAAAGGGCGCGGGCGCGGTCGCCCCCCTACCCTCGAGGAGTGTGTTAGTCTCGCTCGGGCGAAGCGGGAAGTTGCGGCGGCCGAGAGAGAGGCACGCCAGCTCCGCTACGACAGCGACATAAGGGAGATGGAGAGAAGGGCGTTAGAGACGCGCGCCAAATTTTTTGAGGCACGTGCCTCCTCCCTACCGGATATTTCCAGTGCAGTTCCGGCTGAAAAGACCGCCCTCGACCTAGAGGAGGTGGTGAAGTCGGACTGCAAAGTTATCCTGGAGGTGTCGAGGAAATCCTCACACTTAAGCGGCCCTTTCCAAAAGCTGCTGAAGACTGCGGCAGCTTCCATCCAGGACTCGTTTTCCGAAATGGCTCGGAGATCCATCACTGAGGACCACCGCATCCTGAAGGCGGAAAACGAAACATTGAAAAAGGAAATGGCGGAGCTCCGCCAAATGATGAAGGAACTGAAGGCAGAGCTGAAGGCCGTCAGGAAGAGGGGCAACCAGCCTCCTCAAGATGTTGTCGCGTTAACCTGCAGCGACGCTATGGATGTGGTTGAGGTAGGCCCTTCCCTGCCCAGTGTCTCCCTAAGTGGGCCGCCGGCGGCTGGTTCTGCCCCAAACGCATGTGCCGATCCGGCCCTCGAAGCCTTCGAGGCCAAACTGTTTAGGTCGATCGGTTTTATGCTGGATGCCCGCTTCGAGGGCATTAAGGACCGCCTCCTTCCGGAGAAGAAATTGAGGCCTCCTCTTGCGAGCGACAAAATATCGTCTGCCCAAGCCCCCTTAAAGGCGGTGCCAGCTGAGCCCGCGGCGGATAAAACGGCCAAACAACCGGTCAAGCAACCGACCAAGCAACCGGCCAAGCAACCGGCAAAGCCCGCTGGTACGACTAAGGCCGCCCAGTCGGCCAAGAAGCAGCCTGCTCCCACTGTGGTTCCATCCACCTCAAGGAAGGCCGCGGCACCCACTGAGGTACCCGAATCGGCGCCATCCACGGCCCCGGTCGAGCAAGAGTGGACCATGGCGGAGTCAAAGAAAAAGAGGCGCAGGAGACGCGGGCAGAAACAAAATCAGCCCCCTCCGGAACAGCCCCAAGCTGGCACTTCAAAGGCCAGCTATGCAGACGCGGCCAAAAATAAACCGAACCGTGGTCAGTCCGCCCCGGCCAAGACGAAAAAGAAGTCCATCCCTAAGCTGGCGCCTCCCAAATCAGCTGCGGTGGTAGTGACGTTGGACGACGCGGCGATCAAGAATGGTGCCACATACGGGCAGGTCTTAGGGCAGGCACGTCAAACCATCAAACTCGATGAGATGGGCATCGAGAAGATGACGTGCCGCCAGACAGCGGCCGGCGCTCGGATTATCGAGATCCCTGGTGTCCAGGCCGCTGAAAAGGCGGACTTGCTGGCCTCCAAACTCCAGGAGGCCCTAAACGGGTTGGCAAAAGTCGTCCGGCCCACAAAGTCTGTTGATCTTAGAGTCTCTGGGCTGGACGACTCGATCTCAAAGGTGGAGTTGGCGGCGGCCATCGCTATGAAAGGCGGCTGCAACGCCGACCAAATCAAAGTCGGCGATATTCGTGCTGGTCCGGGTGGTCTAGGGGCTTCCGTCGTGCAGTGCCCTGTGGCTTTCGCAAAGAAGGTAGTGGAAGGGAGACTCCTGATAGGCTGGAGTTCGGCCCAAGTAAAGGCGCTGGAGGGCCGCCCAATGCGGTGCTTCCGATGCCTCGGGACGGGTCATACTCGCCACAGATGCCCCTCCAAAACCGACCGGAGCAACCTCTGCTTCCGGTGCGGCAAGGATGGCCACAAGGGCTCCGAATGCAGCGCGAAGCCCCACTGCGCCGTTTGCGCCTCGGCCAAAAGGCCTGCTGACCACGCCATGGGGGGGAGAAAATGCAACCCTCCCCAGACAAAGGGAAAGGACCCCGCTCCTAAAAAGGTGGCGCCCGCCCCCACTGAGGGCTCGCTCGCTCCCGCCGAGCGACAGGAGGTTGCAATGGAGACGTAATGGATTTAAGTCTTCATTGTAACTTTCTCCAGGGGAACTTGAACCACGCCGCCAGGGCACAAGATCTGCTGCTTCAAGTCATGGCGGAGTGGTCAGTCGACGTCGCCGTTGTCGCGGAGCCATACATGGTGTCCAACCAGCCAAATTGGGCTGGCGACTGTGATGGCTCCGTCGCCGTCGTAGTCCGGCCGGCCCCGGGTTTCATTCCCCCCGTACTCCGGGAAAGAGGATCCGGATACGTGGTCGTATCGTGGGGTGGGCTCTCCATTGTTGGGGTCTACTTCTCCCCTAACAGGCCGCTGGTGGAATTTGAGAACTTTCTCGGGGCCCTGGGAGCCGCCGTTAGGAGAACCGCCCCCACCCAAGTTCTCTTGTTGGGCGACTTAAACGCGAAGTCGATGCTCTGGGGTAGCCCGGCCACCGACGTCCGGGGCCAGGCTGTAGAGTCCTGGGCAATCGCTTGTGGCTTATCCCTCCTCAACAGAGGGACCGTTCACACCTGCGTGCGGCAACAGGGCGGATCGGTGGTCGATCTATCCTTTGCCACCCCCGCCCTTGCGCGCAGGATCGTTGACTGGCGAGTTGTCGAAGGGGTGGAAAGTCTATCGGACCATCGGTATATCCGGTTCGAGACTTCCACCCCTCGTCCTCGGGTCTCCCGACCTTCAGGCGGTGGTCGCGGTCCCCGCTGGGCCCTGAGCCGTCTAAACAAGGAGCTGGCGGAGGAGGCGGCCATTGTTCAGGCCTGGTGCTCCCGCCCCATGGACGGCCCCAATGTGGACGAGGCCGCAAATAGATTTCGCGGCGCACTGACGGAAGTGTGCGAGGCTTCTATGCCCAGAGCGCGCCCTCCGAAGGACCGCCGCGAGGTTTATTGGTGGTCGGAAGAGATCGCTGGCCTTCGGTTGACCTGCACCTCCAAAAGACGGGCCTATACTCGCTTTCGCAAGCGTCAGGCTCGTAACGAGGAGGAGGAGGACCGCCTTTATGGCGAGTACAGGGAGGCGAAGAAGGCCCTGCAAACGGCCATCTCTCACGCCAAGGAGAGCGCCAGGGAAGAGATGCTGCAGGCCTTGGATCGGGATCCATGGGGACGGCCCTTTAAAACAGCGCGCAACCAACTTAGGGCGCGCGGAGCCCCTCTAACGGAGACCATGACTCCACAACTCCTGGGTGAGGTCGTGGCGGGGCTATTCCCTCCCGATGCCGAATTCACCCCACCGTTCGTGGCGCTGCCATACAGTGCGGGGGCGGCCGACGAAGAGGATGATCCTCCTCCAATTAACGAAGCGGAGTTTAAGGACGCCGCTGCCCGCCTCAAGGGCAAGAAGACAGCGCCAGGCCCTGATGGGGTGCCGGCTAAGGTGGTGAGCCTGTCGCTCGTTCACCTAGGTGACGGTGTCCGGGAGCTGTTCAACGCGTGCATCCGTGTTCGGCGGTTCCCGAAGCCATGGAAGGACGGTGTGCTGTGCCTGCTGCGCAAGGATGGGAGGCCAGCAGATGATCCCTCAGCGTATCGTCCTATAGTACTACTGGACGAGGTCGGTAAGGTGTTTGAGAGGCTGATTGCCTCCCGACTCATCCAGCACCTAACAGAGGTGGGCCCAAACTTATCGCCAGGGCAGTACGGGTTCCGGGCGGGGCGGTCTACCATAGATGCTCTGTCAGACTTACGGGACCTAGTCAGCGTGGCCACAGAACTAGGGGAGCAGGTGTTGGCGGTGTCCTTGGACATCGCCAACGCTTTCAATTCGCTGCCCTTTGGGGCGATATTGGAGGCCCTTCGCTACCATAGGGTTCCTCTCTACTTGCTGCGACTGGTAGAAAGCTATCTAGAGGGAAGAGACGTCGTGTTCGTCGGGCAGGGTGGCCAGGTCGGTCGCCATAGGATGTCCCGCGGTGTCCCACAGGGGTCAGTCCTAGGGCCTCTGTTATGGAACGTGGGATACGATTTCGTCCTGCGTTGCAACCTCCCCCCACGTGTCAGGCTACTCTGTTACGCCGATGACACGCTAGTCGCTGCAAGGGGAAAGGACCTAGAAGAGTCGATGCGGCTGGCCTCGGTGTATAGCACCCTAGTCGTCCAGCGAATAGGGTCGCTTGGCTTGAGAGTGGCCTTGACGAAGACTGAGGCCCTACTTTTCCACGGGCCTCGTCGACGTCCGCCGGCTGGAACCGAAATCATTGTGGACGGTGTGCGCGTCCCCCTTAAGCCCCACTTAAAATATCTAGGACTTGTGATAGACGGGCGATGGGGGTTCGACGAGCATTTCCGACGCCTCGAACCCCGTCTCATGAGTGCCGCTGACGCCCTGGGTCGTCTCCTTCCTAACGTGGGGGGGCCGAGCGCCAGTTGCCGGCGCCTCTACGCTAACATCGTGCGGAGTATGGCGTTATATGGGGCCCCGGTATGGGCCGATGCCCTCGGCCACCGCGCCGTTGCATCCCTCCACAGGGCGCAGCGCGCTATGGCATTAAGGGCCATAAGAGGGTACTGCACGGTGTCACATACGGCGGCGTGCATGATTGCCGGCACCCCCCCATGGGAACTGGCCGCCCACGTTCTTGCAGCGGCCTACAAGCTGCGAACAGACGCGAGAGTAGCCGACCGGCGAATGGTGGCCATCGAGAGGGTCGCCGCCCTAGAGGAGGCGAGGATAGAGATGTTCCGCACGTGGATCGGGGAACTGGAGAGCTTACTCCGCGGGCCGACCTCCGGTACCCTTCGCAGGACCGTCGAGGCTTTGAGCCCCCTCCTTACCACGTGGGCGGAACGGCGGCACGGGCCCCTCTCCTATCACCTGGTGCAGGTGCTCAGCGGCCATGGCTCATTCGGCCGCTACCTACACCGCATCGGGAGAGAGGAGGCCCCTAGGTGTCACCACTGTGACGCCGAAGAGGACACTGCCCAGCACACCCTCGAAGTGTGCCCCGGCTTCTCCGCGCAGCGTGACACTTTGACTGCTGCCATTGGAGGCGACCTCTCGCTCCCGAGCGTGGTATTGGCCATGCTCGCGAACGACAGGTCGTGGAACGCAGTGAACACCTTCTGCGCTGACGTGATGACGCAGAAGGAGGCGGCGGAGCGGGCCAGGGAAGACGACCCCCAGGCCGCTCTGTGCCGCCGTAGAAGGACCGGACGGAGAAGGCGGCAGTTTGCTAGCCTCCTTCCTCCCGTTGGTGGCCAGCGGGGCCCGGGCTTGGGAAGCCCGAGTCTCGCATTGCACCGGCCACCACCAGTCGTCGATGCCCCAAATGTCCCGGGGCATCGTCGGCCTCCCCCGCCTTTTGGGGGGGTGAGAGGGGCTCGCCCTAGGCGAGCAGGCACCGGCGGGGTTGTGGATGTTTGCGCAAGCGTTCCCATGGCCCCGTCAGGCAGCGACACGTCCGCCGCTGACGCGTCCACCTCGTCAGATGATGATGAGGGGGGCGCGGTGGCGGCGGCCGTCCTCGCGCCAAGGTGCATGTGAGGGGACATCGTTGGGTTTTAGTGGGTAGGCCTCGCCTTCCGCGAGGAGAGTCCCACATAACCTGTGTCTTCCCAGGGCACTGGTATGCGTAACGCATTTCCCAACGTAAAAAAAAAAAAAAAAAAAAGGTTAGGTTAGGTTAGGTTAGGTTAGGTTAGGTTAGGTTAGGTGGGGGTGCATGCTGGGGAGCCTCCTAGAGTGCTGGGGGCGTTGTCGGGCTCACTTGTTGCATTTTGGCGGATGTTCTGTCATCCGGTGCAAACGGTGGGTCCCACAACGTGTCCAGACGGCGCATCCTGGGCGACTGCGAACTCATTATCCGCTCGTTAGGGTAATGGGTTCGGAGCCGGCCAATCTCCAGCACGGTGTGGCTGCCTTCGGGCATTGCACGGCCACACAAGCCCGTAGCCCTGCTCTTTTGCGGGGTCGGGGGCTGGGCGTATGGGGCTTGCCCTGTGCGTCTGGCTGTGAGGAAGAAAACCTCTATAAAAAATCACCCTGTGGGGGCCCCCTTGGGGGGCAGCGGAGCCTCGGCTCGGTGGATGGCGGCCTTCAAGGCCGCGGTCCGTTCTGGCGGACGGTGTCGGAAGCAGTTCTGCTCGTGGCGCATCTGTGCCTTCTCTTTGGGAAAGGCCTTCTTCAGGGAGGCCAGGGGACCTCGGTCGTGGGATGGCGGGCCTGCAAGGCCCGCGGAACGTTCAGCGTTCGTTCGGCGTGGGGCGCTTCAACGCTCCAGCACAGTGCGGCTGCCTTCGGGCATTGCACGGCCGCACAAACCCGTAGCCCTGCTCTTTGTAGGGTCGGGGGCCCGGCGCAAAAGCGTCGGGCTGCGAGGAAGAAAACCTCTATAAAAAATTACCCTCTGGGGGCCCCCTTGGGGGGCAGCGGAGTTTCGGCTCGGTGGATGGCGGCCTGCAAAGTCGCGGTCCGTTCTGGCGGACGGTGGTCGTCGCGCGTTTGCGCTTTAAATGGGGAAAGGCCTTCTTCAGGAGGGCCAGGGGACTTCGGTCGTGGGATGGCGGGCCTACAAGGCCCGCGGAACGTTCAGCGTTCCCTCGGCGCTGGGGCGCTTCAACGCTCCTTTTTCGTCGGCTCTTGGGGCCTGCCTTAACTGGCCGGTCCCGACGGAGCTTGCCTTAGTTGGCTGGCTCAGCGGCCGCCTACGGGCGGCGTGGCACGGCGGACCTTCAAGGTTCGCGGCGCGGCGGGTCTGGCGGCCGTGGTTTTGCGGTCGCTGGGTGGGTTTCGGCCCCCCGTCGGGCAACCCGTTATCCCGTGTGTGTGTCTGGTGTCATGTCTATCGGCACACACGGGACCGGAGGGGCTTGCCTTAACCGGCTGGCCCTGCGAGGAGCCAACCTCAATAAAAAACCCCAATTCCCCGTAGCTGAGATCCGTGGCTATGGGGGGCCTTCGGGTGGCGGGCCGGGTAGAGTCCGCCAGCTAGCGATCCCCTCCAGGAGACCGCCCAACCTCCTGGAGTATCAGGGTTACCCGGGTGCAGGGGGCACCGCCCGGGTGGACGTTTTGTTTCCCCCATACTCGTGGGATAAGTTTATGATGTCTAATTTTCAAACCCCAAACTTAAGAAGTACAAGCAGGAGTAGCTCGCTAGCGAGCCTAAATAACACGGACAACGCACCCTGTCCCAAAATGAGTGGTGCCGTAGTAGTCTTGAAGGACATCCTAGTAGGGAAAGAAGTTGATGCGCCCCGTCCACAAACAAGTGGCGCGACCTCAGTTAAAAAAGTAGTGAAAGTCGACGGTACGGATAGAGAATCGGACTTTGGCTCATGCTGGTCTGTTGAATCGGTGGAATCCCGGTCTGGACGAAAAAGAGTGAGGACCCAACGACGTAAAGGGGCACACAGTGATGGGACAGGTTCTGGCACTGACAGCGCCTCTAGCTCAGGCTGTGCAGTTGCCAAGCCAAAGAAAATAGCCGCAGTCGGTGACATCGACGCTAGAAAGCAGTACAACAAACAGCTTCGTGAATCTATAGAGCTCGAAGCCGAGAAAGAATTTGCCAAAGAAATTGCGCTAAAGCGACAGCGCTCAGGATCAGTGAACACAGGCTCATGTGGAATGTCGTTAGATGAAGAGCCACGTGCGGCCCTGATTTTTAAATCTGTAGAGGAAGAGCTGAAGACTATTCTTAAAGTGGCAACCACTTCCAGCCATCTAAAGGGTACCTACCAAAAGGCCCTCAAAGTCTCCGCAGCTACAATCAAGGACAAAACTCTCGCGCTCCTAAAATGCACGGTGACAGACGAAGTCGCCAAACTCGAGAGAGAGAATAGACGACTATCAGAAGACATCAATGATCTACGTAAGCAGCTAGACGAATTACGCGCTAAAAGAGACGTGCATGCTGATGTGCAGCAATCTTTCAAGCCTGAAGATATAATTCAAGCAGTGTCAAGTATTGTAGATGACAAGATCAGAGTGGCCACAACATCTGTCACTAACATGATCAATGCCCGCATCGAGGGTCTTAAGACGGCTGACAGACCCCGGCCATCGTTGGCTGCGGATAAAAAGAAGGTCTCTCATGTTCCTCCTCCACTTACGGAATCCATTTTGCCTCCAGCAACAACGACTAAGATCCCTTCGGGAATAAAATCCAAGTGTGGCAAGTTAACGCTTATTCCCTGCACATCAGCCCAAAAGGGCAAAAGAAAGAGTAAAGGGATAAAGATCACGGCAGCATCGGCAACGAACCCGGCCTCTGCCAAACAGACGGAGCCCAGTACGTCTACCGCTCCAGCTGCCTCCACTTCGTCAGAGGAAGCCCCTTGGACTGAGGTAGTTAAACGTGGTGCACAGAAAAAGCAGGCAAAAACCGCGGCTGCTCAGCCTAATTCTAAGGCCCCAGCACAAAACGCCAAGGATGCACAGTCTAAGACGAAAAAGCCACGCAAGGTCAGAGAGCCTCGCACGGCTGCGGTGGTGCTCACTATCGGCCCAGAGGCAGAAAAACGTGGCATCACATATGCTGAGGTGATTCGGAAAGCACGAACCACCATCAATATAGAAGAGCTCGGTATCCCGCCAATAAACACCACCACCGCGGTCACTGGTGCCAAAATACTACAGGTATCTGGTGAGGAACAGGTTGCAAAAGCTGACGCTCTCGCTGAGCAACTGAGAAGTATTTTTGAGGATGAGGACATTCGCGTCTCCCGACCTACCAAATGTATGGAGCTCTCTATCATTGGCCTGGATGACTCCATTCTAAAAGAGGAAATAGTCACCGCTGTTGCGATAAAAGGGAACTGCGCTCACCATCAAGTTAGAGTGGGTGAAATACGTCCTGGTCCTGGGGATATGGGCGTCGCGTGGGTGTCATGCCCCATTGCTGCAGCTAAAAAGATCCTTGAGGCAGGACGTCTCCTTGTCGGGTGGAGCTCAGCACGTGTTCGGGCAGTGGAAAAGCTTCCAATAAGATGTTACCGCTGTCTTGAGAGAGGACATGCCCGGCAGCAATGTATGGGTGAAGACAGAAGCGACTTGTGCTTCCGCTGTGGAAAGTCCGGTCATAAGGCGGCCAAATGCTTAGCTGAGCCCCACTGCTTAATTTGTGCGGCTACTAAAAGAACAGCGGGACACGTTATGGGAGGTAGGAGCTGTAAGGCTCCTATCATAACACCTAAGAAGGGCAAGACAGCGGCTAGGACCCAAGCCGCCAAGCAGGCTGCAACAGAACAGCCCATGGACACGACTCCAATCGCCGATGGATCTACACCCAATGTCTAGGTTTATACAGGCGAACGTTAACCACTGCTCTGGTGCGCAGGACCTTCTACTGCAATCCATGAGGGAGGGGTTAATACACATCGCGGTAATTGCAGAGCCATACTTTGTCTCTTCCGGCTCAGACTGGGCCTCGGACCTGGACTCAACCGTCGCAATAACTAAGCTGGCAATAAACCTGTCTCCACCCCTCTCCATCTGTCAAAAGGGTCATGGATTTGTGGCTGTCAAATGGGGGGAAATCGTCATCATCGGCGTGTACTTTTCTCCTAACAAAAACTTGTCGGAGTTTGAAATCTTTTTAGGCGAACTTGGTACGGCTATTCGTCGAATCTCTCCGTCCCCTGTTGTAGTTTTAGGGGACTTCAACGCCAAATCTGCGGTTTGGGGTTCCCCTGTAACGGATCTTCGCGGACAAAAAGTCGAGGCCTGGATGGTCATGTTCGGCATCGTAATTTTAAATCAGGGCTCAGCCTTTACTTGCGTGCGACAGCAGGGCGGGTCGATAGTGGACCTTACGTTCGCTTCCCCTGCTCTCGCCGCGCAGGTACACGACTGGCATGTTCTGACCGATACGGAAACGCTCTCCGACCATCTTTATATTAGATTTGACATTCGTCCCACCGACAGCAGTGATAGTCTCTCAGCGAATCTGTCTAGGAACCCTTTTCCAAAATGGGCCTTAACAAAATTAAATAAAGAGTACCTTGAGGAGGCGGTTCTTGTTGAGACCTGGTGCTCCCCCTCTAGTAATATGACGGACAACGCCGATTTGGAGGCTGACCTGTTCCGCGCCGCCATGCAGCGAGTCAGCGACTCAGCTATGCCACGAGCACGACGCCAGCCACCGAAGCGAGCAGTATATTGGTGGTCAAGTGAATTGGCTGAGCTGCGCGCAATTTGCGTTGCTCGCCGTAGAGAACTTGCCAGATATCGTCGCCGCACCCGTAACGGCAATAGAGACCAGGGGCTAGAAGAATACCTTCACGGCGCATATACAGAGGCTCGCAGAACGATGCGTACAGCTATATTTAAGGCCAAGACGGAGGCTCGCGAACGACTTATTGAAAGCATCGACAACGACCCATGGGGACGCCCTTATCGTGCTGCGTGCAATAAAATGCGTGGACAAGGCCCTCCGATTGTGGAATCACTACAACCACAACTGCTACAAAGTGTTATTGAGGCCCTTTTTCCTGAGAGAGCTCCACACATTCCACCGCCAATGACCCGCCGTCGTAGTGCTGTAACAACCGACATTGACTCAAATGATCCGCCGCCTCTTATAACCGACGGGGAATATGACGCGGCAATTACAAAGCTTCGCGCCAAAAAGACCGCTCCAGGACCCGATGGTATCCACGGCCGTGTCTTGGCAATCTCTCTCGTGGAGCTGGAGCAGCGCATACGCAATATTTTCGATTTGTGCCTAATGTCAGGAAGATTTCCACAAATTTGGAAGAAGGGCAGGCTAGTGTTGCTACAAAAACAGGGCAGACCAATAGACTCGCCATCCGCCTACCGGCCTATCGTGCTCTTGGACGAGGCCGGTAAGTTACTGGAGCGGATTATCGCATGCCGCATCACCAGTCACCTTAAGTCCGTTGGTCCCGATTTAGCTGAATGCCAGTTCGGTTTTCGAGAGGCTCGGTCTACCATTGATGCAATCATGAGTGTAAAAACCCTTTCTGATAGGATTGTTTCCCGCGGCGGTGTACTGTTGGCGGTGTCACTTGACATCGCCAATGCATTCAACACGCTGCCTTTTGAATGTATTGCTGAGGCGCTCCGCTACCACGGAGTGCCCTTATATCTGTGCCGCATAGTTTCCAATTATTTGCAAAACCGATCTGTAGTGTGCCAGACAAGAGAAGGTAACATCATTGAGAGAAGAATGACATGCGGTGTTCCACAGGGGTCGGTTCTTGGCCCACTCTTGTGGAACATCGGATACGATTGGGTGCTGCGAGGCGCACTTCTTCCAGGCGTGCGAGTCTTCTGCTACGCGGACGATACCCTCATCACAGCCCGGGCTATGTCGTACGAGCAAGCTGTCCGTCTCGGAACTGTCGGAGCTATTCAAATAGTACATAAGATCGAAAGGCTTGGTCTCCGGGTGGCTCTTGAAAAAACTGAGGCCCTCCTTTTTCATGGGCCCAGGAAAGGTCCGCCCCCTGGTGCTTCACTCATGTTGAACGGTGTCCGCGTTGCCATCGGCCCAACGATGAAATATTTGGGACTGGTGCTTGATCCGAGGTGGAAGTTCGTTGCTCACTTCCAGCAGCTCAGCCCCAAACTAACAAGGACAACAGCTGCTTTAGGCAGACTTCTACCTAACGTTGCGGGTCCTGGGGATGTTTGCCGCCGCCTTTACACGGGGGTGATACGCTCCATGGCCCTCTATGGCGCACCTATATGGGTAAATGCACTATCGGCCCCAAATAAGACCCTACTGCGAAGGTTGCAACGGGTCATGGCCGTTAGAGTCATTCGGGGCTACCGCACGGTTTCTTATGAAGCCGCGTGTCTGCTGGCCAAAACGCCACCATGGGACCTCGACGCGAGGGTCCTGGCAATGGTCTATGCACACGGGTCTGCACTGCGTGCAGAACATGGTCACCGGCGTATAATGCCGGAGGTGGTCCGGCGCTGGAGAGAACAAGCGCAAAGGAGCCTATTGAGGGATTGGCTAAATCGCCTAGAAGAGCCCACAGCCGGCGTTCGGACCGTAGAGGCAATCCGTCCTATTTTCAAGGACTGGATGACGCGGCGCCATGGCGTGCTGACTTTCCGGATGGTGCAGATCCTTACCGGGCATGGCTGTTTCGGCAGGTATTTGCACCACGTGGCCGGAAGAGAGCCTAGCCCACGGTGCCACCATTGCAACTGCGACGAAGACACGGCCCAGCACACGCTGGAGCACTGCCCTGCGTGGGATACACAGCGTCGTGCCTTGGTCGCCACCATAGGTGATGACCTCTCACTGCCGACCGTCGCGAGAAAGATAGTCGACAGTGACGTAAACTGGGAAGCGGTAGCCTCCTTCTGTGAAGCTGTCATGACACAGAAGGAGGCCGCGGAAAGAACCCGCGAGGAACATCCACTCGCGGACCAAATCCGACGAAGAAGGACTGGCCGTAGAAGGCGGCTACATGGCCAACTTCAACCGCCATAGTGGGGACGGCGGGTGACGGAGTGGGGCTCCGCCGCTCGTGCCAGACGTCCCAGCGCGGGGGAACACCTTTTGTTCTGCTGGTGTTCCCTTCTTTCCCCGGTGGGCCCGGTAGCCGGGCATAGTCGACCAGCCTACGGCGCATGACAGTGATTGCGATGAGTCCCCTGTCGTGCGTCGAAGCCTCGACTGTCGCGGAACACGTTGGTTTTTAGTGGGTATGCCGGCCTTCAGCCGGTGACTCCCACATAACCCAGGGGCAGCCCCACTCGCTTCTGGGTATCCATAAAGGATTTTCCAACGAAAAAAAAAAAAAAAAAAAAAAAAAAAAAAAAAAGGTTAGGTTAGGTGGGGTGCATGTTGCGGCGCGGCGGGTCTGGCGGCCGTGGTTTTTGCGGTCGCTGGGTGGGTTTTGGCCCCCCGTCGGGCAACCCGTTATCCCGTGTGTGTGTCTGGTGTCATGTCTATCGGCACACATGGGACCGGAGGGGCTTGCCTTAACCGGCTGGCCCTGCGAGGAGCCAACCTCAATAAAAAACCCCAATTCCCCGTAGCTGAGATCCGTGGCTATGGGGGGCCTTCGGGTGGCGGGCCGGGTAGAGTCCGCCAGCTAGCGATCCCCTCCAGGAGACCGCCCGACCTCCTGGAGTATCAGGGTTACCCGGGTGCAGGGGGCACCGCCCGGGTGGACGTTTTGTTTCCCCCATACTCGTGGGATAAGTTCATGATGTCAAATTTTCAAACCCCAAACTTAAGAAGTACAAGCAGGAGTAGCTCGCTAGCGAGCCTAAATAACACAGACAACGCACCCTGTCCCAAAATGAGTGGTGCCGTAGTAGTCTTGAAGGACATCCTAGTAGGGAAAGAAGTTGATGCGCCCCGTCCAAAAACAAGTGGCGCAACCTCTGTTAAAAAAGTAGTGAAAGTCGACGGGACGGATAGAGAATCGGACTTTGGCTCATGCTGGTCTGTTGAATCGGTGGAATCCCGGTCCGGACGAAAAAGAGTGAGGACCCAACGACGTAAAGGGTCACACAGTGATGGGACAGGTTCTGGCACTGACAGCGCCTCTAGCTCAGGCTGTGCAGTTGCCAAGCCAAAGAAAATAGCCGCAGTCGGTGACATCGACGCTAGAAAGCAGTACAACAAACAGCTTCGTGAATCTATAGAGCTCGAAGCCGAGAAAGAATTTGCCAAAGAAATTGCGCTAAAGCGACAGCGCTCAGGATCAGTGAACACAGGCTCATGTGGAATGTCGTTAGATGAAGAGCCACGTGCGGCCCTGATTTTTAAATCTGTAGAGGAAGAGCTGAAGACTATTCTAAAAGTGGCAACCACTTCCAGCCATCTCAAGGGTACCTACCAAAAGGCCCTCAAAGTCTCCGCAGCTACAATCAAGGACAAAACTCTCGCGCTCCTAAAATGCACGGTGACAGACGAAGTGGCCAAACTCGAGAGAGAGAATAGACGACTATCAGAAGACATCAATGATCTACGTAAGCAGCTAGACGAATTACGCGCTAAAAGAGACGTGCATGCTGATGTGCAGCAATCTTTCAAGCCTGAAGATATAATTCAAGCAGTGTCAAGTATTGTAGATGACAAGATCAGAGTGGCCACAACATCTGTCACTAACATGATCAATGCCCGCATCGAGGGTCTTAAGACGGCTGACAGACCCCGGCCATCGTTGGCTGCGGATAAAAAGAAGGTCTCTCCACTTACGGAATCCAATTTGCCTCCAGCAACAACGACTAAGATCCCTTCGGGAATAAAATCCAAGTGTGGCAAGTTAACGCTTATTCCCTGCACATCAGCCCAAAAGGGCAAAAGAAAGACTAAAGGGAAAAAGATCACGGCAGCATCGGCAACGAACCCGGCCTCTGCCAAACAGACGGAGCCCAGTACGTCTACCGCTCCAGCTGCCTCCACTTCGTCAGAGGAAGCCCCTTGGACTGAGGTAGTCAAACGTGGTGCACAGAAAAAGCAAGCAAAAGCTGCGGCTGCTCAGTCGAATTCTAAGGCCACAGTACAAACTGCCAAGGATGCACAGCCTAAGACTAAAAAACCACGCAAGGTCAGAGAGCCTCGCACGGCTGCGGTTGTGCTCACTATCGGCCCAGAGGCAGAAAAACGTGGCATCACATATGCTGAGGTGATTCGGAAAGCACGAACCACCATCAATATAGAAGAGCTCGGTATTCCGCCAATCAACACCACCACCGCGGTCACTGGTGCCAAAATACTACAGGTATCTGGTGAGGAACAGGTTGCAAAAGCTGACGCTCTCGCTGAGCAACTGAGAAGCCTATTTGAGGATGAGGACATTCGTGTCTCCCGACCTACGAAATGTATGGAGCTCTCTATCATTGGCCTAGATGACTCTATTCTAAAAGAGGAAATAGTCACCGCTGTTGCGATAAAAGGGAATTGCGCTCACCATCAAGTTAGAGTGGGCGAAATACGTTCTGGTCCTGGTGACATGGGCATCGCATGGGTGTCATGCCCCATTGCTGCAGCTAAAAAGATCCTTGAAGCAGGACGTCTCCTTGTCGGGTGGAGCTCAGCACGTGTTCGGGCAGTGGAAAAGCTTCCAATAAGATGTTACCGCTGTCTTGAGAGAGGACATGCCCGGCAGCAATGTATGGGTGAAGACAGAAGCGACTTGTGCTTCCGCTGTGGAAAGTCCGGTCATAAGGCGGCCAAATGTTCAGCTGAGCCCCACTGCTTAACTTGTGCGGCTTCGAAAAGAACAGCAGGACACGTTATGGGAGGTAGGAGCTGTAAGGCCCCCATCATTACTCCCAAGAAGGGCAAGAAAGCGGCTAGGACCCAAGCCGCCAAGCAGGCTGCAACAGAACAGCCCATGGACACGACTCCAATCGCCAATGGATCTACAACCAATGTCTAGGTTTATACAGGCGAACGTTAACCACTGCTCTGGTGCGCAAGACCTTCTACTGCAATCCATGAGGGAGGGGTTAATACACATCGCGGTAATTGCAGAACCATACTTTGTCTCTTCCGGCTCAGACTGGGCCTCGGACCTGGACTCAACCGTCGCAATAACTAAGCTGGCAATAAACCTGTCTCCACCCCTCTCCATCTGTCAAAAGGGTCATGGATTTGTGGCTGTCAAATGGGGGGAAATCGTCATCATCGGCGTGTACTTTTCTCCCAACAAAAACTTGTCGGAGTTTGAAATCTTTTTAGGCGAACTCGGTACGGCTATTCGTCGAATCTCTCCGTCACCTGTTGTAATCTTAGGGGACTTCAACGCCAAATCTGGGGTTTGGGGTTCCCCTGTAACGGATCTTCGCGGACAAAAAGTCGAGGCCTGGATGGTCATGTTCGGCCTCGTAATTTTAAATCAGGGCTCAGCCTTTACTTGCGTGCGACAGCAGGGCGGGTCGATAGTGGACCTTACGTTCGCTTCCCCTGCTCTCGCCGCGCAGGTACACGACTGGCATGTCCTGACCGAAACGGAAACACTGTCCGATCATCTCTATATACGATTTGACATTAGTCCCACTGACAGCAGTGATAGTCCCTCAGCGGATCTGTCTAGGAGCTCTTTTCCAAAATGGGCTTTAACAAAACTAAATAAAGAGTACCTTGAGGAGGCGGTTCTCGTTGAGAGCTGGTGCTCCCCATGTAGTAATATGTCCGACAATGTCGATTTGGAGGCTGACCTGTTCCGCTCCGCCATGCAGAGAGTCAGCGATTCTGCTATGCCACGAGTGCGACGCCAGCCACCGAAGCGAGCAGTATATTGGTGGTCAAGCGAATTGGCTGAGCTGCGCGCAGTTTGCGTTGCTCGCCGTAGAGAGCTTGCCAGATATCGTCGCCGCACTCGCAACGGCAATAGGGACCAGGGGCTAGAAGAACACCTTCACGGCATGTATACAGAGGCTCGCAGAACGATGCGTACCGCCATATTTAAGGCCAAGACGGAGGCTCGCGAAAGACTTATAGAAAGCATCGACAACGACCCCTGGGGACGCCCTTATCGTGCTGCGTGCAATAAAATGCGTGGACAAGGCCCTCCGATTGTGGAATCACTACAACCACAATTGCTGCAAAATGTTGTTGAGGCCCTTTTTCCTGAGAGAGCTCCACACATTCCACCGCCAATGACCCGCCGTCGTGGTGCTGCAACAACTGACGTCGACTTAAATGCACCGCCTCCGCCTCCTATAACCGATGCGGAATATGACGCGGCAATTACAAAGCTTCGCGCCAAAAAAACCGCTCCAGGGCCCGATGGTATCCACGGCCGTGTTCTGGCAATCTCTCTCGTGGAACTGGAGCAGCGCATACGCAACATTTTCAACTTGTGCCTGACGTCAGGAAGATTCCCACAAGTTTGGAAGAAGGGCAGACTAGTGTTACTACAAAAACAAGGCAGACCAATAGACTCGCCATCCGCCTACCGGCCTATCGTGCTTTTGGACGAGGCCGGTAAGTTACTGGAGCGGATTATCGCGTGCCGCATCACCAGTCACCTGAAGTCCGTCGGTCCCGATTTAGCTGAGTCCCAGTTCGGTTTTCGAGAGGCCCGGTCCACCATTGACGCAATCATGTGTGTGAAAACCCTTTCTGGTAGAATTGTTTCCCGCGGCGGTGTGCTTTTGGCGGTGTCACTTGACATCGCCAATGCATTCAACACGCTGCCTTTCGAATGTATTGCTGAGGCGCTCCGCTACCACGGGGTGCCCTTATATCTGTGCCGCATAGTTACAAATTATTTGCAAAATCGATCTGTAGTGTGCCAGACTAGAGAAGGTAACATCATTGAGAGGAGAATGACATGCGGTGTTCCACAGGGGTCGGTTCTTGGCCCGCTCTTGTGGAACATCGGATACGATTGGGTACTGCGAGGCGCACTCCTTCCAGGCGTACGAGTCTTTTGCTATGCGGACGATACCCTCATCACAGCCCGAGCTATGTCGTATGAGCAAGCCGTCCGTCTCGGAACTGTCGGAACTATTCAAATAGTACACAGGATCGAAAGGCTTGGTCTCCGGGTGGCTCTGGATAAAACTGAGGCGCTTCTCTTTCATGGGCCCAGGAAAGGTCCTCCCCCTGGTGCTTCACTCATGCTGAACGGTGTCCGCGTTGCCATCGGCCCAACGTTGAAATATTTGGGGCTGGTGCTTGATCCGAAGTGGAAGTTCGTTGCTCACTTCCAGCAGCTCAGTCCTAAACTAACAAGGACAACAGCTGCTCTAAGCAGACTTTTACCTAACGTTGCGGGTCCTGGGGATGTCTGCCGCCGCCTTTACACGGGGGTGATACGCTCCATGGCACTCTATGGTGCACCTATATGGGTGAATGCTCTATCAGCCCCAAATAAGACCATCCTGCGAAGGTTGCAACGGGTCATGGCCGTTAGAGTCATTCGAGGCTACCGCACGATTTCTTATGAAGCCGCATGTCTGCTGGCCAAAACACCACCATGGGACCTGGACGCAAGAGTTCTGGCAGTGGTGTATACACACGGGGCTGCACTACGTGCAGAACATGGTCACCGGCGAATAATGCCGGAGGTGGTCCGACGCTGGAGAGAACAAGCGCAAAGGACCCTACTGAGGGATTGGTTTAATCGGCTAGAAGAGCCCACAGCCGGTGTTCGGACCATAGAGGCTATCCGTCCTATTTTCAAGGACTGGATGTTGCGGCGCCATGGCGTGTTGACCTTCCGGATGGTGCAGATCCTTACTGGGCATGGCTGTTTCGGCAGGTATCTGCACCACGTGGCCGGAAGAGAATCTAGCCCACGGTGCCACCATTGCAACTGCGACGAAGACACGGCCCAGCACACACTGGAGCGCTGCCCTGCGTGGGATACACAGCGTCGTGCCTTGGTCGCCACCATCGGTAACGACCTCTCATTGCCGACCGTCACGAAAAAGATGGTTGACAGTGACGTGAAGTGGGAAGCGGTAGCCTCCTTCTGTGAAGCTGTCATGACACAGAAGGAGGCCGCGGAAAGAGCCCGCGAGGAAGATCCACTCGCGGGCCAAATCCGTCAAAGAAGGACTGGCCGTAGAAGGCGGCTGCATGGCCAACTTCAACCGCCATAGTGGGGACGGCGGGTGACGGAGTGGGGCTCCGGCACCCGCGCCTAACGTCCCAGCGCGGGGGAACACCGTTTTGTTCTGCTGGTGTTCCCTTCCTTCCCCGGTGGGCCCGGTAGCGGGCATAGTCGTCGGCACATGGCAGAGACTGCGATGAGTACCCTGCCGTGTGTCGAAGCCTCGACTGTCGCGGAACACGTTGGTTTTTAGTGGGTATGCCGGCCTTCAGCCGGTGACTCCCACATAACCCAGGGGCAGCCCCATTTGCCTCTGGGTATCCATAAAGGATTTTCCAACGAAAAAAAAAAAAAAAAAAAAAAAAAAAAAAAAAAAAAAAAAAAAAAGGTGGGGTGCATGTTGGGGAGCCTCCTAGTGTGCTGGGGGCGTTGTCGGGATCGCTTGTTGCATTTGATGTTCTGTCATCCGGTGCAAACGGTGGTCTCACAACGTGTCCAGACGGCGCATCCTGGGCGACTGCGAATTCATTATCCGCTCGTAGGGTAATGGGTTCGCAGCCGGCCAATCTCCAACACAGTGCGGCTGCCTTCGGGCATTGCACGGCCGCACAAACCCGTAGCCCTGCATTTATGTGGGGTCGGGGGCTGGGCGTATGGGGCTTGCCCTGTGCGTCTGGTCGTGAGGAAGAAAACCTCTATAAAAAATCACCCTCGGGGGGCCCCCTTGGGGGGCCAGTGGAGCTTCGGCTCGTGGGATGGCGGCCTTCAAGGCCGCGGTCCGCTTCATGCGGACGGTGTCGGGAGCTTTTGCTCGTGGCGCAATCGCGCTTTTGTTGGCAAAGGTCCTTTTCAGGACCAGTGGACTTCGGTCGGTGTATGGCGGGCCTTCAAGGCCCGCGGAACTTTCGTTCGTTTTTCGGCGTGGGGCGCTCAACGCTCCATTTGCGTCGGTCTTGGGGCCTGCCTTAACTGGCCGGTCCCGACGGAGCTTGCCTTAGTTGGCTGGCTCAGCGGCCGCCTTCGGGTGGCGTGGCACGGCGGACCTTCAAGGTTCGCGGCGCGGCGGGTCTGGCGACCGTGGTTTTGCGGTCGCTGGGTGGGTTTCGGCCTCCCGTCGGGCAACCCGTTATCCCGTGTGTGTGTCTGGTGTCATGTCTATCGGCACACACGGGACCGGGGGGGCTTGCCTTAATCGGCTGGCCCTGCGAGGAGACAACCTCAATAAAAAACCCCAATTCCCCGTAGTTGAGATCCGTGGCTACGGGGGGCCTTCGGGTGGCGGGCCGGGTAGAGTCCGCCAGCTAGCGATCCCCTCCAGGAGACCGCCCGACCTCCTGGAGTATCAGGGTTACCCGGGTGCAGGGGGCACCGCCCGGGTGGACGTTTATTTCCCCCATACTCGTGGGACAAGTATGGAATCGAATCTAAATAAACCAAAACAAAAACTCAAAACTATCAGATTAAGTTTCCCTGTGGAAACTAGCTCCGGCAGGAGCCTAAGATCAAAGGACAAAGCGCCCTGTCCGCAGGTGAGTGGCGCAAACAGTGAGGAGTCTGATCATGATGCCGAAAAGGCTTCCAACTTCGGCTCGTGTGTGTCTATTGACACAGTAGGATCCCAGTCGGGACGGAAAAGAGGGAGGTCGTATGATTCCGGCTCTGACAGTGCTTCGAGCACTGAGGCGGCGGCGGCACCCAAAAAGCCGGCTTCGACAACAACCACCCGTGGACGAGGCCGCCCCATCAAAACGGGGGAATACTCGGGCTTGGCGAAAGCCAGAGAGGAATATAACACCCAGATGCGGGAGTCGATGCGCCTGGAGGCGGAGAAGGAGTTCGCAGAGGAATTAGCGCAGAGGAGAACGCGCTCGACCTCTGTCGTCTCCCTAGCTAACTCGGGCAGTGTCATGTCCTTGGAGGAAGAGCCCAGTGCGGCCCAGATTTTCAAAGCAGTGCAAGAGGAGCTGCAGATAATTTTAAAAGTGGCAACCACATCGAGCCACCTTAAAGGTACTTATCAAAAGGCCTTAAAAAATTCTGCGGCATCAATTCAAGAGTGCACCCAATCACTTTTAAGGTGTACCGTCTCCGACGAGGTGACCAAGCTGGAGCGGGAGAATAGGCGCCTCAGGTCCGACGTGGACGAACTGCGCAAGCAAATCGAGGACATGCGCGCAGCAAGATCGGTCCCGCAAGAGCCAGGAGTGTCACAGCCCTTGGATGGTGACAAAATTCTCCAAGCGGTCTCCACGGTGGTGGATGAGAAGATCCGGGCGGCCATGACGTCGGCCACAAATATGTTTAACGCCCGCATCGAGGGCCTAAAAGTTGCGGACAGACCGCGGCCACCGTTGGCTGCGGACAAAGTTAGGGAAGGTACGCAGTCGCACACCCCTTCCGTTGAAGATTTCCCGCCCTTAGCGGCACCAAAAGAGAGGGTCCCCCCCGCGATCACCTCAAAGTGCGGGACAATGACCCTTATCCCCTGCACGTCGTCCCAGCGTAAGGGAAAAGGCAAGGGTAAGGGTAAGGGGAAAAAGTCCGCGCCCCCTCCAGCAGTAACCACTTCACCGGTCTCTGACGAGCCCTTAGCCTCAACATCCAAAGAGGCCCCCTGGACCACTGTTGGTAAAGGTGGAAAAGCAAAAAAGTCGAAACCAACTGAGCCGGCCCCTAAGCCTCAGGCTACGCCCAAGTCTAAAGCTAAGGGTAAAGCCCAAGCGAAGGCCAAGAAACCGCGTCGAGTCCGGGAGCCCCGCACGGCCGCTGTCGTGATCACACTCGGTTCTGAGGCGGAAAAGTCAGGCTTATCTTATGCCGACATAATAAGGAAGGCACGGGCTGCCATCAATATCGAGGAACTCGGCATACCACCTATTCAAATAAAGACGGCAGTAACCGGGGGCAAAATCCTGCAGGTTTCCGGGGACAACCAGGGCCCCAAGGCTGACGAACTAGCTCAGCAGCTGAGGTCTGTCTTCGGAAGCGAGGACATTCGAGTCTCCAGGCCCATGAAGTGCATGGAGATGTCCATCACGGGCCTGGATGACTCCATAGAGCGGGAGGAGATCATTACCGCCATTGCCGAGAAAGGCAGTTGTGAATCCGGCAATATAAAAGTTGGCGAAATCCGCCGTGCTCCCAGCGGCATGGGGACTGCGTGGGTGTCTTGCCCTGTTGGCGCTGCCAAAAAGCTGCAGGAGGCTGGTCGTTTATTGATCGGGTGGAGCTCGGCGCGAGTCCGCGCAGTAGAGCCCCGCCCTATGAAGTGTTTCCGCTGTTTGGAGCGTGGGCACGCTCGGCCGCATTGCTCTGGCATGGACCGCAGCGATCTTTGTTTCCGCTGCGGGAAATCCGGGCACAAAGCGGCTGGTTGTTCAGCGGATCCGCACTGTGTCGTCTGTGCGGCCGCCAAAAGACCTGCAGGCCACATACTGGGGGGCAAGAGCTGTAAGGCCCCTAACGCCCCCCCGAAGAGGGTAAAGAATAAGGCCGCCAAGACCCCGGCCGTTCAAGAGGCTGCAGATTGTCCGCAGCCTATGGATATTGCACCAGCTCCAAATGGCCCTACAACCAGCAGCTAAACTATTGCAAGCGAATTTGAACCACTCCTCTGGTGCGCAAGATCTTCTTTTGCAAACCACGAGAGAGTGGTCAATTCACATCGCCGTGGCTGCTGAGCCCTACTTTGTCCCGCCCTGTTCCAACTGGGCTGCGGACCTGGATAACTCAGTTGTAATAATCAGGTCGGTGATCAACGCCTCTCCAGCCCTCTCAGTCCATCAGAGAGGGCGTGGTTTCGTCGTCGCCAAATGGGGAGACACGTCCATCATTGGCGTGTACTTCTCCCCCAACAGGCCACTGGCAGAGTTTGAGGCCTTTCTGGATGAGCTTGGTGCTGCAGTTCGGCAGTCGCCTTCGACGCACACTTTGGTTCTGGGGGACTTCAACGCCAAGTCTACGGCTTGGGGTTCCCCTGGTACTGATCCGCGAGGAGCAGCAGTAGAGGGTTGGATGGCCATGTTCGGCCTCATACTTCTAAATCAGGGCTCAGCCTACACCTGCGTGCGCCAGCGGGGGGGGTCTATAGTGGACTTAACGTTCGCTACCCCCGCTCTCGCCGCGCAGGTGTCTGGCTGGCAGGTCCTTGAAGAGACCGAAACCTTAAGTGACCACCAGTACATCTCGTTCAACATCTTTTCTCGGGGTGATACTGGTGGCCGCCCCATTTCAACATCGCAGTCTACCTTCCCCAAGTGGGCTCTTACGAAACTTAACAAAGAGCACCTTGAGGAAGCGGTTCTAATAGAGGACTGGTGTTCGCCATCCACCGCTTTACCGACCGACGTCGACACAGAGGCAGATCGCTTCCGCCAATCCCTGCAGCGGATCAGTGACGCCGCCATGCCGCGGATCCACCACCAGCCTCGTAAAGGGGCCGTCTATTGGTGGTCCGAGGAGATCGCTGCACTCCGGGCCGATTGCACCGCCAAGCGGCGTGAGCTGGCCCGATACCGCCACCGAACCAGAAATGGCAATCGGGATGCGGTCTGGGAGGACCACCTGCACGGCCTCTACACCGAGTCGCGGCGGATCATGCGAGTGGCCATCTACAGGGCAAAAACCGAGGCACGGGAGCAGATGCTCGATTCGCTCGACAACGACCCGTGGGGTCGACCGTACCGCACCGCGCGCAACAAACTGCGCGGGCAAGGTCCCCCGGTAGCGGAATCACTGGAGCCACACCTTCTCCAGAACGTTGTCGAAGCTCTGTTCCCGTCCCGTGCTGAGCATGTCCCTCCACCCATGGCTCCTCGTGGGGCCCAGTCTCCGGATGAAGGGTTGGTAGAGACCATCTCGGACGCCGAGTACGATTGTGCCGTCGCCAGGCTGCGGGCCAAGAAGACTACTCCAGGCCCCGACGGGGTTCACGGGCGTGTCCTGGCGCTGTCTCTTGTTGAGTTGGAGCCGCGCATGCGGAACCTATTCGATGCGTGCCTCAGGACCGGAAAATTCCCGCAAGTGTGGAAGAGAGGGCGTCTGGTCCTTTTGCAAAAGGCGGGCAGGTCCGCCGACTCACCCTCTGCTTACCGGCCCATTGTCCTCTTGGATGAGGCCGGTAAGCTGCTCGAGAGGATTGTTGCCGGCCGTATCATTGGCCACTTGACGTCAACGGGACCGGATTTGGCAGAGTGTCAGTTCGGCTTCAGAGAGGGTCGCTCTACCATCGACGCGATTATGCGCGTGAAGGCCCTCTCTACCGAGGCAGTTTCTCGCGGCGGGGTGCTTTTGGCGGTGTCTCTCGACATCGCCAACGCTTTTAACACCCTGCCGTTTGAGTGCATTCTCGAGGCTCTGCGGTTTCATGGGCTGCCTCGGTATCTGCAAAACATCATCGCAGATTACCTACGAGGCCGAACTGTCACCTGCCAAGACCGAAACGGCAGGCTGTTCGAGCGGCGGATGACGTGCGGTGTTCCACAGGGGTCGGTTCTAGGCCCTCTCCTGTGGAACATCGGATATGATTGGGTGTTGCGGGGTGCCCTTCTGCCGGGTGTCCGCATATTCTGTTACGCGGATGACACCCTCGTAACAGCCCGTGGTTCGTCCTTCGCGCAAGCTGCGCTTCTGGGGAAGGTCGGGACCATCCAGGTGGTACATAAGATCGAGAGGCTCGGTCTGCGGGTGGCCCTCGACAAAACCGAGGCCCTACTATTCCACGGGCCTCGGAAGGGTCCGCCTGCGGGAGCATCTCTCGATCTTAACGGGGTGAGGGTCGCTATCGGCCCGACATTAAAGTACTTGGGGCTTTTGCTTGATCCGGGGTGGAACTTCAAATGCCACTTCCGGAATCTTAGCCCCAAGCTCACGGCGACAACATCCGCCTTGGGCAGGCTCCTGCCTAATGTCGCGGGGCCTGGTGACGTGTGCCGCCGCCTCTTCACAGGGGTGGTGCGCTCTATGGCGCTATATGGTGCGCCAGTGTGGGTGGATGCTCTGACGGCCCACAATAAGACTCTATTGCGGAGAGCGCAGCGGGTCATGGCCGTCAGAGTGATCCGGGGATACCGCACTGTCTCTTTCGAGGCTTCATGCCTATTGGCCAGGACACCTCCCTGGGATCTCGATGCTAGAGTCCTAGCGGAGGTGTACGAGCACGGGGCCGAGCTTCGTGCCGAAATGGGGCACCGGCGCATAATGCCGGAGCTGGTGTCGCGCTGGCGACGAGAAGCGCAGGGGCGCATACTTAGCGCATGGCGAGAACGCCTAGATGACCCCACGGCGGGAATAAGGACCGTGGAGGCCATCCGCCCAGTCTTTCGGGCGTGGATGAGGCAGCGGCACGGGGTGTTGACCTACCGTGTTGTGCAGATTCTGACCGGGCACGGTTGCTTCGGCAGATACCTGCACAACACGGCCAAACGGGAAACCAGTGCCCGTTGCCACGAGTGTGGCCACAACGAGGACACGGCGCAGCACACGCTGGAACTCTGCCCGGCGTGGGCTACGCAGCGCCGTGTCTTAGTTGCTGCTATTGGCGGCGACCTCTCCCTGCCGACCGTCGTGGAGAAGATGGTTGGCAGCGAGAGTAACTGGGAGGCGATAGCCACCTTCTGCGAGGAAGTCATCTCGCAGAAGGAGGCTGCGGAACGGGCCCGTGAGGAAGATGCCCTTGCGGACCCGATTCGCCGTAGAAGGCTGGGCCGGAGAAGGCGGCTCCATGGCCACCTTCAACCGCCGAGTGGGGACGGCGGGTGACGGAGTGGGGCTCCGTCACCCGCGCCAAGGCGTCCCTGCGTGGGGGAGCACGCGTTTTGTTTCGCGCGCGCTCCCTATCCCTGGTGAGCCCGGAAGCGGGCGTTAACCGTACAGTCTTCGGCGCATGACAGCGATTGCGAAAAGTTCCCTGTCGTGCGTCGAAGCCACGGTATTGAGAAACACGTTGGTTTTTAGTGGGTATGCCGGCCTTCTGCCGGTGACTCCCACATAACCCAGGGGCAGCCCCATGCGCTCCTGGGTACCTATAAAAGGTTTTCCAACGTAAAAAAAAAAAAAAAAAAAAAAAAAAAAAAAAAAAAAAAAAAAAAAAAAAAAAAAAGGTTAGGTTAGGTTAGGTTAGGTTAGGTTAGGTTAGGTTAGGTTAGGTTAGGTTGGGGTGCATGTTGGGGAGCCTCCTAGTGTGCTGGGCGCGTTGTCGGGATCGCTTGTTGCATTTGATGTTCTGTCATCCGGTGCAAACGGTGGTTCCACAACGTGTCCAGACGGCGCATCCTGGGCGACTGCGAATTCATTATCCGCTCGTAGGGTAATGGGTTCGCAGCCGGCCAATCTCCAACACAGTGCGGCTGCCTTCGGGCATTGCACGGCCGCACAAACCCGTAGCCCTGCATTTATGTGGGGTCGGGGGCTGGGCGTATGGGGCTTGCCCTGTGCGTCTGGCTGTGAGGAAGAAAACCTCTATAAAAAATTACCCTGGTGGGGCCCCCTTGGGGGGCAGCGGAGCTTCGGCTCGGTGGATGGCGGCCTTCAAGGCCGCGGTCCGTTTTTGAGCGGATGGTGTTGGGAGCGGTTTCGCTCGTGGCGCACTCGCGTCATTTGTTGTTAAAGGTCCTTTTCAGGACCAGCGGACTTCGGTCGTTGTATGGCAGGCTTGCAAGGCTTGCGGACTTCCATTTTTTGGTGGTTGCTTGGTGGGGGCGTATTGTTTTGCGTCTTCTACTGAAGCTGGTGCTTGAGCATTCACTGCTTATGGCACGTGTGGCGGCTTGCCTTAATTGGCTGTCCGCGATGGAGCTCGCCTTTATTAGGCGGCTCAGTGGCCACCTTGTGCGGCGTGGGATGGCAGACCTGCAAGGTTTGCGGCGCGGCGGGTTCGGCAGTTGTAGTTTTGCGGCTGTCGGATAGACTTCGGTCACCGTCGGGCAACCCGTTATCCCGTGTGTGTGTCTGGTGTCATGTCTATCGGCACACACGGGACCGGGGGGGCTTGCCTTAATCGGCTGGCCCTGCGAGGAGCCAACCTCACTAAAAAACCCCAATTCCCCGTAGTTGAGATCCGTGGCTACGGGGGGCCTTCGGGTGGCGGGCCGGGTAGAGTCCGCCAGCTAGCGATCCCCTCCAGGAGACCGCCCGACCTCCTGGAGTATCAGGGTTACCCGGGTGCAGGGGGCACCGCCCGGGTGGACCACCTTATCCCCCATTTTCGTGGGAACAACAATGGATTGCTCAAATTTAAAAACCAAAACCAAAGACGTTCGTGAGGAGAATGATGTAAGGAAGGAGATGGAGATGTCGGAGGGAGAGATGTCGGACGCGTCCGTCAATACGCTAGTAAGCGATAGATCGAATGCGTCTAGTACGCACAGTGGTGACAGCATAGTGCTTGGAAAAATGTGGCGTAAAAGGAAGCTGCATAAGAATGGTGACGACATCGACTCAGACGACGAACATGCCTCGTCCAGTAAAACGAGGACACCGTCGACTAGTAGAGGCAGAGGTCGACCAATAACAACGGGTCAATTTTCTGGGTTAGCAAAGGCCAAGGCCGAATTAGTCCGAGCGGAAAGGGCGGAAATGGAGCTGAGAGCCGAAAAGGAAATGTTAGAGATGGTGGATCGGGCACGGGTTACTCGTTCTAATTCGCCTATCATAAGCACAAATAGAGATGAAGGAGATGACACGGCTGCAGGCATAACGCATGGGGTCCTCGACAGCCTATCAATAATCGAGAAGGTGGCAAGCACATCAGCCAATCTGAAAGGCACCTACATAAAAGCGCTGAAAGAAGCAGCTGCCGACATCAGAAAGCGGACCATGACACTTGCCGAACGCAACGCATCGGACGAGAATGAGAGGCTTTCTCGAGCGAACGCTAGGCTTGAGACAGAAGTAGTGGAACTCCGTAAGGAATTGATGGAGTTAAAAGCTAAGATGGCACAGCAGGAGCTGGTTCTGTCCAGTCGCACACAAACACCTGCTGCTGCAGCAATGGACACACTTCCGGATGCTCTTCCGCTGCAATTACAAGAGATGGAGGCCAGACTCACAAGTCGCCTAGTAGATAGGCTTAATGCTAAGATCGCAGGGCTCGAACCACGATTGGGTCCGGAACCGCGAATCCGTCCTCCTCTGGCGCACGAGACACGCGAGGAGACGTCACACCAGGAGGCCACAATGTCGGCACCTAAGGGAAAAGAGCAAAAACCTAAGCCTGCCACTAAAGCTGCAGGCAAGGGCAAGAAGAAGCCACCTGCCACAGAAACTAACACTGTTAGCGATGATGTGCCTGGCTCATCCGGTGTTTCAAACTCAATGAAGCCGGGTATTACCAAGGGTGGGATAACAGTGATTCCGTCAACTCAGAATCGACGAAACCAAAACAGAGGAAGGTCAAGTGTGCAGGAAAACTCCACACCGAGAGAGTCTCAGCCACCACCATCAGCTCCAGCGTCCACAGAAGACGAATGGCAAACAGTTGGAAAAGGCGGCAAGAAAGTGGCGAATAAAAATAAAAAAGGTGCTCAAGCACTCAATAAAGAGCAGGGACAACAGCAGTCTAAAACACAGTCCAAGGCTCAATCAAAGCCTAAGCCGAGAGTCCGCCCACCTAAGACCGCTGCCGTAGTATTGACGCTTCAGCCCGAAGCTGAAAAGAAAGGGATGTCGTACGCTACCGTTCTTGGGGAGGCAAAATCCAAAATCGACCTAGCTTCTCTCGGAATCACGGGCACACGTTTCCGCAGAGCTGTTACGGGAGCCACAATTCTGGAAGTCTCCGGTGCTAACATGGACGTTGGTGCTGACAAACTCGCTGGAGAAATCAAGCGACTGTTTAACGAAGCGGATTTGAAGGTGAACCGGCCAGTCAAATGTTCCGAGCTCATGGTATCCAGCCTGGATGAGTCGGTCACACGTGAAGAAGTGGCTGCTGCTGTTGCGAGATCGGGCGACTGTCCCACTGACCAAGTAAAGGTTGGTACTATTCGGCAGACACGCTACGGGATGGGGTCCGTTTGGGTCAGCTGCCCTGTGGCAGCGGCCAAAAAGGTAACAGAAGGACGACTTCTCGTAGGGTGGTCCTCTGCAAGAGTGAGGCTTTTACCACAAAGGGACATGAGGTGTTTCAAGTGCCTGGAGACTGGACATGTCCAGGCCAAGTGCCAGTCCTGCGTCGACAGAGGCCAGCAGTGCTATCGTTGTGGCCAACTCGGACACCGTGCCGCGGTGTGTAGTGCTGATTTCTATTGCACACTCTGCGCAGAAGCAAAGAAATCTGCAAATCATCGTTTGGGGAGCTCCTCATGTTCGGCGCCCAAACTTAAAATGTCGAGACGAAGCAACGCTGCCCCGGGTAACTCAACCCAGGCCCAGACTGCTAACCCGCCGAACAGGGTTGAAGAGGTGGAGATGACACCTGCTGAGTAATATGGCCCTCAAATTTATACAGGCCAATATCAACCACTGCGCCAGAGCACAGGATCTTCTGATACAATCGGCGGCGCAGTGGTTAATACAAGTGATGGTCATATCAGAACCGTATCTGATCCCCTCCCGCAATGACTGGATTGGGGACTTGGATGATTTGGTCTCGGTCGTAATAAATTCTGGAACTGGCGTAGGGACACCCATTGTAAAGAGGTCTTTGCGAGGGCACGGCTTTGTTGTGGTCATCTGTGACGATGTGGCGATTATCGGGGTGTATTTTTCTCCAAATCGTCCAATTTCGGAGTTTGAGAATTTCTTTGTTGAACTCGATTCAGCTCTGTCATGGTGTCGCCCACATCCTGTCATCTTTGCGGGCGACCTAAATGCTAAATCGACTGCGTGGGGCTCTCCATCGTCAGATGCTAGGGGTATATTGGTGGAGGAATGGCTCATGTCCAACAACCTGGTCGTCGTAAACACAGGCTCTGTCGAAACGTGTATCCGAATGCAAGGTGGTTCTATAATTGACATAACCTTTGCGAGCTCCAACCTCGCTAGTCGTATCCAGAACTGGGCTGTACTGGACGGGGAGGAGACGCTATCTGACCATCGCTATATCAGGTTTGATGTCTCTCCCCGCCCACAAAGCACGAGTAGTCGCAGTCGTCCCGTCACGGATCTCGGCCCTAGATGGGCCCTAAAAAAGCTTGATAGAGACGCACTTGTGGATGCAGCTCTGGTCGAAGGGTGGTCTCCAATCCCCGATTCACCAGCTGTCGAACAAGAGATGGAGTGGTTCGGCGAGGCCATGTCCCACATATGTGACACCGCCATGCCTCGTGTCAAAGTATTACCGCCACGTCGCCAGGTGTATTGGTGGTCCGCTGAACTTGCACAACTGCGTGCTGCGTGCGTGGCAGCCAGACGCCAATACACCAGGTGCCGCAGGAGGAGAAATAGGGTCGCTGACGATCCGCTAGAACGCCAGCTTTACGCGGTGTACCAGGACGCGAAAAAGGCGTTGCGGGCAAAGATCTCGGCCGCAAAAGAGGATGCGTGGCAAGAGCTGCTGGACACACTACAGCGGGATCCCTGGGGGCGACCATACAAACTCGTCATGAGTAAGCTTCGTCCCTGGACTCCTCCGCTTACGTCCAACATGGATCCAGACGTGCTGAAAAAGGTGATCGAGGCACTCTTCCCATTCCAAGGGGACTTCACACCGCCCGTTATGTCCCGCCCTCTAGACGAAGATTATGAATCAGAGGACGTCCCAGATGTGACTGAGGGGGAGGTTGGCGCAGCCATATTACGTTTACAGGCCAAAAACACAGCCCCGGGCCCCGACGGAACACCTGGTCGGGCGTGGGTACTGGCGCTGAAAAACGGTCTGGAACCACGTTTCCGTAGCCTTTTGACGCTCTGCCTGCGGGAAAGGCGCTTTCCAGGCCAATGGAAAAATGGCAAGCTTGTTTTGCTGCGGAAGGATGGACGGCCGATAGACTCCCCATCTGCCTATCGGCCCATTGTGCTGTTAAATGAGGCGGGTAAACTGTTTGAACGCGTAATCGCTGCCCGCCTCATAAACCATCTTGAGGAGACTGGACCTAACCTCAGTGCCAATCAATTCGGCTTTAGACGGAACAGGTCCACGATCGACGCCATCTCCCAGGTAAAGGCCCTCACAGAGGAGGAAACAACAAAAGGGGGGGTTGTTTTGGCGGTGTCCTTAGACATCGCCAACGCTTTTAACTCCCTCCCCCACGCATGCATTGAGGAGGCCATGAGGCATTTTAAATTCCCCAAATATCTGCGACAAATCGTCATGCAGTACTTGTCAGGGCGCAAAGTGATGTACCCGAAGTCGGATGGCTGGGGTGAAAGGGAAGTAGCTTGCGGTGTTCCACAGGGGTCGGTGCTTGGTCCACTCCTGTGGAACATCGGCTATGACTGGGCCATAAGGGGTGCCACTCTCAGGGGGGTAAACGTCTTTTGTTACGCCGACGACACATTGGTCACGGCTAGGGGGAGTAACTACAGGGCGGCGTCTATACTTGCCACAGCAGGAGTCGCCCAAGTGGTGGGTCGTATTCGGCGTCTGGGGTTAAAGGTCGCGCTTGCAAAATCCGAGGCCATTTGTTTCCACGGGCGCTACAGACCACCACCTTCTGATGCTGAACTGATAGTTAGTGGTGTTTCCATCAAAGTCGGGGGCACAATCAAATATCTAGGGTTGGTCCTCGACAGCCGCTGGAATTTTAGGAGCCACTTTGAGCACCTCGCTCCTAAACTGAGGAGGATCACACTGGCGTTGGGTAGGCTCATGCCAAATCTAGGCGGACCCAGTGCTGGGTGCAGAAGGCTCTTTGCCGGCGCGGTTCGTTCGGCCGCGCTTTACGGGGCACCCATCTGGGCAGACTCACTATCCGCCAAGACCATCATCCATCTAAGACAACCTCAGCGGATCATTGCGGTGAAGATTGCACGGGCGTACCGCACTGTGTCTTATGAGGTGGCCTGCGTTTTAGCAAAAACTCCCCCGTGGGACTTAGACGCAGAGGTGCTTTCGGCTGTCTACTACAAAACAGCGGACGCAACCATGAGGGACGGCATTAAACCTTTACCCGAGGTTATCGAGAGTTGGAGGCGAGACGCTCAAGACGTTATCCTGAATAAATGGGTCGCTAGGTTAAACGAGCCGAGCGCTGGTCACCGCACTGTTGCGGCTTTCCGGCCGGTTCTGGATCGTTGGGTGAATGGACAAGGGGGTTCGCTCTCTTATCGCGTCACGCAGGTCATCACTGGACATGGTTGTTTCGGTAGATACCTGCACAATATCGCGAGAAGAGAGCAAACCCCAATGTGCCATCAGTGTGGTGCGATAGAAGATTCCTCAACCCACACCCTAGAGGAGTGTCCGGCATGGGCAGCTGAGAGGTCGGAACTGACAAGAAGTATAGGAGGCGATTTGTCACTACCAAATGTCGTTAAAGCCATGGTTGACAGCGACAGTTCACGGAAGGCCCTATACACCTTCTGTGAAAAAGTAATGAGCAGAAAGGAAGCTGAGGAGAGACTGAGGGAGGAGGACCCCTCGGCAGACGTATTAAGAAGGCGTAGGGTTAGCCGTCGGCGCAGGGCTTTTGCCGGTGGCATGGTGTAGGGTGTTTGGCTTTGGGTGACGGGCTGGGGAACCCCGTCGCTCAACTTTTGCAGCCACAGAGAAGTTGCGACGCCACATGGGTACTCCGTTGTGGTGTCGCGGAGGTGTTGCGCGTACGCGCTAGAGTCGGGTCCAACAGGACACATGCAAGAACAGGCAAATAGGATAAGGTTCGCTGTTGCCTAAAACCTGTTCTTGCAAGAGGTAGGAGTACGGGGGTTATTTTAGTGGGTAGTCTCGGTCTCTACCATCTCTGGCCGAGGAGCCCCACATACCCCTGCACCGTTCCTTTTTCCCCACGGTGCAGGGCATGCGTAAATGCATTTTTTCCCCCTCAAAAAAAAAAAAAAAAAAAAGGTTAGGTTAGGTTGGGGTGCATGTTGGGGAGCCTCCTAGTGTGCTGGGCGCGTTGTCGGGATCACTTGTTGCATTTGATGTTCTGTCATCCGGTGCAAACGGTGGTCTCACAACGTGTCCAGACGGCGCATCCTGGGCGACTGCGAACTCATTATCCGCTCGTAGGGTAATGGGTTCGCAGCCGGCCAATCTCCAACACAGTGCGGCTGCCTTCGGGCATTGCACGGCCGCACAAACCCGTAGCCCTGCATTTATGTGGGGTCGGGGGCTGGGCGTATGGGGCTTGCCCTGTGCGTCTGGCTGTGAGGAAGAAAACCTCTATAAAAAATCACCCTCGGGGGGCCCCCTTGGGGGGCCAGTGGAGCTTCGGCTCGTGGTATGGCGGCCTTCAAGGCCGCGGTCCGCTTCATGCGGACGGTGTTGGGAGCTTTTGCTCGTGGCGCTGTCGCGCCTTTGTTGGAAAGGTCCTTTTCAGGACCAGTGGACTTCGGTCGTGGCATGGCGAGCCTTCAAGGCTTGCGGACAGTTGTTGGTCGATGACTGTGTGATGGGGGCGTTTTTAGCCCAAGGCGCTACGCGTCTTTTGTTTTGGGGTGCGGGCTAGCTTCTGTTGGCTGGCTCAGTGGCCACGTTCCGTGGCGGGGGATGGCAGACCTGCAAGGTCTGCGGCGCGGCGGGTCCGGCAGCTGCGATTCCGCGGCTGTCGGGCAGACTTCGGTCACCGTCGGGCGACCCGTTATCCCGTGTGTGTGTCTGGTGATCACGTCTATCGGCACATACGGGACCGGGGGGGCTTGCCTTAATTGGCCGGCCCCGCGAGGAGCTAACCTCAATAATAAACCCCAATTCCTCGTAGCTGGGATCCGCGGCTATGGGGGGCCTTCGGGTGGCGGGCCGGGTAGAGTCCGCCAGCGAGCGATCACCTCCAGGAGACCGCCCGAACTTCTGGAGTATAAGGGTTACCCGGGTGCAGGGGGCACCGCCCGGGTGGACTTTTGTTTCCCCCACACTCGTGGGAATAACAATGGTACATTCTAAAAACAACACAAAAACCGACGATAGTAGGGAGAGAGACGTAGACGAGGAGGAGCATTTATCGGATTCATCCGTTAACACGCTGGTAAGCGTATCATCAAAAGAGGTAGTCTCAGACACCTCCGATAAACAAGGGCGATTGTGGAGAAAGAGGAGGATGAGTGAAGATGACGGGGAGCTCAGCGATGAGTCTGTGCAAACGCCTAAAGTAAAGGCATCGAGCTCAGGAAGAGGAAGAGGCCGCCCAAAAACAACGGGCGAGTTCGCAGGACTGGCGAAAGCCAAAGCGGAGTATATCCGACTCCAGCGAGAAGAAATGAAACTCCGGGCAGAACAGGAGTTCATGGATGAGATCACGGAGGCCCGCGTAACTAGGTCCAAGACAGGCTTGTCGGAAACCTCGGGTCAATCCGAAAGTGAAGAGGAAGCTGTCACAGCGGCGCGCATGACCGCAAGAGTGCTGGACAGTATTAAAATAATAGAAAAGGTGGCTACAACGTCCTCGCAACTCAAGGGGACATATGTAAAAGCCCTGAAGGACGCCGCAAAAGTAATCGCGGACAACACCAAGGACCTTGCTCGGCACAGTGTCACTGAGGAGAACAAGAGACTGCAGCAACAGAATGACCGTCTCCAGGCGGAGGTCAACGAATTGCGCAGCCGATTGACGGCCCTCGAATGCAGGTCGCCGCCGAAGACGACGCAGGCCACGCCCGGTGGGTCCAAGCTGATGCCGGCATTCGATATGGACGTGCTGACAAAAAAGCTGGAGGAGATGGAAATGCGAATTTCGGGCCGCATGTGCGACCGTATAAATGCCCGGATTGAGGGCTTGGAGTCCCGGCTCAATCCCGTCCCGAGACTTCGCCCTCCACTCGCTCACGAGGCCCAAGAAAGGGTAGAGAATGAGGCATCCACCCAAGACCAGGAGGCACCTGTGCCTAAAAAAGGCAAGGGTAAAGGGAAGGGTAAGAAATCCCAACCCGCCAAAACAGACGAAAAAGTGCGCGACGAAACAGAGGCCGGCTCCTCAGGATTCACCCTGGTCCCTTGCACCTCCCGCGCTAAGGCGATGTCCTATAAGGAGGCCCTAGGCAAGAGCCAGAAGGAAGGGGAGCCTCAAACGAGGCGCAATCCTGTTCGAGGCACTAGGGAAAATCAGGCGGCTTCGTCATCCAGGGATGCTCGCCCACCACCGCCGGTACCTGTTCCTGCAGAGGAGGAATGGAAGACTGTGTCGCGGAAGGAAAAGGGGAAAAAGAAAGCGAAGGACAGTGAGCAGCCACCTAGTCAAGCGCAGGGGAAACAGCAGGCGCGTGCTGCTTACAAACCTCGCGTAAGACCTCCGCGAACTGCAGCAGTGGTTTTGACCATCCAGCCCGGCGCAGAGGAAAGAGGGGCAGATTATGGCCTGATACTCCAGGAGGCGAAAAGCAAAATTGACCCGGCGTCTCTGGGTATTGAATCTACCAGGTTCCGCAGGGCCATTACTGGGGCCACTATTATTGAGATCACGGCAGCGGAGCAGGAACCTGTGGCGGATAAGCTGGCAGCTGAACTCAGGCGGCTGTTCAGCGAGGAAGTCGTCAAAGTCACGCGTCCGGTAAAGTGCCTGGAATTGATGGTGTCGGGTCTAGATGACTCCATCAGGCCGAACGAGGTGCAAGACGCCGTGGCTAGAGCAGGCGGCTGCCCGGCGGATCAGATAAAAGTAGGCACTATCCGCAGAACAGCGTATAGCATGGGCGCGGTATGGGTCAGTTGCCCTGTGGCAGCAGCCAAAAAGGTCGCCGAAAGCAAGTTGTTGGTTGGGTGGTCGTCAGCGCGGGTGAAACTCTTACCACCCCGCGACTTACGCTGCTTCCGGTGTTTAGAGACCGGTCACGTCCAAATGAGATGTGAGTCCTGTGTCGAAAGGGGGCAGCAATGCTACCGTTGCGGCCAATTGGGTCATCGTGCAGTGGAATGCCATGCTGATTTCCACTGCACACTCTGTGCGGAGGCCGGCAAGCCGGCCAAACATCGTTTGGGGGGTCCTTCATGTTCGGCCCCCAAACGGAAATTGTCGAGAAGAATGCAGGCAACGTCTGGTGGCAACACCCGATCTCAGCCAACTCGCCCCCCGAACGGCGTCGAGGAGGTAATAATGTCGCCTATCCTAAATATAAATGGCCCAAATTAAGTTTCTACAGGCGAATATAAACCACTGTGCCCGGGCGCAGGACCTTTTACTCCAAAGCTCGGCACAGTGGTCCATACAGGTGTTGGTGGTCGCAGAGCCGTACATGGTTCCTGCAAGAGACGATTGGTTTGGGGATCGGGATAGCCTGGCCGCGGTTATGGTGAATGCAGGTGCAGGAGCTCCGCCAGCTACAAAATCGCTTAGAGGCCACGGTTTCGTCGCTGTTCTTTGTGGGGACGTGGTTGTTATCAGTGTCTACTTCTCGCCGAATCGCCCCTTTTCGGAGTTCGAGGCATTTCTGGGAGAATTAGACACAGTGCTAAGATGGTCACGGCCCCACCAAGTGCTGCTGGCTGGCGATATTAACGCAAAGTCTGTTGAATGGGGCTGTCCCTCGTCGGACCCCAGGGGAGTTCTGGTAGAGGAGTGGCTCGCAGCGAACGGTCTCGTCGTTGTCAATAGGGGAGACACAAATACCTGCATTAGAATGATCGGCGGGTCTATTGTAGACGTCACATTCGCCAGCCCCAACCTGTCGAATCGCATCCAAGGGTGGATGGTTATGGAGGGGGAGGAGACCTTATCGGATCATCGTTACGTCCGGTACGATCTCTCCCCCCATCCTCCACCCCTCACAACTCGTCGTTCTGCGTCGGACCTTGGACCTAGATGGGCCTTCAAAAGACTAGATCGGGAGGCACTCGTTCTGGCGTCGCAAGTTGAGGGCTGGTCACCGAAACCTCCAGCTCCAACCATTGAGGAGGAAGTGACCTGGTTTAGGGGAGCTCTTTCGCACATCTGCGACGTCGCAATGCCGCGGGTAAAGTCGCTGCCACCGCGTCATCAGGTGTACTGGTGGTCCGTCGAACTCGCCCAACTGCGTGAAAGGTGCGTCAAGGCGAGGCGCCAGTACACCAGGTGCCGTCGAAGTTCATTCAGGAGGGGTACACCCAACACGACAGAAGAACAGCGCCTGTACTCTCTCTATCAAGATGCCAAAAAGGCACTCAGGGCTGAGATTGCTGCGGCCAAAGAGAGGGCCTGGGAGGAGCTGTTGGAGACTCTCAACAACGATCCATGGGGTCGTCCTTATAAGTTGGTGATGAAGAAGCTCCGCCCATGGGCCCCTCCATTAACATCGGGAATGGACCCTGCGGTGTTGCAAAGAGTGATGGAGGCACTTTTCCCACCTCGGAGTGGCGATTTTCAGCCACCGGCTATGTTTTTTGGCCCTGGAGAGGCAACCGAATCTGCAGACGTCCCTGCGGTGACCGAAGGGGAGCTCGGTGCGGCCGTTCATCGGCTACAATCAAAGAACAAGGCGCCGGGTCCCGACGGTGTGCCAGGTCGGGTTTGGGTCACGGCGTTAAAAAACGGCCTTGACTCTCGTTTTCGGGACCTACTAACGTCATGCCTGAGGGAGGGACGCTTTCCCGAGGACTGGAAGTTGGGCAAGCTAGTGCTGCTTAAGAAGGAGGGGCGGCCGGCAGACTCGCCATCTTCATACCGGCCTATAGTGCTGCTCGATGAGGCGGGCAAGCTCTTTGAACGCGTTATCGCTGCCCGTCTCATTGAGCACATGGAGGCGACAGGGCCGAACCTATGCAACCAACAATTTGGATTCCGGCAGGGCAGATCCACTATGGATGCGATCTCACAGGTGAGGGCCCTTGCCGAGGAGGAGATCTCAAGGAGCGGCGTCGTATTGGCGGTGTCTTTAGACATCGCCAACGCGTTTAACTCTCTGCCCCATGTTTGCATAGGAGAGGCCTTGCGCTACCACCGATTCCCGGTGTATCTGCGCAAAATAGTGATGGCATATCTGTCCGCCAGAAAGATTGTCTTCCCTAAATTGGATGGATGGGGCGAGCGGGAGGTGGCATCCGGTGTTCCACAGGGATCGGTTCTCGGCCCGCTCTTGTGGAACATCGGGTACGACTGGGCGATTCGAGGGGCCCTACTCAGGGGCGTGAACGTATTTTGCTACGCGGACGACACCCTGGTGACGGCCAAGGGAAAGTCGTTCAGAGAGGCAAAAATCCTGGCCACTGCCGGGGTTGCACAGGTGGTGGGGCGCATTCGCCGACTCGGCCTTAAAGTCGCGCTGGACAAGTCCGAAGCCTTGTGCTTCCACGGGCCTCGCAGAGCGCCACCGGCAGGAGCCGAGCTTATGGTGTGCGGCGTTTCCATCGCTGTCGGGTCGACTATGAAGTACCTGGGATTGGTCCTCGACAGTCGATGGAACTTCAGGAGCCACTTTGAGCAACTTGCTCCAAAGTTGAGGAGGGTGACACTGGCGCTCTGCCGACTTATGCCCAACCTTGGTGGCCCAAGTTCGGCGTGTCGCCGCCTGTTCTCGGGAGCCGTGAGATCCGCTGCATTATACGGTGCCCCTATATGGGCGAGCGCCCTAACTCCGCGCAACGTGATACAACTGCACCGCCCACAGCGGGTCCTAGCAGTGAGAATTGCCCGTGCATACCGCACGGTATCTTTCGAGGCGGCGTGCGTTATTGCTGGGACCCTGCCGTGGGACCTGGACGCTCAGGTGCTTGCGGAGGTGTACTGCAGAACCGCGGAGGAGAAGCAGGCCAGGGGACACATTCCGCTCCCAGAAGAAATTGGAGGTTGGCGGAGCGACGCACAAGAGGTGGCGCTGGAAATCTGGCGGGAGAATCTTAACTACCCGCGAGCTGGACACCGCACTGTTGCGGCTATTCGTCCCGTCCTGAAGGAGTGGACAGAGCGAAGATGGGGGGCACTCTCCTACCACATGACGCAGGTCCTCTCGGGGCATGGCTGCTTCGGGAGGTACCTCTGTAACGTGGCGAGGAGAGAGAACACACCAAGCTGCCATCAGTGTGGCGATGGTGATGATTCGGCCTCGCACACCTTGGAGGTGTGCCCGAGATGGTGTAGGGAGAGAGCCGACTTGGCGGCCGTGGTCGGGGGGGCTCCGTCGCTCCCGGACGTGGTCGCAGCGATGGTTCAGGACGAGGAAGCGTGGAGGGCCTTCCACACCTTCTGCGAGAAGGTCATGAAGGCGAAGGAGGACGAGGAAAGGTCCCGCGAGGAGAATCCCGCGGCGGACCCAATAAGGAGGAGACGTATTGGTCGGCGGCGCAGGGTTTTTGCCGGCGCGCTGGCCCCATGAGCGGGTCCTGAGTAAAGGGTGGGGGAACCCTTTGCTCGGACGATGGCCCACAGAAGTGGTAGCGGCGTTACTGGGTGTTCCGTGTAACGCCGCGGAGTACATCATGCGCACATATGCGCCAGAGCGTGCCCAGTCGGGCGAACCGGTTACAGGCAAATGGCATAAGGGCAACTGTGAGCCTTAGCCTGGACACCGATGAGGTAGGAACACGGGGGTTGTTTTAGTGGGTAGTCTCGGTCTTTACCATCTTCGACCGAGGAGTCCCACATAACCCTGCATTGTTCTTTTCCCCACAATGCAGGGTAGACGTAAATGTCTTTTTTCCCCCTCAAAAAAAAAAAAAAAAAAAAAAAAAAAAAGGTTAGGTTAGGTTAGGTTAGGTTAGGTTAGGTTGGGGTGCATGTTGGGGTGCATGTTGGGGAGCCTCCTAGTGTGCTGGGCGCGTTGTCGGGATCGCTTGTTGCATTTGATGTTCTGTCATCCGGTGCAAACGGTGGTTCCACAACGTGTCCAGACGGCGCATCCTGGGCGACTGCGAATTCATTATCCGCTCGTAGGGTAATGGGTTCGCAGCCGGCCAATCTCCAACACAGTGCGGCTGCCTTCGGGCATTGCACGGCCGCACAAACCCGTAGCCCTGCATTTATGTGGGGTCGGGGGCTGGGCGTATGGGGCTTGCCCTGTGCGTCTGGTCGTGAGGAAGAAAACCTCTATAAAAAATCACCCTCGGGGGGCCCCCTTGGGGGGCCAGTGGAGCTTCGGCTCGTGGGATGGCGGCCTTCAAGGCCGCGGTCCGCTTCATGCGGACGGTGTCGGGAGCTGTTGCTCGTGGCGCAATCGCGCTTTTGTTGGCAAAGGTCCTTTTCAGGACCAGTGGACTTCGGTCGGTGTATGGCGGGCCTTCAAGGCCCGCGGAACTTTCGTTCGTTTTTCGGCGTGGGGCGCTTCAACGCTCCATTTGCGTCGGTCTTGGGGCCTGCCTTAACTGGCCGGTCCCGACGGAGCTTGCCTTTATTGGCTGGCTCAGCGGCCGCCTTCGGGTGGCGTGGCACGGCGGACCTTCAAGGTTCGCGGCGCGGCGGGTCTGGCGGCCGTGGTTTTGCGGTCGCTGGGTGGGTTTCGGCCTCCCGTCGGGCAACCCGTTATCCCGTGTGTGTGTCTGGTGTCATGTCTATCGGCACACACGGGACCGGGGGGGCTTGCCTTAATCGGCTGGCCCTGCGAGGAGCCAACCTCACTAAAAAACCCCAATTCCCCGTAGTTGAGATCCGTGGCTACGGGGGGCCTTCGGGTGGCGGGCCGGGTAGAGTCCGCCAGCTAGCGATCCCCTCCAGGAGACCGCCCGACCTCCTGGAGTATCAGGGTTACCCGGGTGCAGGGGGCACCGCCCGGGTGGACGTTTATTTCCCCCATACTCGTGGGATTAGTATGGCAGTTAATATAAATAAAAACAAACCCAAAACCAAATCCATCAGCTTAAGTTTCCCTGTGGAAACTTGCTCCGGCAGGAGCCTAAGATCAAAGGACAAAGCGCCCTGTCCGCAGGTGAGTGGCGCGGATAGTGACGTGTCGGATGACGATGTCGAGCGAGTCTCGACCTTTGGCTCGTGCCAGTCGCTCGAAACAGTGGGGTCCCAGTCGGGACGTAAGAGGTTAAGGTCCGTTGACTCAGGATCGGATAGTGCATCAAGCGCAGAGGTGGCGGCGGCGCCTAAAAAGCCCGCTTCGGGGGAAACGACCCGTGGACGAGGCCGCCCTATTAAAACGGGAGAATATGCAGGCCTGGCGAAAGCCAGGGAGGACTATAACACCCAGCTGCGGGAGTCAATGCAGCTGGAGGCAGAAAAGAAGTTCGCGGAGGAGCTGGCGCAAAGACGAACGCGCTCAACCTCGGCCGTCTCCGTCTCCTCAGCAAATTCTGATAACATTATCCTAATGGAGGAAGAGCCCAGCGCGGCCCAAATTTTCAAGGCGGTACAAAGTGAGCTGCAAACCATTCTTAAAGTGGCCACCACATCCAGCCACCTTAAGGGCACGTATCAAAAAGCCCTTAAAAACTCGGCAGCATCGATCAAAGAGTACACGCAATCGCTCCTTAGCTGTACCGTGTCGGACGAGGTAGTCAAGTTGGAGCGCGAGAACAGGCGCCTTAGATCTGATATGGACGAGCTGCGTAAGCAACTCGAAGACATGCGCGCAGCAAGACCGGGCCCGCAAGAGCCAGGAGTGTCACAACCCTTGGATGGGGACAAAATTCTTCAAGCGGTCTCCACCGTTGTCGATGAAAAGATCCGGGTGGCAATGACATCGGCCACAAACATGATTAACGCCCGCATTGAGGGCCTTAAAGTTGCGGACAGACCGCGGCCACCGTTGGCCGCGGACAAAGTGAGGGAAGGTACGCAGTCGCACCCTCCTTCCGAAGTTGATTTCCCGCCCTTAGCGGCACCAAAAAAGAAAGTCCCTCCCGCCATTACTTCAAAGTGCGGGACCATGTCCATCATACCCTGTACGTCATCCCAACGTAAGGGAAAAGGAAAGGGGAAGGGAAAGAAGACGGCGCCTGTTCCGGCACAACCGACTCCGCCTGTATCCGACCCACCAGCAGCCTCAACGTCAGAAGAGGCCCCCTGGACCACTGTTGGGAAAGGCGGTAAAGTAAAAAAGGCGAAGCCCACTGCGCCGGCCTCTAAGCCTCAGGCTGCGCCCAAGCCAAAGCCCAAATCTAAGGCTAAAGCCCAATCGAAGGCAAAGAAACCGCGTAAAGTCCGGGAGCCCCGCACGGCTGCTGTAGTGATTACACTCGGCTCCGAGGCGGAGAAATCAGGCCTTTCGTACGCTGAAATAATAAGGAAGGCACGGTCTGCCATCAACATTGAGGAGCTTGGCATTCCACCAATCCAGATAAAGACGGCAGTAACCGGCGGCAAAATCCTGCAGGTCTCCGGGGACAACCAGGGCCCCAAAGCAGACGAGCTGGCGCAGCAGTTGAGGACCATTTTTGGTAACGACGACATTCGAGTCTCCAGGCCCACGAAGTGCATGGAGATCAGCATCATGGGTCTGGACGACTCAATAGACCGGGGCGAGCTTACTGCCGCCATTGCCGAAAAAGGCAGTTGTTCATCTGACAGCATAAAAGTTGGTGAAATCCGTCGCGCTCCCAGCGGAATGGGGTCCGCGTGGGTGTCGTGCCCTGTTGGCGCAGCTAACAAACTTTTGGAGGCCGGTCGCCTTCTAATTGGGTGGAGCTCAGCGCGAGTCCGCGCAGTAGAGCCCCGCCCGATGAAATGTTTCCGCTGCCTGGAGCGAGGGCACGCCCGACCACATTGCTCTGGCGTGGACCGCAGCGATATTTGCTTCCGTTGCGGGAAACCTGGGCACAAGGCGTCGGGTTGTACAGCGGAGCCGCATTGTGTTGTTTGTGCGGCTGCCAAGAGGCCGGCAGGCCACATATTGGGGGGCAGGAGCTGCAAGGCCCCTACGTCCCCCCCGAAGAAGGTAAAGAGTAAGGCCACCAAGACCCCGGCCGCTCAAGAGGCTGCTAGTTCGGAACCGCAGCCAATGGACACGACACCAGTCATAAATGGCCCTACGACCAGCGGCTAAATTTATCCAGGCGAACCTGAACCACTCCTCTGGTGCGCAGGATCTCCTCTTGCAAACCATGAGGGAGTGGTCCACTCACATTGCTGTAGCCGCTGAGCCGTATTTTGTCCCGCCTTGCAACAACTGGGCTGCGGATCTAGACTCCTCGGTCGCTCTAATTAGGTCGGTGCTCAATGCCTCTCCAGCCCTCTCAGTCCATCAGAGGGGGCACGGTTTCGTCGTCGCCAAATGGGGAGACACTGCCATTATTGGCGTGTACTTCTCCCCCAACAGGCCACTGGCTGAGTTTGAGGCCTTTCTCGACGAGCTCGGTGCTGCAGTTCGTCAGTCGCCTTCGACGCACACCTTGGTTCTGGGGGACTTCAACGCCAAGTCAACGGCTTGGGGTTCCCCGGGCACTGATCCGCGAGGAGCGGCAGTGGAAGGTTGGATGGCCATGTTCGGTCTCATCCTCCTAAATCAGGGCTCAGCCTACACCTGTGTGCGACAGCGGGGGGGGTCTATAGTGGACCTAACGTTCGCTACCCCCGCTCTCGCCGCGCACGTGTCTGGCTGGCAGGTCCTTGAAGAGGCCGAAACCTTGAGTGACCACCAGTACATCTCGTTCAACATCTTTTCTCGGGGTGATACTGGTGGCCGACCCAGCTCAGCGTTGCAGTCAACCTTCCCCAAGTGGGCCCTTTCAAAACTAAATAAAGAGCACCTTGAGGAAGCGGTTCTGGTAGAGGACTGGTGCTCACCATCCACCGCTTTACCGACCGACGTCGACGCAGAGGCAGATCGCTTCCGCAAATCCCTGCAGCGGATCAGTGACGCCGCCATGCCACGGATTCACCGCCAGCCTCGTAAAGGGGCCGTTTATTGGTGGTCCGAGGAGATTGCAGCACTTCGGGCTGATTGTGCCGCCAAACGGCGAGAGCTGGCCCGGTACCGCCACCGCACGCGTAACACCTACCGTGATGCGGTCTGGGAGGATCACCTGCACGGCCTCTACACCGAGGCGCGGCGGACTATGCGAGTGGCCATTTATAAGGCGAAGACGGAAGCACGGGAACAGATGCTGGAGTCTCTCGACAACGACCCGTGGGGTCGACCGTACCACATCGCACGCAGCAAACTGCGCGGGCAAGGTCCCCCGGTTGCGGAATCTCTGGAACCACACCTTCTCCAGAGCGTTGTCGAGGCACTGTTCCCGTCTCGCGGTGAACATGTCCCCCCGCCCATGGTCCCTCGTGGGGCCGTGTCCTCGGACGAAGGGTCGGTGGAGCCAATCTCTGACGCCGAGTACGACTCTGCCGTCACTAGGCTGCGGGCCAAAAAGACTGCCCCAGGCCCCGACGGGGTTCACGGGCGCGTCTTGGCGCTCTCACTTGTGGAGTTAGAACCGCGCATGCGGAACCTTTTCAACGCGTGCCTCAGAAACGGCACATTTCCGCAGGTGTGGAAGCGAGGGCGTCTGGTCTTGTTACATAAGGCGGGCAGGTCTGCCGACTCCCCTTCTGCCTACCGGCCCATTGTCCTTCTGGATGAGGCCGGTAAACTTCTCGAGAGAATCGTAGCGGGCCGTATCAATGGCCATTTGACGTCAACGGGACCGGATTTGGCAGAGTGTCAGTTCGGCTTCAGAGAGGGTCGTTCTACCATCGACGCGATTATGCGCGTGAAGGCCCTCTCTACCGAGGCAGTTTCTCGCGGCGGGGTGCTTTTGGCGGTGTCTCTCGACATCGCCAACGCTTTTAACACCCTGCCGTTTGAGTGCATTCTCGAGGCTCTGCGTTATCATGGGCTGCCTCGGTATCTGCAAAACATCATAGCAGATTACCTAAGAGGCCGAACTGTCACCTGCCAAGACCGAAACGGCAGGCTGTTCGAGCGGCGGATGACGTGCGGTGTTCCACAGGGGTCGGTTCTAGGCCCTCTCCTGTGGAACATCGGGTATGATTGGGTGTTGCGGGGTGCCCTTCTGCCGGGCGTCCGCATCTTTTGTTACGCGGACGACACCCTCGTAACAGCCCGAGGCTCGACTTTCGCGCAGGCTGCGCTCCTGGGTAAGGTTGGGACTATCCAGGTTGTCCACAAGATCGAGAGGCTCGGTCTGCGGGTGGCCCTCGACAAAACCGAGGCCCTGCTTTTTCATGGGCCGCGGAAGGGTCCGCCCGCGGGAGCATCTCTCGATCTAAATGGGGTGAGGGTCGCTATCGGTCCAACTTTAAAGTACTTGGGGCTTTTACTTGACCCGGGGTGGAACTTTAAGTGCCACTTCCGGGTTCTTACCCCCAAGCTAACGGCGACGACATCTGCCTTGGGCAGACTCCTGCCCAACGTCGCGGGCCCCGGAGACGTGTGCCGCCGCCTCTTCACGGGGGTGGTGCGCTCGATGGCGCTGTACGGTGCGCCAGTGTGGGTGGATGCTCTGACGGCCCATAACAAGACCCTGCTGCGGAGAGCGCAGCGGGTCATGGCCGTCAGAGTAATCCGGGGATACCGCACTATCTCGTTCGAGGCTTCATGCCTACTGGCCAGGACACCTCCCTGGGATCTCGATGCAAGAGTCCTAGCGGAGGTGTACGAGCACGGAGCTGAGCTTCGTGCGGAGTTGGGGCACCGGCGCATCATGCCGGAGCTAGTGTCACGCTGGAGGCGGGAGGCGCAGGGGCGCATTTTAAGCGCCTGGCTGCAACGCCTTGACGAGCCCACGGCCGGTCTCAGGACTGTAGAGGCCATCCGCCCTGCATTTCGGGCGTGGATGAGGCAGCGGCACGGGGTGTTGACCTACCGTGTTGTGCAGATTCTGACCGGACACGGTTGCTTCGGCAGATACCTGCACAACACGGCCAAGCGGGAAACTGATGCCCGCTGCCATGAGTGCGGCCACAGCGAGGACACGGCGCAGCACACGCTGGAGCTCTGCCCGGCGTGGGCTTCACAGCGCCGTGCCCTAGTCGCTGTCATTGGTGGCGACCTCTCCCTGCCGACCGTCGTGGAGAAGATGGTTGGCAGTGAGAGAAACTGGGAGGCGGTAGCCACCTTCTGCGAGGAAGTCATCTCGCAGAAGGAGGCTGCGGAACGGGCCCGCGAGGAAGACGCCCTTGCGGACCCGATTCGCCGTAGAAGGCTGGGCCGGAGAAGGCGGCTCTACGGCCACCTTCAACCGCCGAGTGGGGACGGCGGGTGACGGAGTGGGGCTCCGTCACCCGCGCCAAGGCGTCCCTGCGTGGGGGAGCACGCGTTTTGTTTCGCGCGTGCTCCCTATCCCTGGTGAGCCCGGAAGCGGGCGGTAACCGCATAGTCTTCGGCGCATGGCAGTGATTGCGAAAAGTTTCCTGTCGTGCGTCGAAGCCGCGGTCTTGAGAAACACGTTGGTTTTTAGTGGGTATGCCGGCACTTTACACCGGTGACTCCCACATAACCCAGGGGCAGCCCCATTCGCTCCTGGGTACCTATAAAAGGTTTTCCAACGCAAAAAAAAAAAAAAAAAAAAAAAAAAAGGTTGGGGTGCATGTTGGGGGTGCATGTTGGGGAGCCTCCTAGTGTGCTGGGGGCGTTGTCGGGCTCACTTGTTGCATTTTGGCGGATGTTCTGTCATCCGGTGCAAACGGTGGGTCCCACAACGTGTCCAGACGGCGCATCCTGGGCGACTGCGAATTCATTATCCGCCCGTAAAGGGTAATGGGTTCGCAGCCGGCCAATCTCCAACACAGTGCGGCTGCCTTTGGGCATTGCACGGCCGCACAAGCCCGTAGCCCTGCATTTATGTGGGGTCGGGGGCTGGGCGTATGGGGCTTGCCCTGTGCGTCTGGCTGTGAGGAAGAAAACCTCTATAAAAAATTACCCTGGTGGGGCCCCCTTGGGGGGCCAGTGGAGCTTCGGTTCTTCGGAGGTGTCTGCGGTTGAGCTCTGCTCCCGCGGTGGACACTCTGGTTTCCGAGTGTCGTGGGCCGCCCTCGGCGCTCCTCTGTTTCGTCAGAAGAGGCAGGAGACGCGGTGGTTTGACAGGAGGAGAACGGGCTGTTTGTCGGCTCGTGGCGTAGTTTCGCCTTGTCTAGGAGTTTTATCCCCTGCGGGAGCTCTATCTCTCGCTGACGGTCGTTTTAGGCGGTCACGCGCGGCGGGGATCCCTGTATGACAGGCCCTCGTCGGGCAACTTGTTACCCTCACTGAGAGGGCCAAGAGACTAGGCCACTGAGGTCTGGTCTGAGAGGAGCTTACCTCAATAAAAAAAGCCCCAAGCCTAAGTTTGAAGTGTGGTGATAGGCTGAATGGCCAGAGGGAGTCTGGTCCCTAGCACTAGGGGTGAAAGGGAGTAAGCGAGAACCTATACTCGCCAAAAAATGGGAACAACCACCATGGACGCAGCTCTTAAAACTAAACAACCCCAGGAGGGTACCACCGTAGGTGGAGAATCCCTCCCTTCGGCTTCGGCCGATGGCAGGCCCCACGTATCTGGGGGGGGCCGAGACTGCTCCGTGTCAGTTGACACGCGGTCATACGATCCCGCTGACCACGGGCGCTTGTCGTTATCTCGGGCGGCTAGTGTGAAATTGGTTACGAGTGAGAGTGGTGAGGAAGTCGGCATCAATAAGTCCGGCTGTTCTGAGAAGGGAATAGAAGCAGCAAGACTGTGGAGCAAGGGACAGTCTGATATGGAGACCGAGACAGATGGGTCGGGATACGAGACCCCTTGTGCCGCAAAACAAGCGGCTTCAACTGCGAAGTTTTTAAAGGACGGGAATGAGTCGGATAATTCGATGCCGGCCAGGAACACACGAAGCCGTTCTACTGTAGGGAAGAGAAAGAGGGAAGAGAGAGGCAACGGCAGAAGCCGTAGCGACTCTTCATCCGCAGAGTCGGTGATATTCAGGCCAACGTCTACTGCACCAGGATCTACCGCCAAAAGAGGACGTGGACGGCCAGCAACAGTTGGCACCTTTGTCGGCTATGGAAAAGCCAAAGAAGAGAGGGAAAGAAAACGCCTTGACATTGCGGAGGATATAACAGCCAAAGAAATTGCTGATTTAGCCAGAGGATTTACTGGAGGCGAAAAGGGAAGAAAGATCCCAGATAAACTTAATGAAGACATCGACGACCCGTCAGCCCCTGGGCTTATTGAGATGGGCAAACAAGCCGTCAAAGTATTCGAGACCATGCTCGAAAAGTCTCAGAGACTGAAGGGCAGCGTGAAAGGCGAGATGAAACGTGCCTGTACCTTAATGACAGAAGTGATGGACAGGATAGGAGCACTCACTATCACGGAGGAGACCAAGATGCTCCATAGAGAGAACGATCACCTCAAAAATGAAATGAGGCTGATGAAAGAGAGGACGGAGCGGATAGAAAAAGACCTAGAGGAATGCAGGTATGAACTCATGCGCAACAAAGCTGCTGCAGACAAATCTCCGGCACCTCAACAGGACCCACGCCTCCAGGATAGGCAAAAAGAGAAAGATGAAGACAGGCTGCGGGCGGAAATTTTAGCGTCTGTCCGAAACATGATGGACGCTAATACAGAATCCATCCTGAGAAGGCTGCCGCCACTTGCGCCTGAACCTAACCTCAGACCGCCTCTTGCAGCCGACGTGAAACGCCAAGCTGTGGCTAAAGAGACTTCCACAGAATCTGGCGAGAAGGATAGACCCAAGAAGGGGAAAAAGAAAAGGACCAAAAAGAATGAGGAGACGAAGATCCAACCAAGGGTTGAAAATACTTCTCCCACGAAGAACCCGCCGAATCAGCCATCGACCTCTGCTGCAATTCAGAATAAGGAAGAAGAAGAAGGCTGGAACAAGGTAGTAAGCAAGAACACCCAAAGAAAAGAAAGAAGGGTAAATGCAAGAAATCTGCAAGAGGAAGCACAGAGCAAGGCCACAGGGAAACCCAAAGGTGGCTCTGCAGGTCCGAAAAAGAGGAATCGAACGCCTAGACTGCGCGAAAGAAAGACTGCAGCGGTGGTCGTTGACATTCTGCAGTCGGAAAAAGAAAAAGGCCTGACATTTGCCGACGTAATGAAGCAGGCAAAAGAAAAAGTCGACCTTAAGGAACTGGGGATCACCGGCATTAACTTTAGGAGGTCGGTCGCGGGGGCGCTTGTTCTCGAGCTTCCCAAGGAGGCCGGTGTTGCTGAGGCTCAAAAACTCGAACAGACCCTCAAGGAGAAGCTCCCCGTAGCAGTCCGGGTCACGCGCCCTATTAAAAAGGCGGAAATAAGGGTGCTGGGCATGGACGACTCGGTGACTTGCGAGGAGGTTGCCGCGGCCGCTGCCAAAACAACAGGACTTCGGTCGGAGGACTTTGCCATCGGGGAACTACGGATGGACCGATATGGCATGTTGGCTACACTAATTAGATGCCCTGTGGCAGCTGCCAAACAATTGCTTGGGCAGAAGCGCCTGCTGGTCGGCTGGAGCTCAGCACGAATTGTCGCCCTTGAGCCCCGACCAATGCGGTGCTACCAGTGTATGGAGTTAGGGCACACGCGGCAAGTTTGCGTATGCGAGATCGACCGGAGCAACCAATGTTTCCGCTGCGGAGCCACTGGTCACTTTGCGGCGGATTGCAAGGCGAAACCGAACTGCACGGTCTGCGCCGCCCATGGAAAACCTGCCGATCACACTATGGGGGGTCGGCTATGTCGCCCGCCCCAATCAAAGAGTAAAAGACGCGGTCCTCGGCGGTCCTCCAGCTCGGCGACGCCTGCTAGGTCTCAGGAGCCACCGACGGAGGCGATGATCACTGATAATGCCCAGGGGTAGAACACTAAGTCTCATCCAAGGGAATTTAAACCATGCACGGCACGCACAAGACCTCCTAGTGCAATTCATGGCGGAGGAAGAAATCGACCTGGCCGTGATGGCGGAGCCGTACCTGGTCCCAAACCAACCTCGATGGGCTGGCGACCGGGATGGTTCGGTCATGATAGCTGGAGGAGTAAACTCTCCACCCCTCACAGTTAGGTTCAGAGGGCAAGGTGTGGTAGCAGTGAACTGGGAAGAGGTCGTTGTAGTCGGCGTATACTTTTCGCCTAATAGGCCAGTGGCGGATTTCGAGGCGTTTCTAATTCAGCTCGGGCAGGTCGTCAGCGCAGCTCACCCTCTTCCCGTGATGCTAATGGGTGATCTCAACGCCAAGTCGTCTGCGTGGGGATCGGACACAAACGACCAGAGAGGTGATTTGCTGGAAGATTGGCTGGTGCAAATGGGTCTCGTCGTTGTCAACGTTGGACGCGAATGGACATGTGTGCGGCAGCAAGGGGGATCAGTGGTGGACATCACTCTGGCCTCCCCTGGGTTGGCCGATCGGATTTGTAACTGGCGTGTGCTAGGTGGGGTGGAGACACTCTCAGACCACGTCTATATCCGGTTTGAGGTCTCCATATCATCCAGCGTAGATGGTGGTAGCAGCTCAGCGCGGCGTGACCCTTTTCCGCGTTGGTCGCTGATGAAGTTAGATAGGGAGAACGCTGAAATTGCGGCAATTATAGCTTCCTGGGTACCAGCCCCGGAGGGGCCTACTGGAGTTGACGACGAAGCGAGCCGGCTGCGGGACGCCTTTCAGTCTGTGTCCGACGCGTCAATGCCCCGCGTGCGTCGTCCTCCTCCGAAGAAAGAGGTCTATTGGTGGTCCCAAGAACTGGCCAATCTTCGTGCGGCGTGCATCAGTGCCCGAAGAGCTTACACCAGAAGCAGAAGGGTTAGGTTTCGCGACTTGGATAGGGAGGCTGTTCTCTGGTCAGCCCATCGTGACGCAAAGGACACCTTCAAAAAGGCCATTGCACAAGCCAAAGACAGAGCATGGCAGGAGCTTCTGGACGGAATAGACGCGGATCCTTGGGGTCGCCCGTACCAAAGGGCTCGTGACAAATTGCGCTCCCAGGGTCCGCCTGCAGTCGAGACTATGCAACCTGAGCTGCTAAACAACATCGTCGAGGCCTTGTTCCCGCATGTTGCGGAGCACACTCCCCCGTCCATGGAGCCGCCGGAACAGAACGAGCCTGAAGAAGAATTAGCCGCGGCGCCAGTCACGACCGGCGAAATCGAAAGTGCGATCGAAAAGATGACCGCTCGCAAAACCGCCCCCGGACCTGACGGGATGCACGGGCGTGTCTTGCAACTGGCTCTTGACCATCTTGGAGGTACAATGCGCTCCCTATTTGATCGAGCATTAACAGAGGGTAAATTTCCGACTATCTGGAAGACAGGGAGACTGGTTCTGCTTCACAAACACGGTAGGCCAGCGGACTCCCCTAGCGGTTACAGGCCCATCGTACTGCTGGACGAGGTGGCCAAAATCTTTGAAAGAATCCTGGCGGGCCGCCTCAATAATCATCTATCGAATCGCGGAACCGGCCTCTCCAACGCCCAATTCGGGTTTAGGGAGCACCGATCAACGGTAGACGCGGTGCTAGTGCTCAAAAGTGCCCTTCAGGCGGCACAACAGAGGGGAGATGTGCTCATAGCGGTGTCTTTAGACATCGCGAATGCCTTCAACACTCTCCCCTTTGCGACAATACTTGAAGCACTGCGTTTCTTTGGCGTACCGGAATATCTGCAGAGGCTAGTGAAGGACTACCTGACGGCACGGGAGGTGCTGTATGCGGGGCAAAGTGGTGTCCTTCAGCGACGGCGTATGTTGTGCGGTGTTCCACAGGGGTCGGTATTGGGGCCACTCCTGTGGAACATCGGATACGATTGGGCCCTCAGGGGAGCCCCTCTGCCCGGGATGGGAGTGATTTGCTACGCAGACGACACTCTCATCACGGCCAGAGGCGGGGACCCGCAGAGGGCTGCTGCATTAGCGACGGCTGCCACCAGCCTTATAGTAGGCCGAATAAAGAGGCTGGGCCTTCAAGTCGCCGCCCATAAAACGGAAGCAATACTTTTTAGACCTCCACGGACTAGGCGTATCGCGGGATTGACGATCGAGGTGGAGCGAGCGCGAATTGAGGTGGGCCACACTCTGAAGTACTTAGGGCTGGTTTTGGACGATACACTGAACTTCGAAGAGCATTTCTGCCAGCTTAAGAAGAAGTTAGTAGGCACTGCTGGAGCCCTCGCTAGGCTTTTACCCAACGTTGGAGGCCCCAGTGGCACTTGTCGAAGACTATACGCGGGTGTCTTACGTTCAATGGCGCTGTACGGTAGTCCCGTATGGGTCGACGCCCTGTCTGACCGCAACCGTGCCCACCTGCGCCAAGCACAGCGGATAGCGGCCAACAGAATCATTAGGGGCTACTGCACAATCGGGTTTGACGCCGCCTGCGCCCTTGCTGCAACCCCGCCATGGGAGATGGAAGCGGAAGTCCTTTCAAAAATATACAGGATGAGGGTTAATGCGATCACGACGGCAACACCAATCGACATAGAACGCATCCGGCGGCACGCCAAAAAGGAACTGGTCGCTGAGTGGGCGGAGAAGCTCTGCACTGCCACATATGGAGTGAGGACCATAGAGGCACTCCGTCCGGCCCTGTACAAATGGGTGCGGAGAAAGCACGGCTCGCTTACCTACCACATGGTGCAGTTGCTCTCAAATCATGGTTGCTTTGGGAGCTACTTGCACCGGATCGGCAGGGAAGCGAGCCGTGCGTGTGCCCAGTGTGGGCATGTGGAGGATAACGCCCAACACACTTTAGAGGACTGCCCGTTCTTTGGGCGACAACGTAGAGATTTAGTGCGTGTCATAGGGTATGACCTCTCGCTGCCTGGCGTGGTTCTGTCCATGCTAAGCAGCGAAAGGTCATGGGACGCAGTGGCAGCCTTCTCTGAGGCCGTCATCTCGGAGAAGGAAGCCTCGGAGCGGGCCAGAGAAGACGATCCTCTCTCTGACCCGCGCCGACGCCGCCGCAGCGGGCGAAGGAGGCGCCAGTTTGCACGACAGGTGCCTCCCTAGCCTGGACCACGTGGGCGTTGGGACGGGGGTCCCGACATCCACATTGCACGGTCCAGCCGATTGGCGATCGCCCCTTGCTCAGGCGATCGTCAGTTCCCTGCAGGGTAGTGGAATAGAGGGGGCTCTGTAACAGCCCTCCTCTGAGTGTAGGGGCCAACATACGCCCCCCTCTTTGTGGAGTCCGAAAGGACCTCGCCATCGTCGCAGGATGAAAATAACAGTTCCCTGGACGACATACGGCGGTAGCGGAGCACCCTGTGTTTTAGTCGGTTCGAGTCCGACATAACTCGTTATCCCCCCGGGTAACTAGTATGCGTGGGCATTTCACAGGGCAAAAAAAAAAAAAAAAAAAAAAAAAAAAAAAAAAAAAAGGTTGGGGTGCATGTTGGGGAGCCTCCTAGTGTGCTGGGCGCGTTGTCGGGATCGCTTGTTGCATTTGATGTTCTGTCATCCGGTGCAAACGGTGGTCTCACAACGTGTCCAGACGGCGCATCCTGGGCGACTGCGAATTCATTATCCGCTCGTAGGGTAATGGGTTCGCAGCCGGCCAATCTCCAACACAGTGCGGCTGCCTTCGGGCATTGCACGGCCGCACAAACCCGTAGCCCTGCATTTATGTGGGGTCGGGGGCTGGGCGTATGGGGCTTGCCCTGTGCGTCTGGCTGTGAGGAAGAAAACCTCTATAAAAAATCACCCTCGGGGGGCCCCCTTGGGGGGCCAGTGGAGCTTCGGCTCGTGGTATGGCGGCCTTCAAGGCCGCGGTCCGCTTAATGCGGACGGTGTCGGGAGCTTTTGCTCGTGGCGCAGTCGCGCCTTTGTTGGAAAGGTCCTTTTCAGGACCAGTGGACTTCGGTCGGTGTATGGCGGGCCTTCAAGGCCCGCGGAACTTTCGTTCGTTTTCGGCGTGGGGCGCTTCAACGCTCTTTTTGCGTCGATCTTGGGGCCTGCCTTAACTGGCCGGTCCCGACGGAGCTTGCCTTAGTTGGCTGGCTCAGCGGCCACCTTCGGGTGGCGTGGCACGGCGGACCTTCAAGGTTCGCGGCGCGGCGGGTCTGGCGGCCGTGGTTTTGCGGTCGCTGGGTGGGTTTCGGCCTCCCGTCGGGCAACTCGTTATTCCGTGTGTGTGTCTGGTGTCATGTCTATCGGCACACACGGGACCGGGGGGGCTTGCCTTAATCGGCTGGCCCTGCGAGGAGCCAACCTCAATAAAAAACCCCAATTCCCCGTAGTTGAGATCCGTGGCTACGGGGGGCCTTCGGGTGGCGGGCCGGGTAGAGTCCGCCAGCTAGCGATCCCCTCCAGGAGACCGCCCGACCTCCTGGAGTATTAGGGTTACCCGGGTGCAGGGGGCACCGCCCGGGTGGACGTTTATTTCCCCCATACTCGTGGGACAATTATGGAATTGAACTTAAATAAACAAAAACAAAAACCAAAACCAAAATCAATTAGACTGAGTTTCCCTGTGGAAACTTGCTCCGACAGGAGCCTAAGATCAAAGGACAAAGCGCCCTGTCCGCAGGTGAGTGGCGCAAACAGCGAGGAGTCTGACCATGATGCCGAGAGGGCTTCCAACTTCGGCTCGTGTGTGTCTATTGACACTGTAGGGTCCCATTCGGGACGTAAAAGAGGGAGGTCATACGATTCCGGCTCTGACAGTGCTTCGAGCACTGAGGTGGCGGCGGCACCTAAAAAGCCCGCTTCTTTGACTACCGCCCGTGGGCGAGGCCGCCCCATTACAACGGGGGAATTTGCGGGCTTGGCGAAAGCCAGAGATGAGTATAACGCCCAGATGCGAGAATCGATGCAGCTGGAGGCGGAGAAGGAGTTCGCAGAGGAATTGGCGCAGAGGAGAACGCGCTCAACCTCTGTCGTCTCCCTAGCTAATTCGGGCAGTGTCATGTCCTTGGAGGAAGAGCCCAGTGCGGCCCAGATTTTCAAGGCTGTACAGAGTGAACTGCAGATAATCCTGAAAGTGGCCTCCACATCCAGCCACCTGAAGGGGACCTATCAAAAGGCCCTCAAAAACTCAGCAGCATCAATTCGAGAGTACACGCAATCGCTCCTTAGCTGTACCGTGTCGGACGAAGTTGCTAAGTTGGAGCGGGAGAATAGGCGCCTCAGATCTGACATGGACGAGCTGCGCAAGCAAATCGGAGACATGCGTGCAGCAAGACCGGGCCCGCAAGAGCCAGGACAGTCACAACCCTTGGATGGTGAGAAAATACTCCAAGCGGTTTCCACGGTGGTGGATGAAAAGATCAAGGCGGCCATGACATCGGCCACAAATATGTTTAACGCCCGCATTGAGGGCCTCAAAGTTCCGGACAGACCGCGGCCACCGTTGGCCGCGGACAAAGTGAGGGAAGGTACGCAGTCGCACCCTCCTTCCGAAGTAGATTTCCCGCCCTTAGCGGCACCAAAAAAGAGAGTCCCTCCCGCCATTACTCCAAAGTGCGGGACTATGTCTATCATACCCTGTACGTCATCCCAACGTAAGGGAAAAGGAAAGGGGAAGGGAAAGAAGACGGCGCCTGTTCCGGCACAACCGACTCCGCCTGCATCCGACCCACCAGCAGCCTCAACGTCAGAAGAGGCCCCCTGGACCACTGTTGGGAAAGGCGGTAAAGTTAAGAAGGCGAAGCCCACTGCGCCGGCCTCTAAGCCTCAGGCTACGCCCAAGCCAAAGCCCAAATCTAAGGGTCAGGCACAGGCGAAGACTAAGAAGCCCCGCAAGGTACGGGAGCCCCGCACGGCTGCTGTAGTCATAACGCTCGGCCCTGAGGCGGAGAAGACAGGCCTCTCCTACGCGGAGATAATACGAAAGGCGCGATCGGCCATAAACATCGAGTCGCTAGGGATCCCGCCGATACAAATAAAGACGGCAGTCACCGGGGGCAAGATCTTACAGGTCTCCGGGGACAATCAAGGGCCCAACGCTGATGAGTTGGCGCAACAGCTGAGGACTATCTTTGACAGCGAGGATATCCGAGTCTCCAGGCCCACGAAGTGCATGGAGATCTCCGTCGTGGGCTTGGATGACTCCATAGAGAGGGACGAGCTGGTGACGGCCATAGCCGAGAAGGGCGGCTGTGCTCACGACAATGTGAAGGTGGGGGAAATTCGTCGCGCTCCCAGTGGAATGGGGTCCGCGTGGGTGTCGTGTCCTGTCGGTGCGGCCAACAAACTTTTGGAGGCCGGTCGTCTTCTGATCGGGTGGAGCTCAGCGCGAGTCCGCGCAGTGGAGCCCCGCCCGATGAAATGCTTCCGATGCTTGGAGCGAGGGCACGCTCGGCCGCATTGCTCTGGTGTGGACCGCAGCGATCTTTGCTACCGCTGTGGGAAACCCGGGCATAAGGCATCTGTCTGTTCAGCAGAACCACACTGCGTTGTTTGCGCGGCCGCCAAAAGGCCGGCAGGCCACATATTGGGGGGCAGGAGCTGCAAGGCCCCTACGTCCCCCCCGAAGAAGGTAAAGAGTAAGGCCGCCAAGACCCCGGCCGCTCAAGAGGCTGCTAGTTCGGAACCGCAGCCAATGGACACGTCACCAGTCATAAATGGCCCTACGACCAGCGGCTAAATTTATCCAGGCGAACCTGAACCACTCCTCTGGTGCGCAGGATCTCCTCTTGCAAACCATGAGGGAGTGGTCCACTCACATTGCCGTAGCCGCTGAGCCGTATTTTGTCCCGCCTTGCAACAACTGGGCTGCGGATCTAGACTCCTCGGTCGCTATAATTAGGTCGGTGCTCAATGCCTCTCCAGCCCTCTCAGTCCATCAGAGGGGGCACGGTTTCGTCGTCGCCAAATGGGGAGACACTGCCATTATTGGCGTGTACTTCTCCCCCAACAGGCCACTGGCTGAGTTTGAGGCCTTCCTTGACGAGCTTGGTGCTGCACTTCGTCAGTCGCCTTCGACGCACATCTTGGTCCTGGGGGACTTCAACGCCAAGTCAACGGCTTGGGGTTCCCCGGGCACTGATCCGCGAGGAGCATTGGTGGAAGGGTGGATGGCAATGTTCGGCCTCATCCTCCTAAATCAGGGCTCAGCCTACACGTGCGTGCGACAGCGGGGGGGGTCTATAGTGGACTTAACGTTCGCTACCCCCGCTCTCGCCGCGCACGTGTCTGGCTGGCAGGTCCTAGAAGAGGCCGAAACATTGAGTGACCACCAGTACATCTCGTTCAACATCTTTTCTCGGGGTGATACTGGTGGCCGCCCTATTTCAACATCGCAGTCTACCTTCCCCAAGTGGGCTCTTACCAAACTAAACAGAGAGCACCTTGAGGAAGCGGTTCTAGTAGAGGACTGGTGCTCGCCATCGACCGCTTTACCAACCGATGTCGACACAGAGGCAGATCGCTTCCGCCAATCCCTGCAGCGGATCAGTGACGCCGCCATGCCACGGATTCACCGCCAGCCTCGTAAAGGGGCCGTTTATTGGTGGTCCGAGGAGATTGCAGCACTTCGGGCTGATTGTGCCGCCAAACGGCGAGAGCTGGCCCGGTACCGCCACCGCACGCGTAACACCTACCGCGATGCGGTCTGGGAGGATCACCTGCACGGCCTCTACACTGAGGCGCGGCGGACTATGCGAGTGGCCATCTATAAGGCGAAGACGGAAGCACGGGAACAGATGCTGGAGTCTCTCGACAACGACCCGTGGGGTCGACCGTACCACATCGCACGCAGCAAACTGCGCGGGCAAGGTCCCCCGGTTGCGGAATCTCTGGAACCACACCTTCTCCAGAGCGTTGTCGAGGCACTGTTCCCGTCTCGCGGTGAACATGTCCCCCCGCCCATGGTCCCTCGTGGGGCCGTGTCCTCGGACGAAGGGTCGGTGGAGCCAATCTCTGACGCCGAGTACGACTCTGCCGTCACTAGGCTGCGGGCCAAAAAGACTGCCCCAGGCCCCGACGGGGTTCACGGGCGCGTCTTGGCGCTCTCACTTGTGGAGTTGGAACCGCGCATGCGGAACCTCTTCGACGCGTGCCTCAGGATCGGCAAATTTCCACAGGTGTGGAAGCGAGGGCGTCTAGTGCTTCTGCAGAAGGCGGGCAGGTCCGCCGACTCACCCTCTGCCTACCGGCCCATTGTCCTCTTGGATGAGGCCGGTAAGCTTTTGGAGCGCATTGTTGCGGGCCGTATCATCAGCCACTTGTCGACCACGGGACCGGATCTGGCCGGGTGTCAGTTCGGCTTTAGAGAGGGCCGCTCTACCATCGACGCGATTATGCGCGTGAAGGCCCTCTCTACCGAGGCAGTTTCTCGCGGCGGGGTGCTTTTGGCGGTGTCTCTCGACATCGCCAACGCTTTCAACACCCTGCCGTTTGAGTGCATTCTCGAGGCTCTGCGTTATCATGGGCTGCCTCGGTATCTCCAAAACATCATAGCAGATTACCTACGAGGCCGAACTGTCACCTGCCAGGACCGAAACGGCAGGCTGTTCGAGCGGCGGATGACGTGCGGTGTTCCACAGGGGTCGGTTCTAGGCCCTCTCCTGTGGAACATCGGGTATGATTGGGTGTTGCGGGGTGCCCTTCTGCCGGGTGTCCGCATATTCTGTTACGCGGATGACACCCTCGTAACAGCCCGTGGTTCGTCCTTCGCGCAAGCTGCGCTCCTGGGAAAGGTCGGCACAATACAGGTTGTCCATAAGATCGAGAGGCTCGGTCTGCGGGTGGCCCTCGACAAAACCGAGGCCCTACTATTCCACGGGCCTCGGAAGGGTCCGCCTGCGGGAGCATCTCTCGATCTAAACGGGGTGAGGGTCGCTATCGGCCCGACATTAAAGTACTTGGGGCTTTTGCTTGACCCGGGGTGGAACTTCAAATGCCACTTCCGGAATCTAAGCCCCAAGCTAACGGCGACGACATCTGCCTTGGGTAGGCTCCTGCCCAACGTTGCGGGCCCCGGAGACGTGTGCCGCCGCCTCTTCACAGGGGTAGTGCGGTCTATGGCGCTATACGGTGCGCCAGTGTGGGTGGATGCTCTGACGGCCCACAATAAGACTCTTCTGCGGAGAGCGCAGCGGGTCATGGCCGTCAGGGTAATCCGGGGATACCGCACTATCTCTTTCGAGGCTTCATGCCTATTGGCTAGGACACCTCCCTGGGATCTCGACGCCAGAGTCCTAGCGGAGGTGTACGAGCACGGAGCCGAGCTTCGTGCGGAGTTGGGGCACCGGCGCATAATGCCGGAGCTAGTGTCACGCTGGAGGCGTGAGGCGCAGGGGCGCATACTCAGCGCATGGAGAGAACGCCTTGAAGAGCCCACGGCCGGTCTCAGGACCGTGGAGGCCATCCGCCCAGTCTTTCGGGCGTGGATGCGGCAGCGGCACGGGGTGTTGACCTACCGTGTTGTGCAGATTCTGACCGGGCACGGTTGCTTCGGCAGATACCTGCACAACACGGCCAAACGGGAAACCAGTGCCCGTTGCCACGAGTGTGGCCACAGCGAAGACACGGCGCAGCACACGCTGGAACTCTGCCCGGCGTGGGCCACGCAGCGCCGTGTCTTAGTTGCTGCTATTGGCGGTGACCTCTCCCTGCCGACCGTCGTGGAGAAGATGGTCGGCAGCGCGAGTAACTGGGAGGCGATAGCCACCTTCTGCGAGGAAGTCATCACGCAGAAGGAGGCTGCGGAACGGGCCCGCGAGGAAGATGCCCTTGCGGACCCGATTCGCCGCAGAAGGTTGGGCCGAAGGAGGCGGCTCCATGGCCACCTTCAACCGCCGAGTGGGGACGGCGGGTGACGGAGTGGGGCTCCGTCACCCGCGCCAAGGCGTCCCTGCGTGGGGGGGCACGCGTTTTGTTTCGCGCGTGCTCCCTATCCCTGGTGAGCCCGGAAGCGGGTGTTAACCGCACAGTCTTCGGCGCATGGCAGTGATTGCGAAAAGTTTCCTGTCGTGCGTCGGAGCCGTGGTTTTGAGAAACACGTTGGTTTTTAGTGGGTATGCCGGCACTTTACACCGGTGACTCCCACATAACCCAGGGGCAGCCCCATTCGCTCCTGGGTACCTATAAAAGGTTTTCCAACGCAAAAAAAAAAAAAAAAAAAAAAAAAAAGGTTAGGTTAGGTTGGGGTGCATGTTGGGGAGCCTCCTAGTGTGCTGGGTGCGTTGTCGGGCTAGCTTGTTGCATTTTGGCGGATGCTCTGTCATCCGGTGCAAACGGCTAGTCCCACAACGTGTCCAGACGGCGCATCCTGGGCGACTGCGAACTCATTATCCGTCTCAGGGTAATGGGTTCGCAGCCGGCTAATCTCCAGCACAGTGCGGCTGCCTTCGGGCATTGCACGGCCGCACAAACCCGTAGCCCTGCATTTATGTGGGGTCGGGGGCTGGGCGTATGGGGCTTGCCCTGTGCGTCTGGCTGTGAGGAAGAAAACCTCTATAAAAAATTACCCTGGTGGGGCCCCCTTGGGGGGCAGCGGAGCTTCGGCTCGGTGGATGGCGGCCTTCAAGGCCGCGGTCCGTTTTGGTCTGGCGGACGGTGTCGGGAGCAGTTATGCTCGTGGCGCATCTGCGCCGTTTCGTGGGAAAGGCTTAGTTGGCTGTCTCAGCGGCCGCCTTCGGGTGGCGTGGCACGGCGGACCTTCAAGGTTCGCGGCGCGGCGGGTCTGGCGGCCGTGGTTTTGCGGTCGCTGGGTGGGTTTCGGCCCCCCGTCGGGCAGCCCGTTATCCCGTGTGTGTGTCTGGTGTCATGTCTATCGGCACACACGGGACCGGGGGGGCTTGCCTTAATCGGCTGGCCCTGCGAGGAGCCAACCTCACTAAAAAACCCCAATTCCCCGTAGCAGAGATCCGTGGCTACGGGGAGCCTTTGGGTGGCGGGCCGGGTAGAGTCCGTCAGCGAGCGATCGCCTCCAGGAGACCGCCCGACCTCCTGGAGTATGAGGGTTACCCGGGTGCAGGGGGCACCACCCGGGTGGACGTTTGTTTCCCCCATACTCGTGGGTTTAATATGAAGAGCTCTAAAATTAAAAACAAGTCAATAAGTTTAACTTTCCCTTATGGGAGTCGCTCCTTAGCGAGCCAAAAGTCGAAGGACAAAGCGCCCTGTCCACAAGTGAGTGGTGCGAAGAGTGGTGTGGAGGATGACGTTAGGGATAGGAGCATAACTGCGTCAGAATTCGGTTCGTGTTGGTCCGTTAATAGCACGGAATCGCAAACAAGCAGGAAGAGGGCACGATCCCCGTTAAAGAAGGGGTCAAATTACGAGAAGGAATCCGGCAGCGACAGTGCATCTAGCGCTAATTCTGAGAAGGCACCGAAGCAGAAAAAACCTGCTGCAGCCGGTAGTCGCGGGCGCGGCCGCCCCATTAAAACTGGGGAATACGCTGGCCTTGCCGAGGCAAAGAGGGCATACTACGCTGGGTTGCGTGAGTCCGTACGACTGCATGCCGAAATGGACGTCATGAAGGATTTGGCTCAGAAGAGGCGCTTGCGTGCAGAGTCGGTGGTATCACGGAAGTCGGATTGTTCTGATGTCATGTCTGTTGAGGAGGAGCCTTGTGCTACCAAGCTGTACAAATCAGTGGAGGAAGAGATAAGCTCGATTTTAAAGCTCGTAGCCAGCTCGAGCAACTTGAAGGGCACATACCAAAAGGCAATAAAGCTGTCCGCTTCATCCATCAAGGAGCATACACAGGCGCTTCTTCGATGTACTACGAATGAAGAAGTAGGAAAATTGACGCGGGAAAACAAACGCCTAGAAGGCAACATACAGGACTTGCAGAAACAACTGGACGAGTTGCGCGCCGATAGTAACGGGGCCTCTCAGACAGCCTCCGCAGTCCAGCCTACCTTAAATGCCGAGCACATCGTTCGTGCCGTCTCGAATGTAGTGGATGACAAAATCCGAGCGGCGATGACGTCAGTTGGCAAGATTATCGACGCCAGAATTGAAGGTCTCAAAATACCAGATCGTCCACGGCCACCGTTGGCCGCGGATAAGAAGAAGGAAGCTGAATCGCAAGAATCATCAGTGGCGCCGTCCATTGCTGCTTCAGTGAGGGCCCCTCCCGCCATCCAATCCAAGTGCGGGACGATGACCCTGATTCCCTGCACGTCGTCCCAACAAAAGGGAAAAAGCAAGGGGAAGGGGAAGAAGAAGACGACATCTGCGCCGACCATAAAACCGGTGGCAGTTTCAAATCCTGAGCCGGTCCCGTCAACATCAACAGCGTCACTGCCAACCGCCCCCGTTTCTGAGGAGGAGGTGGGATGGAGTACGGTGGAGAAAAAAGGGAAAAAGAAGAAGAAGGCCCAACCACCTGCGGTCCCCGGTCTAAGGCCTCAAACTAAGGCCACCAAAGGCGCGAAGGCAATGGCCCCAAAGCCGCGCAAAATAAAGGAGCCACGCTCGGCAGCGGTGGTAATAACTATCAGCCCGGAGGCGGTACAGCGCGGCGTTTCGTACTCCGACGTAATAAAGAAGGCACGCAAGGAAATCAATCTTGCTGATATCGGCGTAGATCAGCCGCTCCAGATAAAAACGGCGATCACTGGTGCAAAGATTTTGGAAGTCCGTGGTGAGAACCATGGCACCACAGCGGACGCATTTGCTGAAAAGCTCAGAAATGTATTCGAAGATGATGAGAACATCAGAATAGCTAGACCTATAAAGACGATAGAGATATCCATTACCGGTCTGGACGACTCAGTGCTGAGGGATGAGATCGTGTCCGCCATTGCCGAGAAGGGTAACTGCGCGCACCACTCCGTCCGGGTAGGAGAAATCCGGACTGGACCTGGCAGCATGGGCGTTGCCTGGGCCTCGTGCCCTGTGGGCGCCGCCAAGAAAGTGTTGGAGGCGGGCCGCCTCCTTGTTGGATGGAGCTCGGCGAGAGTGCGCCCTGTTGAACAGCGCCCGATGAGGTGTTTCCGCTGCTTAGAGCGTGGACATGCCCGCCAGCAGTGCACAGGTGAAGATCGCAGCGACCTATGTTTCCGATGCGGGAAAACAGGCCACAAAGCTGCCGTATGTAAAGAAGAAGCCCACTGTGTCGTCTGCGCCAAATCCAAAAGGCCAGCAGGACACATTATGGGAGGTAGGAGCTGCAAGGCCCCAACCGTGCCTCCGAAGAAGACGAAACCAGCGCCCAAGACCCGGACTACTGAACAGCCCATGGACTTAGCGCCAGTCATCGATGGCCCAGCGTCTACTGCGTAAGGGCATGTGAAGATAAGGCGAAGAAGACGACCTTCAACTGCCGAGTAGGGACGGCGGGTGACGGAGTGGGGCTCCGTTACCCGCGCCAAGGCGTCCCTTTGTGGGGGAGCGCGCGTTTTGTTTCGCGCGCGCTCCCTATCTCCCTGTTGAGCTCGGAAACGAGCGATGTCCCTTTGGCGCATGGCAGCGATTGCGAAAAGTACCCTGTCATGCGCTGAAGCTATACTCTCGAGGAACACGTTGGTTTTTAGTGGGTAGGCCCCGCCTTCAGCGGGGAGAGTCCCACATAACCTGTGTCTTCCCCAAAGGCACAGGTATGCGTAACGCATTTCCCAACGCAAAAAAAAAAAAAAAAAAAGGTTAGGTTAGGTTAGGTTAGGTTGGGGTGGGGTGGGGTGCATGTTGGGGAGCCTCCTAGTGTGCTGGGCGCGTTGTCGGGATCGCTTGTTGCATTTGATGTTCTGTCATCCGGTGCAAGCGGTGGTTCCACAACGTGTCCAGACGGCGCATCCTGGGCGACTGCGAATTCATTATCCGCTCGTAGGGTAATGGGTTCGCAGCCGGCCAATCTCCAACACAGTGCGGCTGCCTTCGGGCATTGCACGGCCGCACAAACCCGTAGCCCTGCATTTATGTAGGGTCGGGGGCTGGGCGTATGGGGCTTGCCCTGTGCGTCTGGTCGTGAGGAAGAAAACCTCTATAAAAAATCACCCTCGGGGGGCCCCCTTGGGGGGCCAGTGGAGCTTCGGCTCGTGGGATGGCGGCCTTCAAGGCCGCGGTCCGCTTCACGCGGACGGTGTCGGGAGCTTTTGCTCGTGGCGCAATCGCGCTTTTGTTGGCAAAGGTCCTTTTCAGGACCAGTGGACTTCGGTCGGTGTATGGCGGGCCTTCAAGGCCCGCGGAACTTTCGTTCGTTTTTCGGCGTGGGGCGCTTCAACGCTCCATTTGCGTCGGTCTTGGGGCCTGCCTTAACTGGCCGGTCCCGACGGAGCTTGCCTTAGTTGGCTGGCTCAGTGGCCGCCTTCGGGTGGCGTGGCACGGCGGACCTTCAAGGTTCGCGGCGCGGCGGGTCCGGCGGCCGTGGTTTTGCGGTCGCTGGGTGGGTTTCGGCCTCCCGTCGGGCAACCCGTTATCCCGTGTGTGTGTCTGGTGTCATGTCTATCGGCACACACGGGACCGGGGGGGCTTGCCTTAATCGGCTGGCCCTGCGAGGAGCCAACCTCAATAAAAAACCCCAATTCCCCGTAGTTGAGATCCGTGGCTACGGGGGGCCTTCGGGTGGCGGGCCGGGTAGAGTCCGCCAGCTAGCGATCCCCTCCAGGAGACCGCCCGACCTCCTGGAGTATTAGGGTTACCCGGGTGCAGGGGGCACCGCCCGGGTGGACGTTTATTTCCCCCATACTCGTGGGACAATTATGGAATTGAACTTAAATAAACAAAAACAAAAACCAAAACCAAAATCGATTAGACTGAGTTTCCCTGTGGAAACGAGCTCCGACAGGAGCCTAAGATCAAAGGACAAAGCGCCCTGTCCGCAGGTGAGTGGCGCAAACAGCGAGGAGTCTGACCATGATGCCGAGAAGGCTTCCAACTTCGGCTCGTGTGTGTCTATTGACACTGTAGGGTCCCATTCGGGACGTAAAAGAGGCAGGTCGTACGATTCCGGCTCTGACAGTGCTTCGAGCACTGAGGTGGCGGCGGCACCTAAAAAGCCCGCTTCTTCGACTACCGCCCGTGGGCGAGGCCGCCCCATTACAACGGGGGAATTCGCGGGCTTGGCGAAAGCCAGAGATGAGTATAACGCCCAGATGCGGGAATCGATGCAGCTGGAGGCGGAGAAGGAGTTCGCAAAGGAATTGGCGCAGAGGAGAACGCGCTCAACCTCTGTCGTCTCCCTAGCTAATTCGGGCAGTGTCATGTCCTTGGAGGAAGAGCCCAGTGCGGCCCAGATTTTCAAGGCTGTACAGAGTGAACTGCAGATAATTCTAAAAGTGGCCTCCACATCCAGCCACCTGAAGGGGACCTATCAAAAGGCCCTCAAAAACTCTGCAGCATCAATTCGAGAGTACACGCAATCGCTCCTTAGCTGTACCGTGTCGGACGAGGTTGCTAAGTTGGAGCGGGAGAACAGGCGCCTCAGATCTGACATGGACGAGCTGCGCAAGCAAATCGGAGACATGCGCGCAGCAAGACCGGGCCCGCAAGAGCCAGGAGTTTCACAACCATTGGATGGTGACAAAATTCTCCAAGCGGTCTCCACGGTGGTGGATGAGAAGATCCGGGCGGCCATGACGTCGGCCACAAATATGTTTAACGCCCGCATTGAGGGCCTCAAAGTTGCGGACAGACCGCGGCCACCGTTGGCCGCGGACAAAGTGAGGGATGGGACGCAATCGCACGTTCCTTCCGAAAAGGATTTCCCGCCCTTAGCGGCTCCAAAAGCGAGGGTCCCTCCCGCCATCACTTCACCGTGCGGGACAATGTCGGTCATCCCTTGTACTTCGTCCCAGCGGAAAGGGAAGGGGAAGGGCAAGGGAAAAGGCAAAAAGACGGCGCCTGTTCCGGCACTACCGACTCCATCTGAAACCGCCCCACCAGTGGCCTCGACGTCGAAAGAGGCTGGCTGGACCACTGTTGGGAAGGGTGGTAAGGCCAAGAAGGTGAAGCCCGCTGCGCCGGCCGCTAAGCCTCAGGCTCAACCCAAACCGAAGGCTAAATCGCAGGGGCAGGCGCAGGCGAAGACCAAGAAGCCCCGCAAGGTACGGGAGCCCCGCACGGCTGCTGTAGTCATAACGCTCGGCCCTGAGGCGGAGAAGACAGGCCTCTCCTACGCGGAGATAATACGAAAGGCGCGATCGGCCATAAACATCGAGTCGCTAGGGATCCCGCCGATACAAATAAAGACGGCAGTCACCGGGGGCAAGATTTTGCAAGTCTCTGGGGACAATCAGGGCCCCAATGCTGATGAGTTGGCGCAGCAGTTGAGGACTATCTTCGACAGCGAGGATATCCGAGTCTCCAGGCCCACGAAGTGCATGGAGATCTCCGTCGTGGGCTTGGATGACTCCATAGAGAGGGACGAGCTGGTCACGGCCATAGCCGAGAAGGGCGGCTGTGCTCACGACAATGTGAAGGTGGGGGAAATTCGTCGCGCTCCCAGTGGAATGGGGTCCGCGTGGGTGTCGTGCCCTGTCGGTGCGGCCAACAAACTCTTGGAGGCCGGTCGCCTTCTGATCGGGTGGAGCTCAGCGCGAGTCCGCGCAGTGGAGCCCCGCCCGATGAAATGTTTTCGATGCTTGGAGCGAGGGCACGCTCGGCCGCACTGCTCCGGGGTGGACCGCAGCGATCTTTGCTACCGCTGTGGGAAGCCCGGGCATAAGGCGACTGTTTGTTCTGCGGAGCCACACTGTGTCGTTTGTGCGGCTGCCAAGAGGCCGGCAGGCCACATATTGGGGGGCAGGAGCTGCAAGGCCCCTACGTCCCCCCCGAAGAAGGTAAAGAGTAAGGCCGCCAAGACCCCGGCCGCTCAAGAGGCTGCTAGTTCGGAACCGCAGCCAATGGACACGTCACCAGTCATAAATGGCCCTACGACCAGCGGCTAAATTTATCCAGGCGAACCTGAACCACTCCTCTGGTGCGCAGGATCTCCTCTTGCAAACCATGAGGGAGTGGTCCACTCACATTGCTGTAGCCGCTGAGCCGTATTTTGTCCCGCCTTGCAACAACTGGGCTGCGGATCTAGACTCCTCGGTCGCTCTTATTAGGTCGGTGCTCAATGCCTCTCCAGCCCTCTCAGTCCATCAGAGGGGGCACGGTTTCGTCGTCGCCAAATGGGGAGACACTGCCATTATTGGCGTGTACTTCTCCCCCAACAGGCCACTGGCTGAGTTTGAGGCCTTTCTCGACGAGCTCGGTGCTGCAGTTCGTCAGTCGCCTTCGACGCACACCTTGGTTCTGGGGGACTTCAACGCCAAGTCAACGGCTTGGGGTTCCCCGGGCACTGATCCGCGAGGAGCGGCAGTGGAAGGTTGGATGGCCATGTTCGGTCTCATCCTTCTAAATCAGGGCTCAGCCTACACCTGCGTGCGACAGCGGGGGGGGTCTATAGTGGACTTAACGTTCGCTACCCCCGCTCTCGCCGCGCACGTGTCTGGCTGGCAGGTCCTAGAAGAGGCCGAAACCTTGAGTGACCACCAGTACATCTCGTTCAACATCTTTTCTCGGGGTGATACTGGTGGCCGCCCTATTTCAACATCGCAGTCTACCTTCCCCAAGTGGGCTCTTACCAAACTAAATAGAGAGCACCTTGAGGAAGCGGTTCTAGTAGAGGACTGGTGCTCGCCATCGACCACCTTACCAACCGATGTCGACACAGAGGCAGATCGCTTCCGCCAATCCCTGCAGCGGATCAGTGACGCCGCCATGCCACGGATTCACCGCCAGCCTCGTAAAGGGGCCGTTTATTGGTGGTCCGAGGAGATTGCAGCACTTCGGGCTGATTGTGCCGCCAAACGGCGAGAGCTGGCCCGGTACCGCCACCGCACGCGTAACACCTACCGCGATGCGGTCTGGGAGGATCACCTGCATGGCCTCTACACTGAGGCGCGGCGGACTATGCGAGTGGCCATTTATAAGGCGAAGACGGAAGCACGGGAACAGATGCTGGAGTCTCTCGACAACGACCCGTGGGGTCGACCGTACCACATCGCACGCAGCAAACTGCGCGGGCAAGGTCCCCCGGTAGCGGAATCTCTGGAACCACACCTTCTCCAGAGCGTTGTCGAGGCACTGTTCCCGTCTCGCGGTGAACATGTCCCCCCGCCCATGGTCCCTCGTGGGGCCGTGTCCTCGGATGAAGGGTCGGTGGAGCCAATCTCTGACGCCGAGTACGACTCTGCCGTCACTAGGCTGCGGGCCAAAAAGACTGCCCCAGGCCCCGACGGGGTTCACGGGCGCGTCTTGGCGCTCTCACTTGTGGAGTTGGAACCGCGCATGCGGAACCTCTTCGACGCGTGCCTCAGGATCGGCAAATTTCCACAGGTGTGGAAGCGAGGGCGTCTAGTGCTTTTGCAGAAGGCGGGCAGGTCCGCCGACTCACCCTCTGCCTACCGGCCCATTGTCCTCTTGGATGAGGCCGGTAAGCTTTTGGAGCGCATTGTTGCGGGCCGTATCATCAGCCACTTGTCGACCACGGGACCGGATCTGGCCGGGTGTCAGTTCGGCTTTAGAGAGGGCCGCTCTACCATCGACGCGATTATGCGCGTGAAGGCCCTCTCTACCGAGGCAGTTTCTCGCGGCGGGGTGCTTTTGGCGGTGTCTCTCGACATCGCCAACGCTTTCAACACCCTGCCGTTTGAGTGCATTCTCGAGGCTCTGCGATATCATGGGCTGCCTCGGTATCTGCAAAACATCATAGCAGATTACCTACGAGGCCGAACTGTCACCTGCCAGGACCGAAACGGCAGGCTGTTCGAGCGGCGGATGACGTGCGGTGTTCCACAGGGGTCGGTTCTAGGCCCTCTCCTGTGGAACATCGGGTATGATTGGGTGTTGCGGGGTGCCCTTCTGCCGGGTGTCCGCATATTCTGTTACGCGGATGACACCCTCGTAACAGCCCGTGGTTCGTCCTTCGCGCAAGCTGCGCTCCTGGGAAAGGTCGGCACAATACAGGTTGTCCATAAGATCGAGAGGCTCGGTCTGCGGGTGGCCCTCGACAAAACCGAGGCCCTACTATTCCACGGGCCTCGGAAGGGTCCGCCTGCGGGAGCATCTCTCGATCTAAACGGGGTGAGGGTCGCTATCGGCCCGACATTAAAGTACTTGGGGCTTTTGCTTGACCCGGGGTGGAACTTCAAATGCCACTTCCGGAATCTAAGCCCCAAGCTAACGGCGACGACATCTGCCTTGGGTAGGCTCCTGCCCAACGTTGCGGGCCCCGGAGACGTGTGCCGCCGCCTCTTCACAGGGGTAGTGCGGTCTATGGCGCTATACGGTGCGCCAGTGTGGGTGGATGCTCTGACGGCCCACAATAAGACTCTTCTGCGGAGAGCGCAGCGGGTCATGGCCGTCAGGGTAATCCGGGGATACCGCACTATCTCTTTCGAGGCTTCATGCCTATTGGCTAGGACACCTCCCTGGGATCTCGACGCCAGAGTCCTAGCGGAGGTGTACGAGCACGGAGCCGAGCTTCGTGCGGAGTTGGGGCACCGGCGCATAATGCCGGAGCTAGTGTCGCGCTGGAGGCGTGAGGCGCAGGGGCGCATACTCAGCGCATGGCGAGAACGCCTTGAAGAGCCCACGGCCGGTCTCAGGACCGTGGAGGCCATCCGCCCAGTCTTTCGGGCGTGGATGCGGCAGCGGCACGGGGTGTTGACCTACCGTGTTGTGCAGATTCTGACCGGGCACGGTTGCTTCGGCAGATACCTGCACAACACGGCCAAACGGGAAACCAGTGCCCGTTGCCACGAGTGTGGCCACAGCGAAGACACGGCGCAGCACACGCTGGAACTCTGCCCGGCGTGGGCCACGCAGCGCCGTGTCTTAGTTGCTGCTATTGGCGGTGACCTCTCCCTGCCGACCGTCGTGGAGAAGATGGTCGGCAGCGCGAGTAACTGGGAGGCGATAGCCACCTTCTGCGAGGAAGTCATCACGCAGAAGGAGGCTGCGGAACGGGCCCGCGAGGAAGATGCCCTTGCGGACCCGATTCGCCGCAGAAGGTTGGGCCGAAGGAGGCGGCTCCATGGCCGAAGCTGCGGGTTTGAGAAACACGTTGGTTTTTAGTGGGTATGCCGGCTCTTTACACCGGTGACTCCCACATAACCCAGGGGCAGCCCCATTCGCTCCTGGGTACCTATAAAAGGTATTCCAACGCAAAAAAAAAAAAAAAAAAAAAAAAAAAAAGGTTGGGGTGGGGTGCATGTTGGGGAGCCTCCTAGTGTGCTGGGCGCGTTGTCGGATCGCTTGTTGCATTTGATGTTCTGTCATCCGGTGCAAACGGCGGTTCCACAACGTGTCCAGACGGCGCATCCTGGGCGACTGCGAACTCATTATCCGCCGTAGGGTAATGGGTTCGCAGCCGGCTAATCTCCAACCCAGTGCGGCTGCCTTCGGGCATTGCACGGCCGCACAAGCCCGTAGCCCTGCATTTATGTGGGGTCGGGGGCTGGGCGTATGGGGCTTGCCCTGTGCGTCTGGCTGTGAGGAAGAAAACCTCTATAAAAAATTACCCTGGTGGGGCCCCCTTGGGGGGCAGCGGAGCTTCGGCTCGTGGTATGGCGGCCTTCAAGGCCGCGGTCCGCTTCATGCGGACGGTGTCGGGAGCTTTTGCTCGTGGCGCAGTCGCGCCTTTGTTGAAACGGTCCTTTTTAGGACCAGTGGACTTCGGTCGTGGCATGGCGAGCCTTCAAGGCTCGCGGACAGTTGTTGGTAGACGACTGTGGGTTGAGGGCGTTGTTAGCCCAAGGCGCTACGCGTCTTTTGTCTTGGGGTACGGGCTAGTTCGGCTGGCTCAGGTCCGCGGCGCGGCGGGTCCGGCAGTTGCGGTTCAGCGGCTGTCGGGCAGACTTTGGTCACCGTCGGGCGAACCGTTATCCCGTGTGTGTGTCTGGTGATCACGTCTATCAGCACACACGGGACCGGTGGGGCTTGCCTTAGTTGGCCGGCCCCGCGAGGAGTCAACCTCAATAAAAAACCCCAATTCCTCGTAGCTGAGATCCGCGGCTACGGGGGGCCTTCGGGTGGCGGACCGGGCAGAGTCCGCCAGCTAGCGATCCCCTCTAGGAGACCGCCCGACCTCCTAGAGTAATAGGGTTACCCGGGTGCAGGGGGCACCGCCCGGGTGGACTTTTATTTCCCCCACACTCGTGGGAATAACAATGGTATTCGAAACAAAACAAAACAAAAAAACCGACGAACGTAGGGAGTGTGATGTAGACGAGGAGGAACATTTATCGGATTCATCCGTAAACACGCTTATTAGCGTGTCATCGAAAGAGGTGGCTTTAGACATCTCCGAGAAACAAGGGAGATTGTGGAGAAAGAGGAGGATGAGTTTAGAAGATGGGGAGCTCAGCGATGAGTCTGTGCAAACCCCTAAAGTAAAGGCGTCATGCTCCAGAAGAGGAAGAGGCCGCCCAAAAACTACGGGCGAGTACGCAGGACTAGCAAAAGCCAAAGCGGAGTATCTCAGACTCCAGCGGGAGGAGATAAAGCTCCGTGCAGAACAAGAGCTCATGGATGACATTACGGAGGCTCGCGTAACTCGGTCCAAGACAGACCTTTCAGCAACCTCGGGTCAGTCTGGCAGTGAGGAGGAAGCGGTCACAGCGGCGCGAATGACTGCGAGAGTGCTAGATAGTATTAAGATAATTGAGAAGGTGGCCACAACGTCCTCGCAACTAAAAGGGACGTATATCAAGGCCCTGAAGGACGCGGCAAAGGTCATCGCAGAGAACACCAAGGACCTTGCTCGGCACAGTGTGGATGAAGAAAACAGGAGGCTTCAGCAACAAAATGACCGTCTCCAGTTAGAAGTCAATGACCTGCGCAGCCGATTGACGGCCCTCGAGAATAGATCCTCGCCGAAATCAACGCAGGCCACGCCTGGTGGGTCTAAACTGTTGCCGACGTTCGATATGGACTTGCTGGCGCAGAAGTTAGAGGAGATGGAGATGCGAATCTCGGGGCGCATGTGCGACCGGATCAATGCCAGGATTGAGGGCTTGGAGTCACGGCTCAACCCTGCTCCGATACTCCGCCCTCCACTAGCTCACGAGGCTCAAACAAGGGTCCCAGGTGACGTTAACATGGAGACTCCCACTCAGGACCAGGAGGCACCTGTATCCGTAAAAGGGAAAGGGAAAGGTAAGGGTAAGAAGACCCAACCCACCAAGCAGAACGAAAAAGTGAGTGAAGAAGGTACGGCTGGCTCCTCTGAATTGATCTTGGTTCCATGCACTTCCCGCGCAAAAGCAATGTCTTACAGGGAGGCCGTGGGAAAGAGCCAGGCAGAAGGGGAGACGAAAACTCGACGTAACCCTGTTAGAGGTACAAGGGCAAATCAGGAGGCCTCGTCATCGAGGGATGCTCGCCCACCACCACCGCCGGCACCTGTTCCTACAGAGGAGGAATGGAAGACTGTGCCGCGGAAGGGAAAGGGAAAAAAGAGAGCGAAGGGAAATGAGCAGCCGTCTAGTCAACCACAGGGCAAACAGCAGGCGCGGGCTACTTACAAACCCCGCGTAAGACCTCCGCGAACTGCAGCAGTGATTCTGACGATCCAGCCCGGCGCAGAGGAAAGAGGGGTAGATTACGGCAAGATACTCCAGGAGGCGAAAAGCAGAATTGACCCAGCCTCTCTGGGCATCGAAGCTACCAGATTCCGCAGGGCCATCACCGGGGCCACTATAATAGAGATCACCGCGGCGGAGCAGGAATCTGTAGCAGATAAGCTGGCTGCCGAACTCAGGCGGCTGTTCAGCGAAGAGGACGTCAAAGTCTCGCGTCCAGTGAAGTGCCTGGAAATAATGGTGTCGGGGCTAGATGACTCCATCACGCCAAACGAGGTGCAAGACGCTGTGGCTAAGGTGGGAGGCTGCCCAGCGGACCAGGTGAAAGTTGGCACCATCCGCCGAACAGAATACAGCATGGGTGCTGTTTGGGTCAGCTGCCCTGTGGCAGCAGCTAAGAAAGTTGCCGAAGGGAGGTTATTAGTTGGTTGGTCATCTGCGCGGGTGAAGCTTTTACCACCCCGCGACTTACGCTGCTTCCGGTGCCTAGAGACTGGTCACGTCCAGGTCCGGTGTCAGTCTTGTGTGGATAGGGGGCAGCAGTGCTACCGGTGCGGCCAATTGGGTCATCGGGCAGTGGAATGTCATGCTGACTTCCACTGCACACTCTGTGCTGAGGCCGGCAAGCCGGCCAAACATCGTTTGGGGGGTCCTTCGTGTTCGGCGCCCAAACGGAAGTTATCGAGAAGCATGCAGGCAGCGTCTGGTGGAAACACCCGATCGCAGCCAACTCGCCCCCCGAACGGCGTCGAGGATGTAGTAATGTCACCAATTCTACAATTAAATGGCGCAAATTAAATTTCTCCAGGCGAACCTCAACCACTGTGCCCGGGCGCAGGACCTTTTACTCCAAAGCTCGGCACAGTGGTCCACACAATTATTGATAGTTGCCGAGCCCTACATGGTTCCTGCAAGGGATGACTGGTTTGGGGATCGGGATGGCCTGGCTGCAGTCGTGGTGAATGCAGGCGCGGGAGCCCCGCCGTCTAAGAACTCGCTGAGGGGCCACGGTTATGTCGCGGTTCTTTGTGAGGATGTGGCTGTTATCAGTGTCTACTTCTCGCCGAACCGCCCCTTTTCGGAGTTTGAGGTATTTCTGGGAGAATTAGACACGGTGCTGAGATGGTCACGGCCCCACCAAGTATTACTGGCCGGAGATTTAAATGCGAAGTCCGTCGAATGGGGTTGTGCCTCGTCAGACCCTAGGGGGGTTCTGGTTGAGGAGTGGCTTGCAGCGAATGGTCTCGTCGTTGTTAACAGGGGAACTACAGATACCTGTATCAGAATGAACGGCGGGTCTATTGTGGATGTCACATTTGCCAGCCCTAGCCTGTCGAGTCGCGTCCAAGGGTGGAAGGTTATGGAGGGGGAAGAGACCTTATCGGATCATCGATACATCCGGTATGATCTCTCCCCCCACCCTCAAAATAGTACAGGTGCTCGTCGCTCTGCGCTAGACCTCGGCCCCAGGTGGGCTTTGAAAAAATTAGACCGCGAAGCACTTGTTCTGGCGGCGCAAGTTGAGGGTTGGTCACCAAAGCCTCCAGCTCCAAGTATCGAAGACGAGGCAAGCTGGTTCGGTGAGGCGCTTTCACACATCTGCGACGTTGCAATGCCGCGGGTAAAATCGCTGCCACCGCGTCGTCAGGTGTACTGGTGGTCAGTGGAGCTCGCTCAGCTACGCGAAAGGTGCATCAAGGCGAGACGCCAGTACACCAGGTGCCGTCGAAGCAACTTTAGAAGGGGCTCACCTAACGTGCCTGAAGAACAACGTCTGTACTCGCTCTACCAAGACGCCAAAAAGGCACTAAGGGCAGAGATAGCTGCGGCGAAAGAGAGGGCCTGGGAAGAGCTTTTGGAGACGCTGAACAGCGACCCTTGGGGCCGTCCCTATAAGCTTGTAATGAAGAAGCTCCGCCCATGGGCCCCTCCCTTAACGTCGGAAATGGACCCTGCGGTTTTGCGAAGAGTGATGGAGGCACTTTTCCCTCCTCGATGTAGCCAGTTTCAGCCACCACCTATGTTTTTTGGTCCGGCAGAGTCAACTGAATCGGAGGACGTCCCAGCGGTGACCGAAGGGGAGCTCGGTGCGGCCGTTCATCGGCTACAATCGAAGAATAAGGCCCCGGGCCCCGACGGTGTGCCGGGTCGGGTCTGGGTCGCTGCTTTGAGGAATGGCCTTGACTCTCGTTTTCGGGACCTGTTGACGTCTTGCCTGAGAGAAGAACGCTTTCCCGAAGACTGGAAGATCGGAAAGCTGGTATTGCTGAAAAAGGAGGGGCGGCCGGCGGACTCACCATCGTCATACCGGCCCATAGTGCTACTGAACGAAGCGGGCAAGCTCTTCGAGCGCGTCATCGCTGCCCGTCTTATGGAACACATGGAGGTGTCAGGGCCAAACCTATGCAGCCAACAGTTTGGATTCCGGCAGGGCAGATCCACCATCGACGCGATCGCGCAGGTGAGGGCCCTCGCCGAGGAAGAAGTTTCCAGAAACGGCGTTGTGCTGGCGGTGTCTTTAGACATCGCCAACGCATTCAACTCTCTGCCCCATGTCTGCATAGGAGAGGCCATGCGCTACCACCAATTCCCGGCGTACTTGCGCAAAATCGTGCTGGCATATTTGTCCGGTCGAAAGATAATCTTCCCAAAATCGGATGGATGGGGTGAGCGGGAGGTAGTATCCGGTGTTCCACAGGGATCGGTTCTTGGCCCGCTCTTGTGGAACATCGGGTACGACTGGGCGATACGAGGGGCTTTGCTCAGGGGCGTGAACGTGTATTGCTACGCGGACGACACCCTGGTGACGGCCAGGGGAAAGTCGTTCAGAGAAGCCAAAATCCTGGCCACTGCCGGGGTTGCACAGGTGGTGGGGCGTATTCGCCGACTCGGCCTCAACGTCGCGCTGGAGAAGTCCGAGGCCTTGTGCTTCCACGGGCCCCGCAGAGCGCCACCGCCAGGGGCCGAGCTTATGGTGTGCGGCGTTTCCATCGCTGTCGGGTCGACTATGAAGTACCTGGGACTGGTCCTCGACAGTCGATGGAACTTCAGGAGCCACTTCGAGCAACTTGCTCCGAAGTTGAGGAGGGTGACGTTGGCGCTCTGCAGACTTATGCCCAACCTTGGGGGCCCAAGTTCGGCGTGCCGTCGTTTGTTCGCGGGCTCCGTGAGATCTGCTGCGTTATATGGTGCCCCTATATGGGCGAGCGCCTTGACTCAGCGTAACGTGATCCAACTGCATCGCCCGCAGCGGGTCCTAGCAGTGAGAATTGCCCGTGCCTACCGCACGGTGTCATTTGAGGCGGCGTGCGTTCTTGCTGGGACCCTGCCGTGGGACCTGGATGCGCAGGTTCTCGCGGAGGTGTACTACAGGACAGCGGAGGAAAAGCAGGCCAGGGGACACATTCCGCTCCCAGAAGAAATTGGAGGGTGGCGAAGCGACGCACAGGATGTGGCGTTTGAGGCTTGGCGGGAGAACCTAAGCCGCCCGAGCGCTGGACACCGCACTGTTGCGGCTATTCGTCCCGTCCTGAAAGAGTGGACAGAGCGGAGATGGGGGGCACTCTCCTATCACATGACGCAGGTCCTCTCGGGGCATGGCTGCTTCGGGAGGTACCTCTGCAACGTGGCAAGGAGAGAGGACACTTCAAGCTGCCATCAGTGCGGCGACGGGGATGATTCAGCCCTGCACACGTTGGAGTTGTGCCCGAGATGGGGTAGGGAGAGAGCCGACTTGGCGGCTGTGGTCGGGGGGGTTCCGTCGCTCCCGGACGTGGTCGAAGCGATGGTTCACGATGAGAAAGCGTGGAGGGCCTTCCACACCTTCTGTGAGAGAGTAATGGGGGCGAAGGAGGATGATGAGAGGTCCCGCGAGGAGAGTCCCGCGGCAGACCCCATAAGGAGGCGACGTATTGGTCGGCGACGCAGGGCTTTTGCCGGCGCGCTGGCCCCATGAGCGGGTCCTGAGTAAAGGGTGGGGAAACCCTTTGCTCGGAGAATGGCCCACAGAAGTGGTAGCGGCGTTACTGGGTGTTCCGTGTAACGCCGCGGAGTACATCATGCGCATTTGCGCCAGAGCGAGCCCAGTCGGGCGAATCGGGTACAGGCAATTGGCATAAGGGCAACTGTGAGCCTTAGCCTGTACTCCGATGAGGAAGGAACACGGGGGTTGTTTTAGTGGGTAGTCTCGGTCTCTACCATCTTTGACCGAGGAGTCCCACATAACCCTGCACTGTTCATTTCCCCACAGTGCAGGGTAGACGTAAATGTCTTTTTTCCCCTTAAAAAAAAAAAAAAAAAAAAAAGGTTAGGTTGGGGTGCATGTTGGGGTGCATGTTGGGGAGCCTCCTAGTGTGCTGGGCGCGTTGTCGGGATCGCTTGTTGCATTTGATGTTCTGTCATCCGGTGCAAACGGTGGTTCCACAACGTGTCCAGACGGCGCATCCTGGGCGACTGCGAATTCATTATCCGCTCGTAGGGTAATGGGTTCGCAGCCGGCCAATCTCCAACACAGTGCGGCTGCCTTCGGGCATTGCACGGCCGCACAAACCCGTAGCCCTGCATTTATGTGGGGTCGGGGGCTGGGCGTATGGGGCTTGCCCTGTGCGTCTGGCTGTGAGGAAGAAAACCTCTATAAAAAATTACCCTGGTGGGGCCCCCTTGGGGGGCAGCGGAGCTTCGGCTCGGTGGATGGCGGCCTTCAAGGCCGCGGTCCGTTTTTGAGCGGATGGTGTTGGGAGCGGTTTCGCTCGTGGCGCACTCGCGTCATTTGTTGTTAAAGGTCCTTTTCAGGACCAGCGGACTTCGGTCGTTGTATGGCAGGCTTGCAAGGCTTGCGGACTTCCATTTTTTGGTGGTTGCTTGGTGGGGGCGTATTGTTTTGCGTCTTCTACTGAAGCTGGTGCTTGAGCATTCACTGCTTATGGCACGTGTGGCGGCTTGCCTTAATTGGCTGTCCGCGATGGAGCTCGCCTTTATTAGGCGGCTCAGTGGCCACCTTGTGCGGCGTGGGATGGCAGACCTGCAAGGTTTGCGGCGCGGCGGGTTCGGCAGTTGTAGTTTTGCGACTGTCGGATAGACTTCGGTCACCGTCGGGCAACCCGTTATCCCGTGTGTGTGTCTGGTGTCATGTCTATCGGCACACACGGGACCGGGGGGGCTTGCCTTAATCGGCTGGCCCTGCGAGGAGCCAACCTCACTAAAAAACCCCAATTCCCCGTAGTTGAGATCCGTGGCTACGGGGGGCCTTCGGGTGGCGGGCCGGGTAGAGTCCGCCAGCTAGCGATCCCCTCCAGGAGACCGCCCGACCTCCTGGAGTATCAGGGTTACCCGGGTGCAGGGGGCACCGCCCGGGTGGACCACCTTATCCCCCATTTTCGTGGGAACAACAATGGATTGCTCAAACTTAAAAACCAAAACCAAAGACGTTCGTGAGGAGAATGATGTAAGGAAGGAGATGGAGATGTCGGAGGGAGAGATGTCGGACGCGTCCGTCAATACGCTAGTAAGCGATAGATCGAATGCGTCTAGTACGCACAGTGGTGACAGCATAGTGCTTGGAAAAATGTGGCGTAAAAGGAAGCTGCATAAGAATGGTGACGACATCGACTCAGACGACGAACATGCCTCGTCCAGTAAAACGAGGACACCGTCGACTAGTAGAGGCAGAGGTCGACCAATAACAACGGGTCAATTTTCTGGGTTAGCAAAGGCCAAGGCCGAATTAGTCCGAGCGGAAAGGGCGGAAATGGAGCTGAGAGCCGAAAAGGAAATGTTAGAGATGGTGGATCGGGCACGGGTTACTCGTTCTAATTCGCCTATCATAAGCACAAATAGAGATGAAGGAGATGACACGGCTGCAGGCATAACGCATGGGGTCCTCGACAGCCTATCAATAATCGAGAAGGTGGCAAGCACATCAGCCAATCTGAAAGGCACCTACATAAAAGCGCTGAAAGAAGCAGCTGCCGACATCAGAAAGCGGACCATGACACTTGCCGAACGCAACGCATCGGACGAGAATGAGAGGCTTTCTCGAGCGAACGCTAGGCTTGAGACAGAAGTAGTGGAACTCCGTAAGGAATTGATGGAGTTAAAAGCTAAGATGGCACAGCAGGAGCTGGTTCTGTCCAGTCGCACACAAACACCTGCTGCTGCAGCAATGGACACACTTCCGGATGCTCTTCCGCTGCAATTACAAGAGATGGAGGCCAGACTCACAAGTCGCCTAGTAGATAGGCTTAATGCTAAGATCGCAGGGCTCGAACCACGATTGGGTCCGGAACCGCGAATCCGTCCTCCTCTGGCGCACGAGACACGCGAGGAGATGTCACACCAGGAGGCCACAATGTCGGCACCTAAGGGAAAAGAGCAAAAACCTAAGCCTGCCACTAAAGCTGCAGGCAAAGGCAAGAAGAAGCCACCTGCCACAGAAACTAACACTGTTAGCGATGATGTGCCTGGCTCATCCGGTGTTTCAAATTCAATGAAGCCGGGTATTACCAAGGGTGGGATAACAGTGATTCCGTCAACTCAGAATCGACGAAACCAAAACAGAGGAAGGTCAAGTGTGCAGGAAAACTCCACACCGAGAGAGTCTCAGCCACCACCATCAGCTCCAGCGTCCACAGAAGACGAATGGCAAACAGTTGGAAAAGGCGGCAAGAAAGTGGCGAATAAAAATAAAAAAGGTGCTCAAGCACTCAATAAAGAGCAGGGACAACAGCAGTCTAAAACACAGTCCAAGGCTCAATCAAAGCCTAAGCCGAGAGTCCGCCCACCTAAGACCGCTGCCGTAGTATTGACGCTTCAGCCCGAAGCTGAAAAGAAAGGGATGTCGTACGCTACCGTTCTTGGGGAGGCAAAATCCAAAATCGACCTAGCTTCTCTCGGAATCACGGGCACACGTTTCCGCAGAGCTGTTACGGGAGCCACAATTCTGGAAGTCTCCGGTGCTAACATGGACGTTGGTGCTGACAAACTCGCTGGAGAAATCAAGCGACTGTTTAACGAAGCGGATTTGAAGGTGAACCGGCCAGTCAAATGTTCCGAGCTCATGGTATCCAGCCTGGATGAGTCGGTCACACGTGAAGAAGTGGCTGCTGCTGTTGCGAGATCGGGCGACTGTCCCACTGACCAAGTAAAGGTTGGTACTATTCGGCAGACACGCTACGGGATGGGGTCCGTTTGGGTCAGCTGCCCTGTGGCAGCGGCCAAAAAGGTAACAGAAGGACGACTTCTCGTAGGGTGGTCCTCTGCAAGAGTGAGGCTTTTACCACAAAGGGACATGAGGTGTTTCAAGTGCCTGGAGACTGGACATGTCCAGGCCAAGTGCCAGTCCTGCGTCGACAGAGGCCAGCAGTGCTATCGTTGTGGCCAACTCGGACACCGTGCCGCGGTGTGTAGTGCTGATTTCTATTGCACACTCTGCGCAGAAGCAAAGAAATCTGCAAATCATCGTTTGGGGAGCTCCTCATGTTCGGCGCCCAAACTTAAAATGTCGAGACGAAGCAACGCTGCCCCGGGTAACTCAACCCAGGCCCAGACTGCTAACCCGCCGAACAGGGTTGAAGAGGTGGAGATGACACCTGCTGAGTAATATGGCCCTCAAATTTATACAGGCCAATATCAACCACTGCGCCAGAGCACAGGATCTTCTGATACAATCGGCGGCGCAGTGGTTAATACAAGTGATGGTCATATCAGAACCGTATCTGATCCCCTCCCGCAATGACTGGATTGGGGACTTGGATGATTTGGTCTCGGTCGTAATAAATTCCGGAACTGGCGTAGGGACACCCATTGTAAAGAGATCTTTGCGAGGGCACGGCTTTGTTGTGGTCATCTGTGACGATGTGGCGATTATCGGGGTGTATTTTTCTCCAAATCGTCCAATTTCGGAGTTTGAGAATTTCTTTGTTGAACTCGATTCAGCTCTGTCATGGTGTCGCCCACATCCTGTCATCTTTGCGGGCGACCTAAATGCTAAATCGACAGCGTGGGGCTCTCCGTCGTCAGATGCTAGGGGTATATTGGTGGAGGAATGGCTCATGTCCAACAACCTGGTCGTCGTAAACACAGGCTCTGTCGAAACGTGTATCCGAATGCAAGGTGGTTCTATAATTGACATAACCTTTGCGAGCTCCAACCTCGCTAGTCGTATCCAGAACTGGGCTGTACTGGACGGGGAGGAGACGCTATCTGACCATCGCTATATCAGGTTTGATGTCTCTCCCCGCCCACAAAGCACGAGTAGTCGCAGTCGTCCCGTCACGGATCTCGGCCCTAGATGGGCCCTAAAAAAGCTTGATAGAGACGCACTTGTGGATGCAGCTCTGGTTGAAGGGTGGTCTCCAATCCCCGATTCACCAGCTGTCGAACAAGAGATGGAGTGGTTCGGCGAGGCCATGTCCCACATATGTGACACCGCCATGCCTCGTGTCAAAGTATTACCGCCACGTCGCCAGGTGTATTGGTGGTCCGCTGAACTTGCACAACTGCGTGCTGCGTGCGTGGCAGCCAGACGCCAATACACCAGGTGCCGCAGGAGGAGAAATAGGGTCGCTGACGATCCGCTAGAACGCCAACTTTACGCGGTGTACCAGGACGCGAAAAAGGCGTTGCGGGCAAAGATCTCGGCCGCAAAAGAGGATGCGTGGCAAGAGCTGCTGGACACACTACAGCGGGATCCCTGGGGGCGACCATACAAACTCGTCATGAGTAAGCTTCGTCCCTGGGCTCCTCCGCTTACGTCCAACATGGATCCAGACGTGCTGAAAAAGGTGATCGAGGCACTCTTCCCATTCCAAGGGGACTTCACACCGCCCGTTATGTCCCGCCCTCTAGACGAAGATTATGAATCAGAGGACGTCCCAGATGTGACTGAGGGGGAGGTTGGCGCAGCCATATTACGTTTACAGGCCAAAAACACAGCCCCGGGCCCCGACGGAACACCTGGTCGGGCGTGGGTACTGGCGCTGAAAAACGGTCTGGAACCACGTTTCCGTAGCCTTTTGACGCTCTGCCTGCGGGAAAGGCGCTTTCCAGGCCAATGGAAAAATGGCAAGCTTGTTTTGCTGCGGAAGGATGGACGGCCGATAGACTCCCCATCTGCCTATCGGCCCATTGTGCTGTTAAATGAGGCGGGTAAACTGTTTGAACGCGTAATCGCTGCCCGCCTCATAAACCATCTTGAGGAGACTGGACCTAACCTCAGTGCCAATCAATTCGGCTTTAGACGGAACAGGTCCACGATCGACGCCATCTCCCAGGTAAAGGCCCTCACAGAGGAGGAAACAACAAAAGGGGGGGTTGTTTTGGCGGTGTCCTTAGACATCGCCAACGCTTTTAACTCCCTCCCCCACGCATGCATTGAGGAGGCCATGAGGCATTTTAAATTCCCCAAATATCTGCGACAAATCGTCATGCAGTACTTGTCAGGGCGCAAAGTGATGTACCCGAAGTCGGATGGCTGGGGTGAAAGGGAAGTAGCTTGCGGTGTTCCACAGGGGTCGGTGCTTGGTCCACTCCTGTGGAACATCGGCTATGACTGGGCCATAAGGGGTGCCACTCTCAGGGGGGTAAACGTCTTTTGTTACGCCGACGACACATTGGTCACGGCTAGGGGGAGTAACTACAGGGCGGCGTCTATACTTGCCACAGCAGGAGTCGCCCAAGTGGTGGGTCGTATTCGGCGTCTGGGGTTAAAGGTCGCGCTTGCAAAATCCGAGGCCATTTGTTTCCACGGGCGCTACAGACCACCACCTTCTGATGCTGAACTGATAGTTAGTGGTGTTTCCATCAAAGTCGGGGACACAATCAAATATCTAGGGTTGGTCCTCGACAGCCGCTGGAATTTTAGGAGCCACTTTGAGCACCTTGCTCCTAAACTGAGGAGGATCACACTGGCGTTGGGTAGGCTCATGCCAAATCTAGGCGGACCCAGTGCTGGGTGCAGAAGGCTCTTTGCCGGCGCGGTTCGTTCGGCCGCGCTTTACGGGGCACCCATCTGGGCAGACTCACTATCCGCCAAGACCATCATCCATCTAAGACAACCTCAGCGGATCATTGCGGTGAAGATTGCACGGGCGTACCGCACTGTGTCTTATGAGGTGGCCTGCGTTTTAGCAAAAACTCCCCCGTGGGACTTAGACGCAGAGGTGCTTTCGGCTGTCTACTACAAAACAGCGGACGCAACCATGAGGGACGGCATTAAACCTTTACCCGAGGTTATCGAGAGTTGGAGGCGAGACGCTCAAGACGTTATCCTGAATAAATGGGTCGCTAGGTTAAACGAGCCGAGCGCTGGTCACCGCACTGTTGCGGCTTTCCGGCCGGTTCTGGATCGTTGGGTGAATGGACAAGGGGGTTCGCTCTCTTATCGCGTCACGCAGGTCATCACTGGACATGGTTGTTTCGGTAGATACCTGCACAATATCGCGAGAAGAGAGCGAACCCCAATGTGCCATCAGTGTGGTGCGATAGAAGATTCCTCAACCCACACCCTAGAGGAGTGTCCGGCATGGGCAGCTGAGAGGTCGGAACTGACAAGAAGTATAGGAGGCGATTTGTCACTACCAAATGTCGCTAAAGCCATGGTTGACAGCGACAGTTCACGGAAGGCCCTATACACCTTCTGTGAAAAAGTAATGAGCAGAAAGGAAGCTGAGGAGAGACTGAGGGAGGAGGACCCCTCGGCAGACGTATTAAGAAGGCGTAGGGTCAGCCGTCGGCGCAGGGCTTTTGCCGGTGGCATGGTGTAGGGTGTTTGGCTTTGGGTGACGGGCTGGGGAACCCCGTCGCTCAACTTTTGCAGCCACAGAGAAGCTGCGACGCCACATGGGTACTCCGTTGTGGTGTCGCGGAGGTGTTGCGCGTACGCGCTAGAGTCGGGTCCAACAGGACACATGCAAGAACAGGCAAATAGGATAAGGTTCGCTGTTGCCTAAAACCTGTTCTTGCAAGAGGTAGGAGTACGGGGGTTATTTTAGTGGGTAGTCTCGGTCTCTACCATCTCTGGCCGAGGAGCCCCACATACCCCTGCACCGTTCCTTTTTTCCCCACGGTGCAGGGCATGCGTAAATGCATTTTTTCCCCCTCAAAAAAAAAAAAAAAAAAAAAAAAAGGTTGGGGTGCATGTTGGGGAGCCTCCTAGTGTGCTGGGCGCGTTGTCGGATCGCTTGTTGCATTTGATGTTCTGTCATCCGGTGCAAACGGCGGTTCCACAACGTGTCCAGACGGCGCATCCTGGGCGACTGCGAACTCATTATCCGCCGTAGGGTAATGGGTTCGCAGCCGGCTAATCTCCAACCCAGTGCGGCTGCCTTCGGGCATTGCACGGCCGCACAAGCCCGTAGCCCTGCATTTATGTGGGGTCGGGGGCTGGGCGTATGGGGCTTGCCCTGTGCGTCTGGCTGTGAGGAAGAAAACCTCTATAAAAAATTACCCTGGTGGGGCCCCCTTGGGGGGCAGCGGAGCTTCGGCTCGTGGTATGGCGGCCTTCAAGGCCGCGGTCCGCTTCATGCGGACGGTGTCGGGAGCTTTTGCTCGTGGCGCAGTCGCGCCTTTGTTGAAACGGTCCTTTTCAGGACCAGCGGACTTCGGTCGTGGCATGGCGAGCCTTCAAGGCTCGCGGACAGTTGTTGGTAGACGACTGTGGGTTGAGGGCGTTGTTAGCCCAAGGCGCTACGCGTCTTTTGTCTTGGGGTACGGGCTAGTTCGGCTGGCTCAGCGGCCACGTTTCGTGGCGGGGGATGGCAGACCTGCAAGGTCTGCGGCGCGGCGGGTCCGGCAGTTGCGGTTCAGCGGCTGTCGGGCAGACTTTGGTCACCGTCGGGCGAACCGTTATCCCGTGTGTGTGTCTGGTGATCATGTCTATCAGCACACACGGGACCGGTGGGGCTTGCCTTAGTTGGCCGGCCCCGCGAGGAGTCAACCTCAATAAAAAACCCCAATTCCTCGTAGCTGAGATCCGCGGCTACGGGGGGCCTTCGGGTGGCGGACCGGGCAGAGTCCGCCAGCTAGCGATCCCCTCTAGGAGACCGCCCGACCTCCTAGAGTAATAGGGTTACCCGGGTGCAGGGGGCACCGCCCGGGTGGACTTTTATTTCCCCCACACTCGTGGGAATAACAATGGTATTCGAAACAAAACAAAACAAAAAAACCGACGAACGTAGGGAGTGTGATGTAGACGAGGAGGAACATTTATCGGATTCATCCGTAAACACGCTTATTAGCGTGTCATCGAAAGAGGTGGCTTTAGACATCTCCGAGAAACAAGGGAGATTGTGGAGAAAGAGGAGGATGAGTTTAGAAGATGGGGAGCTCAGCGATGAGTCTGTGCAAACCCCTAAAGTAAAGGCGTCATGCTCCAGAAGAGGAAGAGGCCGCCCAAAAACTACGGGCGAGTACGCAGGACTAGCAAAAGCCAAAGCGGAGTATCTCAGACTCCAGCGGGAGGAGATAAAGCTCCGTGCAGAACAAGAGCTCATTGATGACATTACGGAGGCTCGCGTAACTCGGTCCAAGACAGACCTTTCAGCAACCTCGGGTCAGTCTGGCAGTGAGGAGGAAGCGGTCACAGCGGCGCGAATGACTGCGAGAGTGCTAGATAGTATAAAGATAATTGAGAAGGTAGCCACAACGTCCTCGCAACTAAAAGGGACGTATATCAAGGCCCTGAAGGACGCGGCAAAGGTCATCGCAGAGAACACCAAGGACCTTGCTCGGCACAGTGTGGATGAAGAGAACAGGAGGCTTCAGCAACAAAATGACCGTCTCCAGTTAGAAGTCAATGACCTGCGCAGCCGATTGACGGCCCTCGAGAATAGATCCTCGCCGAAATCAACGCAGGCCACGCCTGGTGGGTCTAAACTGTCGCCGACGTTCGATATGGACTTGCTGGCGCAGAAGTTAGAGGAGATGGAGATGCGAATCTCGGGGCGCATGTGCGACCGGATCAATGCCAGGATTGAGGGCTTGGAGTCACGGCTCAACCCTGCTCCGATACTCCGCCCTCCACTAGCTCACGAGGCTCAAACAAGGGTCCCAGGTGACGTTAACTTGGAGACTCCCACTCAGGACCAGGAGGCACCTGTATCCGTAAAAGGGAAAGGGAAAGGTAAGGGTAAGAAGACCCAACCCACCAAGCAGAACGGAAAAGTGAGTGAAGAAGGTACGGCTGGCTCCTCTGAATTGATCTTGGTTCCATGCACTTCCCGCGCAAAAGCAATGTCTTACAGGGAGGCCGTGGGAAAGAGCCAGGCAGAAGGGGAGACGAAAACTCGACGTAACCCTGTTAGAGGTACAAGGGCAAATCAGGAGGCCTCGTCATCGAGGGATGCTCGCCCACCACCACCGCCGGCACCTGTTCCTACAGAGGAGGAATGGAAGACTGTGCCGCGGAAGGGAAAGGGAAAAAAGAGAGCGAAGGGAAATGAGCAGCCGTCTAGTCAACCACAGGGCAAACAGCAGGCGCGGGCTACTTACAAACCCCGCGTAAGACCTCCGCGAACTGCAGCAGTGATTCTGACGATCCAGCCCGGCGCAGAGGAAAGAGGGGTAGATTACGGCAAGATACTCCAGGAGGCGAAAAGCAGAATTGACCCAGCCTCTCTGGGCATCGAAGCTACTAGATTCCGCAGGGCCATCACCGGGGCCACTATAATAGAGATCACCGCGGCGGAGCAGGAATCTGTAGCAGATAAGCTGGCTGCCGAACTCAGGCGGCTGTTCAGCGAAGAGGACGTCAAAGTCTCGCGTCCAGTGAAGTGCCTGGAAATAATGGTGTCCGGGCTAGATGACTCCATCACGCCAAACGAGGTGCAAGACGCTGTGGCTAAGGTGGGAGGCTGCCCAGCGGACCAGGTGAAAGTTGGCACCATCCGCCGAACAGAATACAGCATGGGTGCTGTTTGGGTCAGCTGCCCTGTGGCAGCAGCTAAGAAAGTTGCCGAAGGGAGGTTATTAGTTGGTTGGTCATCTGCGCGGGTGAAGCTTTTACCACCCCGCGACTTACGCTGCTTCCGGTGCCTAGAGACTGGTCACGTCCAGGTCCGGTGTCAGTCTTGTGTGGATAGGGGGCAGCAGTGCTACCGGTGCGGCCAATTGGGTCATCGGGCAGTGGAATGTCATGCTGACTTCCACTGCACACTCTGTGCTGAGGCCGGCAAGCCGGCCAAACATCGTTTGGGGGGTCCTTCGTGTTCGGCGCCCAAACGGAAGTTATCGAGAAGCATGCAGGCAGCGTCTGGTGGAAACACCCGATCGCAGCCAACTCGCCCCCCGAACGGCGTCGAGGATGTAGTAATGTCACCAATTCTACAATTAAATGGCGCAAATTAAATTTCTCCAGGCGAACCTGAACCACTGTGCCCGGGCGCAGGACCTTTTACTCCAAAGCTCGGCACAGTGGTCCACACAATTATTGATAGTTGCCGAGCCCTACATGGTTCCTGCAAGGGATGACTGGTTTGGGGATCGGGATGGCCTGGCTGCAGTCGTGGTGAATGCAGGCGCGGGAGCCCCGCCGTCTAAGAACTCGCTGAGGGGCCACGGTTATGTCGCGGTTCTTTGTGAGGATGTGGCTGTTATCAGTGTCTACTTCTCGCCGAACCGCCCCTTTTCGGAGTTTGAGGTATTTCTGGGAGAATTAGACACAGTGCTGAGATGGTCACGGCCCCACCAAGTATTACTGGCCGGAGATTTAAATGCGAAGTCCGTCGAATGGGGTTGTGCCTCGTCAGACCCTAGGGGGGTTCTGGTTGAGGAGTGGCTTGCAGCGAATGGTCTCGTCGTTGTTAACAGGGGAACTACAGATACCTGTATCAGAATGAACGGCGGGTCTATTGTGGATGTCACATTTGCCAGCCCTAGCCTGTCGAGTCGCGTCCAAGGGTGGAAGGTTATGGAGGGGGAAGAGACCTTATCGGATCATCGATACATCCGGTATGATCTCTCCCCCCACCCTCAAAATAGTACAGGTGCTCGTCGCTCTGCGCTAGACCTCGGCCCCAGGTGGGCTTTGAAAAAATTAGACCGCGAGGCACTTGTTCTGGCGGCGCAAGTTGAGGGTTGGTCACCAAAGCCTCCAGCTCCAAGTATCGAAGACGAGGCAAGCTGGTTCGGTGAGGCGCTTTCACACATCTGCGACGTTGCAATGCCGCGGGTAAAATCGCTGCCACCGCGTCGTCAGGTGTACTGGTGGTCAGTGGAGCTCGCTCAGCTACGCGAAAGGTGCATCAAGGCGAGACGCCAGTACACCAGGTGCCGTCGAAGCAACTTTAGAAGGGGCTCACCTAACGTGCCTGAAGAACAACGTCTGTACTCGCTCTACCAAGACGCCAAAAAGGCACTAAGGGCAGAGATAGCTGCGGCGAAAGAGAGGGCCTGGGAAGAGCTTTTGGAGACGCTGAACAGCGACCCTTGGGGCCGTCCCTATAAGCTTGTAATGAAGAAGCTCCGCCCATGGGCCCCTCCCTTAACGTCGGAAATGGACCCTGCGGTTTTGCGAAGAGTGATGGAGGCACTTTTCCCTCCTCGATGTAGCCAGTTTCAGCCACCACCTATGTTTTTTGGTCCGGCAGAGTCAACTGAATCGGAGGACGTCCCAGCGGTGACCGAAGGGGAGCTCGGTGCGGCCGTTCATCGGCTACAATCGAAGAATAAGGCCCCGGGCCCCGACGGTGTGCCGGGTCGGGTCTGGGTCGCTGCTTTGAGGAATGGCCTTGACTCTCGTTTTCGGGACCTGTTGACGTCTTGCCTGAGAGAAGAACGCTTTCCCGAAGACTGGAAGATCGGAAAGCTGGTATTGCTGAAAAAGGAGGGGCGGCCGGCGGACTCACCATCGTCATACCGGCCCATAGTGCTACTGAACGAAGCGGGCAAGCTCTTCGAGCGCGTCATCGCTGCCCGTCTTATGGAACACATGGAGGTGTCAGGGCCAAACCTATGCAGCCAACAGTTTGGATTCCGGCAGGGCAGATCCACCATCGACGCGATCGCGCAGGTGAGGGCCCTCGCCGAGGAAGAAGTTTCCAGAAACGGCGTTGTGCTGGCGGTGTCTTTAGACATCGCCAACGCATTCAACTCTCTGCCCCATGTCTGCATAGGAGAGGCCATGCGCTACCACCAATTCCCGGCGTACTTGCGCAAAATCGTGCTGGCATATTTGTCCGGTCGAAAGATAATCTTCCCAAAATCGGATGGATGGGGCGAGCGGGAGGTAGCATCCGGTGTTCCACAGGGATCGGTTCTTGGCCCGCTCTTGTGGAACATCGGGTACGACTGGGCGATACGAGGGGCTTTACTCAGGGGCGTGAACGTGTATTGCTACGCGGACGACACCCTGGTGACGGCCAGGGGAAAGTCGTTCAGAGAAGCCAAAATCCTGGCCACTGCCGGGGTTGCACAGGTGGTGGGGCGTATTCGCCGACTCGGCCTCAACGTCGCGCTGGAGAAGTCCGAGGCCTTGTGCTTCCACGGGCCCCGCAGAGCGCCACCGCCAGGGGCCGAGCTTATGGTGTGCGGCGTTTCCATCGCTGTCGGGTCGACTATGAAGTACCTGGGACTGGTCCTCGACAGTCGATGGAACTTCAGGAGCCACTTCGAGCAACTTGCTCCGAAGTTGAGGAGGGTGACGTTGGCGCTCTGCAGACTTATGCCCAACCTTGGGGGCCCAAGTTCGGCGTGCCGTCGTTTGTTCGCGGGCTCCGTGAGATCTGCTGCGTTATATGGTGCCCCTATATGGGCGAGCGCCTTGACTCAGCGTAACGTGATCCAACTGCATCGCCCGCAGCGGGTCCTAGCAGTGAGAATTGCCCGTGCCTACCGCACGGTGTCATTTGAGGCGGCGTGCGTTCTTGCTGGGACCCTGCCCTGGGACCTGGATGCGCAGGTTCTCGCGGAGGTGTACTACAGGACAGCGGAGGAAAAGCAGGCCAGGGGACACATTCCGCTCCCAGAAGAAATTGGAGGGTGGCGAAGCGACGCACAGGATGTGGCGTTTGAGGCTTGGCGGGAGAACCTAAGCCGCCCGAGCGCTGGACACCGCACTGTTGCGGCTATTTGTCCCGTCCTGAAAGAGTGGACAGAGCGGAGATGGGGGGCACTCTCCTACCACATGACGCAGGTCCTCTCGGGGCATGGCTGCTTCGGGAGGTACCTCTGCAACGTGGCAAGGAGAGAGGACACTTCAAGCTGCCATCAGTGCGGCGACGGGGATGATTCAGCCCTGCACACGTTGGAGTTGTGCCCGAGATGGGGTAGGGAGAGAGCCGACTTGGCGGCTGTGGTCGGGGGGGTTCCGTCGCTCCCGGACGTGGTCGAAGCGATGGTTCACGATGAGAAAGCGTGGAGGGCCTTCCACACCTTCTGTGAGAGGGTAATGGGGGCGAAGGAGGATGATGAGAGGTCCCGCGAGGAGAGTCCCGCGGCAGACCCCATAAGGAGGCGACGTATTGGTCGGCGACGCAGGGCTTTTGCCGGCGCGCTGGCCCCATGAGCGGGTCCTGAGTAAAGGGTGGGGAAACCCTTTGCTCGGAGAATGGCCCACAGAAGTGGTAGCGGCGTTACTGGGTGTTCCGTGTAACGCCGCGGAGTACATCATGCGCATTTGCGCCAGAGCGAGCCCAGTCGGGCGAATTGGGTACAGGCAATTGGCATAAGGGCAACTGTGAGCCTTAGCCTGTACTCCGATGAGGAAGGAACACGGGGGTTGTTTTAGTGGGTAGTCTCGGTCTCTACCACCTTTGACCGAGGAGTCCCACATAACCCTGCACTGTTCATTTCCCCGCAGTGCAGGGTAGACGTAAATGTCTTTTTTCCCCTTAAAAAAAAAAAAAAAAAAAAAAAAAGGTTAGGTTAGGTTAGGTTAGGTTAGGTTAGGTTAGGTTAGGTTGGGGTGCATGTTGGGGAGCCTCCTAGTGTGCTGGGGGCGTTGTCGGGCTCACTTGTTGCATTTTGGCGGATGTTCTGTCATCCGGTGCAAACGGTGGGTCCCACAACGTGTCCAGACGGCGCATCCTGGGCGACTGCGAACTCATTATCCGCTCGTAGGGTAATGGGTTCGCAGCCGGCCAATCTCCAACACAGTGCGGCTGCCTTCGGGCATTGCACGGCCGCACAAGCCCGTAGCCCTGCATTTATGTGGGGTCGGGGGCTGGGCGTATGGGGCTTGCCCTGTGCGTCTGGCTGTGAGGAAGAAAACCTCTCTAAAAAATTACCCTGGTGGGGCCCCCTTGGGGGGCAGCGGAGCTTCGGCTCGTGGGATGGCGGGCCTCCAAGGCCCGCGGACCGCTTATGCGGTCACGTAGGGGTGGAAGAGTCCACATTTGCGGATTCCCACCAGGGGAAAGCGGTTGAGTCCACATCAGCTGGATTCCCGCTGACTCCTCTTTGTCGGGGGCTTAATATGCCCGAAGTTTGTGGAGGCCTTCTCCGGTCCTCCCCTCTTCGGAAGGGAGACTGCGGAGGAAGGCGGTTCTGTGTCGGCGGTCTGCTTATTGGCATTCAACGTCTTTTGACGCCGCCGGCCCTAAGCCTAAGTTTTCTCGGGGTGACGATGGGCTGAGTGGCCGGGGGGAGCCCGGTCCCAAGCCCCGGGACCATTTTCTTTTCTTGTTTATTTTTCTGTCTTTTTGTTTTCTTTTCTTGTTTGTTTTATTTAAATTTATTTCTTCTTCTTCTGTTCTTCGTTCTTTTTAGTTTTGTTTTGTTTTTGACGTTGGTTTCGGGAGATTTTAAAAAATGGAAAACGCGAATAGTAAAATCAAACTACCCCAGGAGGGTACCGGTCGCTCCGCGGCCGGAGAATCCCTCCCTGGGCCTTCGGGTCCAGGCAGCCCCACCGTTTCTGGGGGGGGCAACTATCGCGTCGGGGGCGCCTCTGGGCGTCTCTGTGCAAGGAGGAGTAAGGAGGATAGAGACGGGAGAAGCCGGGACAGCAGTGTAGGCTGTGGCTCGGAAATTGACGACGAGCTCTCAAGGAGCGGCAGCGCCATGTCGGGCGCTCTAGACAGCGACGACTCAATGTTTTCTGACGCGTCCATCAGTGCGCGTGACGAATTCGAGCGGGAGATAGGGGGACGCCTGCTAAGAAAAGGAAGTAGAAAGCGGCTTCCAGCTGAACCACCCAGTATTCGGGAAGGGCTGCCAGAAGCCAAAGTCATCCTGACGAGGATGCCTCGCCTTAGTGCGAGCACCGGAATGACACCACCAAGGGCCCCATTGGCCCCGTCGGCCCCTTCGGCCCCCACGGCCCCGTCGGCTTCGTCGGCCCCCACGGCCCCGTCGGCTTCGTCGGCCCCCACGGCCCCGTCGGCTTCGTCGGCCCCCACGGCCCCGTCGGCCCCGTCGGCAGCACTTATTGACGTTCGACGAAGATCCTCTAAGGAGCGAGAAGATGAGCTAGGAGGCGGGCCCCTAGCTGAACTTGATTCAGAGGAGGAGATCGGAAGGCTGGCTCAGATCGCGAGCAACTCTTGGGCTCGTTGTCGCATGCCGCCACCTGGAGAGCGACCATCGGACCCACCGCTCAGCCTTTTGAGGTGTCGGGCCAAGGATGACCTGGCGCTGATCGGACGGATTGCGGTGAGGTCCAAGAATTTAAAAGGGACGTGGGTGCGCAACTTAAAGTTAGCGGCCAGCCGTATAGAGGACACACTTGATGCGGTATATGAGAGGACGGCTACTGCAGAGGTCAGGCGGCTGCAAGCCGATAACGGGCGTCTCAACGGAGAGATTGACCTCCTGCGCGCGCAGGTTGACGCGCTGCGCGGTGAGTGCTCAGGGTTACGCGAGGAGTGCCAGGGGCTGCAGCGGCGGCTAGAGACTGCCCTCATGCCCGCGCCCCCAGTTCGGCCCGCACCCGTGCCCGCCCAGACGGAGACACCAGCACCTTATGGGAACTGCGTAGAAATGGAGGAGCTACCCGCCGTATCTCTGATGGCCAAGGCTGCAGAGCCGCAAGCAGGGAGGGCCGGTCCGGACTTAGACCGAGATGTAGAGGACGAGCGGCTCATGCGCCTCTTTGGGCGCGTGCTGGACGCACGTCTCGGGCCCGAGACGCCAGAATCCAGGGCTCGTCCGCCTTTAGCGGCGGACAGGACGACGACACCACCCAGCACCATCGACGATGTGGAAATGGAGCGCGGCGGCTTCACACTCGTCGGGAAGAAAGGCAAGGGCAAGGGCAAGGGCAAGGCCAAGATCCCTTCCGCCCAGCCGGCCAAGCCAGGTCCAACCGAGCCAGCCAGAAAAGCAGCGGCGTCTAAGCCGCCCCCGCCTGCCCCCCATCGTCGCGCGCAGCAGGGCGCAGCGACCGCCTTCATCCGGGAGTCGTACGCCGACGCCACCATGACCCCTGCACAACGGCAGGCGCGTGCTCCAGCGCCGCCATCGCGCGAGGCTCAGGGCGGCCGTCGAGATAAAAAGAAGAAGAGGAGACGACGCAGACGCGGCCAACTTAGCGTGCCAGCGATCGCTGCCGTGTCAGTGACCCTCTCGCCTGAGGCTCTTCAGCGCGGTGTCACGTATATGGACGCGCTCACCCGGGCGAGGGACGCGACGAAGGATGACCCGGACTGCCCCAAGTTGCGCGTCCGGCATACCATGACGGGGGCCCGGCTGTTAAAGGTTTTAGGCCCGGACAGTGCAGAAAGGGCGGACCTCTTCGCCGAGCGCCTTCGCGGGGTGCTTGGCGACGATGTCCGCGTCTCCGTCCCGGTCAAGTGCGTTGATATGCGCGTGACCGGGTTGGATGACTCCATTCGGGGGGACGAGGTTCGGGGGGCGATCGCCCGTGCTGGACAGTGTCCCCTCGACAGGGTTCGTGTTGGCGAGATTCGCCGCGGCCGGTGGGGCTCGGGATCCATTAGGGTCACTTGCCCCGCGTCTGCGGCGAAGCTCATCAACAAGGACGGCCAGCTCACCGTGGGTTGGTGCTCTGCGCGCGTTTACGTGCTGGAGCAGCGACCCATGATGTGCTACCGCTGCTTGGGTGTGGGGCACACCAAGCCGCAGTGCCCGTCGGCAACTGACCGCTCCGGAGCGTGCTTCCGCTGCGGCCAGTCGGGCCACAAGGCCGTCGAATGTTCGGCGCCGCTTCGCTGCCCCCCGTGTGCTGATGCCGGTTTACCGGCTAACCACATGGTGGGCAGTAAATGTTGCTTACAGCAGCTGAAGCGACGCACACGAGGCAGATCCCTCGCTGGCGGGGGTGGCGGTGGCGGCGGCCAAAGGCCGCCCTCCGTTGCCGCCCCTGTCACCGATGGATCGCGGGAGGCGAGGCCCCCTGATCCGCCCTCAACGGGGCGGTGAAGGGAGCCGTCGGTGGGGGTTACTTCGGGGCTGTATACGCCTCGAAGTGACCCGCGCCGGCGGGCGGACTGGGCGGGGGTATTCTCCTATGCCAGTCTGCCGTTGCCGAGTAGAGGTCAGCGGTACTGTTGGGGAACGGTATGCGCATTGCACGATCTCTGCGACGAGGGATGCTCCTTGTGTTCCGAGAGCATCCCATCCCACCTCGTGGAAGAGCACGCCAAGAGCTCACTGCGGCGCTGTCCATAGTGTTGTGATGAATACCCTATGGCGGCGCCAACACGCAGCGTGTCGGAACTTCGCAGGGGTTTAGTGGGTAGGACGGGACTTGCACCCAGAGAGCCCGTGAGTCCCACATACCCCTCTCCGGTTTCCCCGAACCGGGAAGGAAACCCGTAAATGGGTTCCCCTGCGTCAAAAAAAAAAAAAAAAAAAAAAAAAAAAAAAAAAAAAAAAAGGTTAGGTTAGGTTAGGTTAGGTTAGGTTAGGTTGGGGTGCATGTTGGGGAGCCTCCTAGTGTGCTGGGCGCGTTGTCGGGATCGCTTGTTGCATTTGATGCTCTGTCATCCGGTGCAAACGGTGGTTCCACAACGTGTCCAGACGGCGCATCCTGGGCGACTGCGAATTCATTATCCGCTCGTAGGGTAATGGGTTCGCAGCCGGCCAATCTCCAACACAGTGCGGCTGCCCTCGGGCATTGCACGGCCGCACAAACCCGTAGCCCTGCATTTATGTGGGGTCGGGGGCTGGGCGTATGGGGCTTGCCCTGTGCGTCTGGCTGTGAGGAAGAAAACCTCTCTAAAAAATTACCCTGGGGGGGCCCCCTTGGGGGGCAGCGGAGCTTCGGCTCGGTGGATGGCGGCCTTCAAGGCCGCGGTCCGTTTTTGAGCGGATGGTGTTGGGAGCGGTTTCGCTCGTGGCGCACTCGCGTCATTTGTTGTAGCAAGGCTCTTCTCAGGGCCAGTGGTGCTTCGGCACGGTGCATGGCAGATCTCCAAGGTCTGCGGCGCGACATGCTTGCTTTGTTAGCTGTCGGGCAAACCGTTATCCCCTCGTGGGGACCGGGGCTGTCGGGGCTTGTGTCCGGGCCAAGTGGAGTAAACCACACTAAAAAATCCCCTAATCCCAAGGTTCAGGAGGGTGCCGAGGGGATGAATGTCCGGCGGGGTTACGCCGGTGCCAAGCCCTCCATGTGGAGAGTGGGGGCCACCGCGCCCGTAAGCGGTCAAAAATCATGAACAGTGTAGGTACAATAGAACTACCCCAGGAGGGTACCTCCCGCTCTGCGGGGGGAGAATCCCTCCCTGTCGCTTCGGCGGCAGGCTGCCCCACCGTTTCTGGGGGGGGCGCCCACTGTTTCGGGCCTAGCCCGGTAGTTGAGGAGAGAGAGGAAAGGAGTGGTAGGAGAAGTAGTGGTAGATTGAAGAAGAAGGCGCATTCCATCTGCGTGCAAGAGTGTGAGGTGGTTCTCACGGACTGCCTCAATGTCGCAATGTCGGACGATGATGGTTCGGCATCTGTTTGCAGTACAATCCTAGGGACAACATCAGGGAGAAAGCGACCACACGAGCCCACGCGGGAACGTGCTCCATTTGACTCAGACAGCGATTCCAGCGCTAAATCGGTCTTAGCATCGAAAGTGTCAGCAGCCGGCCCAAGCAGAGGCCGCGCTTCAAAAGTAGAAGAGCTCACAGGTCTCGCCGAAGCTAAACGGCAGCTTAATGCGGCCAAACGAGAGGAACTCCGGCTGAGAACTGAAGAAGATCTGGCAGATCGTCTGGACAGACGGAGCTTGCGATCCGGCTCGACGGGTGGTACGGACGTATTTATGTCCCCCGATGAAGGCCCGCTTGCAACACATATCGGGGCATCTGTGCAAGGCGACCTTGATATTATAAGAGAGGTTGCCAAAAAATCAGGCCATCTCAAGGGCACATTCCAGAAGGCTCTTAACGAGGCCACGTGCTCGATAGCCAACAGCACACGTGCTCTACTGAAATGTTCGGCCTCGTCTGAAAACACCAAGCTGCTGGCGGACAATGAACGCCTAAAACGTGAAGTGGCTGAGCTCAGGCGAGAGCTTGCAGAGTTGCGAAGTGAATTCCGCACTAGAGAGTGGCGCGATGCATCGGCCCCGCTGGCCCAACCGGAAACGGGTGTACCAGCATACTTTGAGGAGTGGTCGCGCTCTATTATGAAATCCATGGGCAATATGATTGCTGCAAAGTTTGACGGACTAGAGCGCGATGAGAGGCTTCTGCCTCCCAAAAACCATCGGCCTCCGCTCGCCGCGGATAAGAGGAGAGATATGGAAGTCTCCACTGCTGTTGCGTCCACATCGGCGGCCTCTCAAAAGACCGCCCCATCGAGAATTTTCACCAGTTCCAAGACTGCGTCAGGGACAAAACCTGCAGCTGCCTCCTCTGTCCAACAAACTAAACAGGGGAAGGGAAAAAAGAAGGGTCAGAAGGCGGTACCAGCTCCACAGTCTATCCCACCGCTGACGTCTCAAAGTGTGACAGAAGCGCCTCCATCTGTGGCTGAGCCTGAACGTGACGGTGAAGGCTGGAGCACTGTGGGCAGGCGCGCCAAAAAGAAAATCCGACCGGCGGCCTCATCGTCTGCGCCCGCTCCTGCTCCTGTTGCAGCCCAACCGCCAGGGCAGCTGAAAAAGAAACGCAGACTACGCGTGCCCCGCTCGGCCGCTGTAGTGATCACCATCGATCCGGAGGCGGAAAAACGCGGCGTAACATACGCCGATGTCATCAAAGACGCCAAATCGCGCGTTGATCTCGCCGAACTGGGCCTAGCGCCATTTAAAATCAGGGAGGCGGCCACGGGCGCTCGTATCCTCCAAATCTCGGAGTCGGAGTCTGCGGCCGATAACAGAATGAAGGCCTGCACACTGGCGGAGAAATTGAGAGGGATTCTGTCGCCCGACATCCGAGTTGCCACGCCCACGAAATGCGCGGAAATCCGCATAACTGGGCTCGACGACTCAGTGGAGAAGCTGGAGGTCACAGCAGCAATCGCTCAAAAAACGGGTTGCGCGCATAGCGACATCACGGTTGGGGATATTCGCCGCGGCCCCGACGGTCTGGGTTCTGCTTGGGCCAAATGCCCAGTAGGAGCGGGAAAGATGCTTCTGGATGCGGGCCGCCTATTGGTAGGTTGGAGTTCGGCTGGCGTGCGTGCACAGGAGCCACGACGAATGATCTGTTACCGCTGCCAGGATGTTGGTCATACGCGGCACCGGTGTTCAGCAGCGACAGACAGAAGCACACTCTGCTTCAGGTGTGGCAACCCAGGTCACAAAGCGGCAACCTGCACGGCAAAACCACACTGCGCCCTTTGCGCTTCCTCCAGCCGTCCAGCGGACCACATAATGAGGGGTAGAAGTTGCAAAGCTCCTCCCCCTCCCAAAGGCAAGAAAGCGCCGCCTAAGACCCAGGCCGCTTCTACAACTGCACCGGCAACGTCGCAGGTCGAAGAAATGATCACCGACCAATAATGGCAATACACCCGCTCAAACTCTTACAGAGTAATCTTAACCACTCCGGCGGCTCACAGGATTTGCTCATGCAAACCCTGGCGGAGTGGTCCTTAGATCTTGCAGTGGTTGCGGAGCCATACTCTGCTCCGCAGGGCCCAAACTTTGCTTTTGACTTGGACGCAACCGTAGCCATTATACGTGCTGCGTCCTCTCGGTCCCCGCCTCTGACCATCAAGGAGCGGGGCCATGGTTTTGTCACTACGAAGTGGGGAGACATAGTACTGGTTGGCTGTTACTTCTCCCCCAATCGCAGCCTAGCTGACTTCGAAAATTATATCGCGGAAGTTGGTGCCGCTGTTCTTCGCGCGGCTTGTAGTCATGTCATTGTGCTGGGGGACCTCAATGCCAAATCCACGGCCTGGGGTTCCCCCTCCACGGATGTTCGTGGCTCTGAAGTTGAAGACTGGGCTGCAACCTTAGGCCTGGTGATACTCAATCGTGGTTCTGCCAACACCTGTGTGCGACAGCGGGGGGGGTCAATAGTGGACGTAACGTTTGCTACCCCCGCTCTCGCAGCACACGTGAAAAACTGGCAGGTCCACCAAAACGTCGAAACGCTATCTGACCACTTATATATCACGTTTGATGTGTCACCTCTCCGAGGATCTGCTAACACCAATGTGCCTCGAAACCGTCCAGCTCAGTTGTTCCCGCGGTGGTCACTAACCAAACTGAACAAGGACCTGGTTGAAGAGGCTTCGCACCTTGAGGAGTGGTTCTGCCAGTCCACAGACTCTGCACTGGGAGTGGATGCTGAGGTCCAAAATTTCGGTGAGGCTATGACGCGAATTTGCGATGCGTCCATGCCCCGAACGACACAGCGTCCACCCAAAAGGCAGGTGTTCTGGTGGACTGAGGAGCTTGCTGTGATGCGGCAAGCCTGTATCGCCCGACGTCGAGCATATACCCGGTACCGCAGGCGGCGGGCTGGGGCAAGCGCTGAGGAGGAGGTTCGGCTTCATGCCGCTTTAAAGGAGGCTCGCCATGCGTTCCGCGTGGCCATACATGAAGCGAAGGAGGCCGCTCGCGAAAGATGGCTTGGGGAGCTGGAAGCGGATCCGTGGGGACGCCCTTATCGCACAGTTCGAAATAAGCTGTGCGGTCAAGGTCCCCCGGTAGCGGAGACCCTAGACCCCCGGCTTCTGGAGTCAGTGGTGACGGCCTTATTCCCGGCTCGCGCGGAACAAGTTGCCCCACACATGGCCCCCACCACCTCGATACCCACCACCGAGGACAGCCTCCCTCCTCCTGTCACGGAAGGAGAGTTTGGCTCGGCAGTCCGAAGGCTGAGAGCCAAAATTACTGCTCCTGGCCCTGACGGCGTACCTGGCCGCGTCCTGGCGATGGCACTCTCGGTCCTGGAGAGCAGACTGAAGGGAATTTTCAACCGATGTCTGTCCTCAGGCCAATTCCCCTTGCCATGGAAACTGGGTAGGCTGGTGCTACTCCAGAAGCCCGGCAAGCCGGCGAACAGTCCATCGGCCTATCGGCCAATTGTACTTCTTGACGACGCGGGGAAACTCCTCGAGAGAATTATATCCACCCGCGTCGTCAAACACCTCACCGAAGTCGGGCCAAACCTGTCCAACTCCCAATACGGGTTCAGGGAGAACAGGTCCACCGTCGACGCAATCCGCCGGGTAAAGGCGTTCGCTGACGATGGTGTGTCTAGGGGCAGGGTGACAATGGCGGTCTCGCTAGATATAGCAAACGCTTTTAACACCCTGCCCTTCAGCTGCATAGGGGAGGCACTCCTGTACCATCATGTGCCCCTATACCTAAGGAGGATAATAGCGCACTACCTCCACGACAGGCGCATTGTGTGTGTTGACCGCAATGGAGGCGCTCTACGCAGGGTGATGGAGTGCGGTGTTCCACAGGGGTCTGTCCTTGGCCCACTCCTGTGGAACATCGGATTTGACTGGGTGTTGCGTGGAGCGCTCCCAATTGGATTGGACATCGTGTGTTATGCCGACGACACACTCATCTTGGCACAGGCCGATGACTACAATGAGGCGGCCCGCCTTGCCACTGTTGGCACTTCCATCGTAGTCGGCCGGATACAAAGTCTGGGGCTAAAGGTGGCTCTGGACAAGACGGAGGCCCTACTCTTTCATGGGCCCCGGCGCAAGCCACCGTCAGACGCACACCTGACCATCAACGGTGTGCGTATTAAAGTTGCAGCGCACATGCGCTATTTGGGCCTCGAACTCGACTCCAGATGGAGCTTTGACTACCACTTTGGCGGACTTTCCCCAAAGCTGGTCAGTGCAGCCGGGGCATTATCGCGGCTTCTGCCGAATCTGGGCGGCCCCAGCGTAACCTGCCGCAGGCTCTACACTGGGGTCATACGATCTATGGCCCTGTACGGCTCGCCCATTTGGGCAGACACGCTCTCGCCGCGCAACACCGCCTTGCTCCGCAGGGCACAACGCGTGATGGCGATTAAGGTGATACGCGGCTACAGAACGGTCGCAGGCGACGCTGCCACAGCGCTCGCGGGTACCCCACCTTGGGACCTCGACGCCATGGCACTCGCCAAAGTCTACAGGCACAGCGCAGAGGTGCGCGAGCAGGGCATTCGCCCTCCCCCGGAACTTTTACGCCGGTGGAGAGAGAGGGCTGAATTGTCCACTATGAGGACCTGGCGGCGACGGATGGAGAACCCCGTCGCCGGCCTACGGACTTTGGAGGCCATCCACCCCAATTTTGACGGGTGGCTGCGGAGGCGACACGGCGCCCTCACCTTCCGTGCTACGCAGATCCTGACGGGGCACGGCTGCTTCGGCAGTTACCTGGCGAAGATCGGCCGCGAAGCCAACCCTCGCTGCCATCACTGTGCAAGCGACGTGGACGACGCGCAGCACACCCTGGGCTCATGCTCGGCGTGGAGCGAGCAGCGCGCCGCCCTTACCGCGACAATTGGGACAGACCTCTCCCTGCCGGCCGTCATGAGAAAGATTGTCGGCAGAGAGTCGTCGTGGCAGGCGTTCGCCACCTACTGCGAGGAGGTAGTGGCCCTAAAGGAGGCTGCGGAAAGGGTGCGGGAGATAGACCCCGCGGCGGACCCTAACCGCAGACGTAGGCTTGGACGGAGGAGGCGCCTTCACGGGCAGCGCCAACCGCCCTAGCTAGGGACGTGGAGTGGTGGAGGGGGGCTCCACCACTCGCTTCAAACACGCCCCGCTGTCGGCCGAAAAGTGCCACATACCCATGGCACTTTTCCCCAAGTTGAGTCTGAAAAGACGTCCACAGTGCGCGACCTGAGATGTGTGCGATAAGCTTCCTCGGTCGCGCCGCGCTATTGTGGGTTGATGGGTATCGTCAGTTTTTAGTGGGTATGCCGGCCCTTTACACCGGTGACTCCCACATAACCCAGGGGGCAAGCCCCCCCCGTCTCTCCCTGGGTATCCATAAAGGATTTTCTGACGTAAAAAAAAAAAAAAAAAAAAAAAAAAAAAAAAAAAAAAAAAAAAAAGGTTAGGTTAGGTTAGGTTAGGTTAGGTTAGGTTAGGTTAGGTTAGGTTGGGGTGCATGTTGGGGAGCCTCCTAGTGTGCTGGGCGCGTTGTCGGGATCGCTTGTTGCATCTGATGTTTTGTCATCCGGTGCAAACGGTGGTCCCACAACGTGTCCAGACGGCGCATCCTGGGCGACTGCGAATTCATTATCCGCTCGTAGGGTAATGGGTTCGCAGCCGGCCAATCTCCAACACAGTGCGGCTGCCTCCGGGCATTGCACGGCCGCACAAACCCGTAGCCCTGCATTTATGTGGGGTCGGGGGCTGGGCGTATGGGGCTTGCCCTGTGCGTCTGGTTGTGAGGAAGAAAACCTCTATAAAAAATTACCCTGGTGGGGCCCCCTTGGGGGGCAGCGGAGCTTCGGCTCGGTGGATGGCGGCCTTCAAGGCCGCGGTCCGTGTTTGAGCGGATGGTGTTGGGAGCGGTTTCGCTCGTGGCGCACTCGCGTCATTTGTTGTTAAAGGTCCTTTTCAGGACCAGCGGACTTCGGTCGTTGTATGGCAGGCTTGCAAGGCTTGCGGACTTCCATTTTTTGGTGGTTGCTTGGTGGGGGCGTATTGTTTTGCGTCTTCTACTGAAGCTGGTGCTTGAGCATTCACTGCTTATGGCACGTGTGGCGGCTTGCCTTAATTGGCTGTCCGCGATGGAGCTCGCCTTTATTAGGTGGCTCAGTGGCCGCCTTGTGCGGCGTGGGATGGCAGACCTGCAAGGTTTGCGGCGCGGCGGGTTCGGCAGTTGTAGTTTTGCGGCTGTCGGATAGACTTCGGTCACCGTCGGGCAACCCGTTATCCCGTGTGTGTGTCTGGTGTCATGTCTATCGGCACACACGGGACCGGGGGGGCTTGCCTTAATCGGCTGGCCCTGCGAGGAGCCAACCTCACTAAAAAACCCCAATTCCCCGTAGTTGAGATCCGTGGCTACGGGGGGCCTTCGGGTGGCGGGCCGGGTAGAGTCCGCCAGCTAGCGATCCCCTCCAGGAGACCGCCCGACCTCCTGGAGTATTAGGGTTACCCGTGTGCAGGGGGCACCGCCCGGGTGGACCACCTTTTCCCCCATTTTCGTGGGAACAACAATGGATTGCTCAATTTTAAAAAACAAAACCAAAGACGTTCGTGAGGAGAAAGATGTTAGGAAGGAGATAGAGATGTCGGAGGGAGAGATGTCGGATGCGTCTGTCAATACGCTAGTAAGCGATAGATCGGATGCGTCTAGTACGCGTAGTGGTGACAGCATAGTGCTGGGAAAAATGTGGCGTAAAAGGAAGCTGCATAAAAATGATGACGACGTCGACTCAGACGATGAGCATGCTTCGTCCTGTAAAACGAAGACACCGTCGGCTAGTAGAGGCAGAGGTCGACCAATAACAACGGGTCAATTTGCTGGGTTGGCAAAGGCCAAGGCCGAATTAGTCCGAGCGGAAAGGGCGGAAATGGAGTTGAGAGCCGAGAAGGAGATGTTAGAGGTGGTGGATCGGGCACGGGTTACTCGCTCTAACTCGCCTACCATGAGCATAAATAGAGACGAAGGTGATGACACGGCTGCAGGCATAACGCATGGGGTCCTTGACAGCCTATCAATAATTGAGAAGGTGGCAAGCACATCAGCCAATTTGAAGGGCACCTACATTAAAGCCCTCAAGGAGGCAGCTGCCGACATCAGAAAGCGGACTATGACGCTCGCCGAACGCAATGCATCGGACGAGAATGAGAGGCTTTCTCGAGCCAACGCTAGGCTCGAGACAGAAGTGGTAGAATTGAGAAAAGAGCTGATGGAGCTAAAGGCCAAAATGACACAGCAGGAGATGGTTTTGTCCAGCCGCACCCAAACACCGGCTGCCGCAGCAATGGACACCCTTCCGGATGCTCTTCCGTTGCAATTGCAGGAGATGGAGGCAAGACTCACGAGTCGCCTAGTAGATAGGCTCAATGCCAAAATCGCAGGGCTTGAGCCACGTTTGGGTCCAGAACCGCGACTACGTCCTCCTTTGGCACACGAGACACGCGAGGAATCGTCACAACAGGAGGTTATAGTGTCGGCTCCTAGCGAAAAGGAGCAGAAACCCAAGCCTGCTACGAAATCTGCTGGCAAGGGCAAGAAGAAGTCGCCGGTCGCAGAAACTAAAACTCTTAGCGATGATGTGCCTGGCTCATCCGGCGTTTCAAACGCATCTAAGCCGGGTATTACCAAGGGTGGGATAACATTGATTCCGTCAACTCAGAATCGACGAAACCAAAACAGAGGAAGGTCAAGTGTGCAGGAAAACTCCACACCGAGAGAGTCTCAGCCACCACCATCAGCTCCAGCGTCCACAGAAGCCGAATGGCAAACAGTTGGAAAAGGCGGCAAGAAAGTGGCGAATAAAAATAAAAAAGGTGCTCAAGCACTCAATAAAGAGCAGGGACAACAGCAGTCTAAAACACAGGCCAAGGCTCAATCAAAGCCTAAGCCGAGAGTCCGCCCACCTAAGACCGCTGCCGTAGTATTGACGCTTCAGCCCGAAGCTGAAAAGAAAGGGATGTCGTACGCTACCGTTCTTGGGGAGGCAAAATCCAAAATCGACCTAGCTTCTCTCGGAATCACGGGCACACGTTTCCGCAGAGCTGTTACGGGAGCCACAATTCTGGAAGTCTCCGGTGCTGACATGGACGTTGGTGCTGACAAACTCGCTGGAGAAATCAAGCGACTGTTTAACGAAGCGGATTTGAAGGTGAACCGGCCAGTCAAATGTTCCGAGCTCATGGTATCCAGCCTGGATGAGTCGGTCATACGTGAAGAAGTGGCTGCTGCTGTTGCGAGATCGGGCGACTGCCCCACTGACCAAGTAAAGGTTGGTACTATTCGGCAGACACGCTACGGGATGGGGTCGGTATGGGTCAGCTGCCCTGTGGCAGCGGCCAAAAAGGTAACAGAAGGACGTCTTCTCGTAGGCTGGTCCTCTGCGAGAGTGAGGCTTTTACCACCAAGGGAGATGAGATGTTTCAAGTGCCTGGAGACTGGGCATGTCCAGGCCAAGTGCCAGTCCTGCGTCGACAGAGGCCAGCAGTGCTATCGTTGTGGCCAACTCGGACATCGTGCTGCGGGGTGTAGTGCTGACTTCTACTGCACACTCTGCGCAGAAGCCAAAAAGTCGGCTAATCATCGTTTGGGGAGCTCCTTATGTTCGGCGCCCAAACTTAAAATGACGAGACGGAGCAACGCTGCCCCGGGTAACCCAACCCAGGCCCAGACTGCTAACCCACCGAACAGGGTTGAAGAGGTGGAGATGACACCTGCTGAATAATATGGCCCTCAAATTTATACAGGCCAATATCAACCACTGCGCCAGAGCACAAGATCTTCTGATACAATCGGCGGCGCAGTGGTTGATACAAGTGATGGTCATATCAGAACCGTATCTGATCCCCTCCCGCAATGACTGGATTGGGGACCTGGATAATCTGGTCTCGGTCGTAATAAATTCCGGAACTGGCGTAGGGACACCCATTGTAAAGAGGTCGTTGCGAGGGCGCGGCTTCGTTGTGGTCATCTGCGACGATGTGGCGATTATCGGGGTGTATTTTTCTCCAAATCGTCCAATTTCGGAGTTTGAGAACTTCTTTGTTGAACTCGATTCAGCTCTGACATGGTGTCGCCCACATCCTATCATCTTTGCGGGCGACCTAAATGCCAAATCGACAGCGTGGGGCTCTCCGTCGTCAGATGCTAGGGGCATATTAGTAGAGGAATGGCTCATGTCTAACAATCTGGTCGTTGTAAACTCAGGCACTGTCGAAACCTGCATTCGAATGCAAGGTGGTTCTATAATCGATATTACTTTCGCGAGCTCCAACCTCGCTAATCGAATTCAGAACTGGGCTGTAATGGACGGGGAGGAGACATTATCGGACCATCGTTATATCAGGTTTGATGTCTCTCCCCGCCCACAAAGCACGAGCAGTCGCAGCCGTTCCATCACGGATCTCGGCCCTAGATGGGCACTAAAGAAGCTTGATAGAGACGCACTTGTGGATGCAGCTCTGGTCGAAGGGTGGTCTCCAATCCCCGATTCACCAGCTGTCGAACAAGAGGTGGAGTGGTTCGGCGAGGCCATGTCCCATATATGTGACACCGCCATGCCTCGTGTGAAGGTATTACCGCCACGTCGCCAGGTGTATTGGTGGTCCGCTGAACTTGCACATCTGCGCGCTGCGTGCGTGGCAGCCAGACGCCAATACACCAGGTGCCGCAGGAGGAGAAATAGGGTCGCTGACGATCCGCTAGAACACCAACTCTACGCGGTGTACCAGGATGCGAAAAAGGCGTTGCGGGCAAAGATCTCGGCAGCAAAAGAGAATGCGTGGCAGGAGCTGTTGGACACACTACAGCGGGATCCCTGGGGGCGACCATACAAACTCGTAATGAGTAAGCTTCGTCCCTGGGCTCCTCCGCTCACGTCCAACATGGATCCAGACGTGCTGAAAAAGGTGATCGAGGCACTCTTCCCATCCCAAGGGGACTTCACACCGCCCGTTATGTCCCGCCCTCTAGACGAAGATTCTGAATCAGATGACGTCCCAGATGTGACTGAGGGGGAGGTCGGCGCAGCCATATTACGTTTGCAGTCCAAAAACACAGCCCCGGGCCCCGACGGAACACCTGGTCGGGCGTGGGTACTGGCGCTGAAAAACGGTCTGGAACCACGTTTTCGTAGCTTTTTGACGCTCTGCCTGCGGGAAAGGCGCTTTCCAGGCCAATGGAAAAATGGCAAGCTTGTTTTGCTGCGGAAGGATGGACGGCCGATAGACTCCCCATCTGCCTATCGGCCCATTGTGCTGTTGAATGAGGCGGGTAAACTTTTTGAACGCGTAATCGCTGCCCGCCTCATAAACCATCTTGAGGAGGCTGGACCTAACCTCAGTGCCAATCAATTCGGCTTTAGGCGGAACAGGTCCACGATCGACGCCATCTCCCAGGTGAAGGCGCTCACAGAGGAGGAAACAACAAAAGGGGGGGTTGTTTTGGCGGTGTCCTTAGACATCGCCAACGCTTTTAACTCCCTCCCCCACGCATGCATTGAGGAGGCCATGAGGCATTTTAAATTCCCCAAATATCTGCGACAAATCGTCATGCAGTACTTGTCAGGGCGCAAAGTTATGTACCAGAAGTCGGATGGCTGGGGTGAAAGGGAAGTAGCTTGCGGTGTTCCACAGGGGTCGGTGCTTGGTCCACTCCTGTGGAATATCGGCTATGACTGGGCCATAAGGGGTGCCACTCTCAGGGGAGTTAAGATCTTTTGTTACGCCGACGACACATTGGTCACGGCTAGGGGGAGTAACTACAGGGCGGCGTCTATACTTGCCACAGCAGGAGTCGCTCAAGTGGTGGGTCGTATTCGACGTCTGGGGTTAAAGGTCGCGCTGGAAAAATCCGAGGCCATTTGTTTCCACGGGCGCTACAGACCACCACCTTCTGATGCCGAACTGATAGTCAGTGGTGTTTCCATCAAAGTCGGGGGCACAATTAAATATCTAGGGTTGGTCCTCGACAGCCGCTGGAATTTTAGGAGCCATTTTGAGCACCTTGCTCCTAAACTGAGGAGGATCACACTGGCGTTGGGTAGGCTCATGCCAAATCTAGGCGGGCCCAGTGCTGGGTGCAGACGGCTCTTTGCCGGCGCGGTTCGTTCAGCCGCGCTTTACGGGGCACCCATCTGGGCGAACACACTATCCGCAAAGAACGCCATACATCTGAGGCAACCGCAGCGAATCGTTGCGGTGAAGGTTTCTCGTGCCTACCGCACTGTGTCTTATGAGGTGGCCTGCGTTTTAGCGAAAACTCCCCCGTGGGATCTAGACGCAGAGGTGCTTTCGGCTGTCTACCACAAAACAGCGGATGCAACTAATAGGGACGGCATAAAGCCTCTACCAGAGGTCATTGAGAGCTGGAGACGGGACGCGCAAGAAGTCGCACTACACAAATGGGTCGGTAGGCTAAACGAGCCGAGCGCCGGTCACCGCACTGTTGCGGCTTTCCGACCGGTACTGGACGATTGGTTGAAAGGTCAAGGGGGTTCGCTCTCTTATCGCGTCACGCAGGTCATCACTGGACATGGTTGTTTCGGTAGATACCTGCACAATATCGCGAGAAGAGAGCAAACCCCAATGTGCCATCAGTGTGGCGCGATAGAAGATTCCTCAACCCACACCCTAGAGGAGTGTCCGGCATGGGCAGCTGAGAGGTCGGAACTGACAAGAAGTATAGGAGGCGATTTGTCGCTACCAAATGTCGTTAAGGCCATGGTTGACAGCGACAGTTCACGGAAGGCCCTATACACCTTCTGTGAAGAAGTAATGAGCAGAAAGGAAGCTGAGGAGAGATTGAGGGAGGAGGACCCCTCGGCAGACGTATTAAGAAGGCGTAGGGTCAGCCGTCGGCGCAGGGCTTTTGCCGGTGCCATGGTGTAGGGTGTTTGGCTTTGGGTGACGGGCTGGGGAACCCCGTCGCTCAACATTTGCAGCCACAGAGAAGTTGCGACACCACATGGGTACTCCGTTGTGGCGTCGCGGAGGTGTTGCGCGTACGCGCTAGAGTCGGGTCCAACAGGACACATGCAAGAACAGGCAAATAGGATAAGGTTCGCTGTTGCCTAAAACCTGTTCTTGCAAGAGGTAGGAGTACGGGGGTTATTTTAGTGGGTAGTCTCGGCCTCTACCATCTCTGGCCGAGGAGCCCCACATACCCCTGCACCGTTCCTTTTCCCCACGGTGCAGGGCATGCGTAAATGCATTTTTTCCCCCTCAAAAAAAAAAAAAAAAAAAAAAAGGTTAGGTTAGGTTGGGGTGCATGTTGGGGAGCCTCCTAGTGTGCTGGGGGCGTTGTCGGGATCGCTTGTTGCATTTGATGTTCTGTCATCCGGTGCAAACGGTGGTCCCACAACGTGTCCAGACGGCGCATCCTGGGCGACTGCGAATTCATTATCCGCTCGTAGGGTAATGGGTTCGCAGCCGGCCAATCTCCAACACAGTGCGGCTGCCTTCGGGCATTGCACGGCCGCACAAACCCGTAGCCCTGCATTTATGTGGGGTCGGGGGCTGGGCGTATGGGGCTTGCCCTGTGCGTCTGGCTGTGAGGAAGAAAACCTCTATAAAAAATCACCCTCGGGGGGCCCCCTTGGGGGGCCAGTGGAGCTTCGGCTCGTGGTATGGCGGCCTTCAAGGCCGCGGTCCGCTTCATGCGGACGGTGTCGGGAGCTTTTGCTCGTGGCGCAGTCGCGCCTTTGTTGGAAAGGTCCTTTTCAGGACCAGTGGACTTCGGTCGGTGTATGGCGGGCCTTCAAGGCCCGCGGAACGTTCAGCGTTCGTTTTCGGCGTGGGGCGCTTCAACGCTCCATTTACGTCGGCTCTTGGGGCCTGCCTTAACTGGCCGGTCCCGACGGAGCTTGCCTTTATTGGCTGGCTCAGCGGCCGCCTTCGGGTGGCGTGGCACGGCGGACCTTCAAGGTTCGCGGCGCGGCGGGTCTGGCGGCCGTGGTTTTGCGGTCGCTGGGTGGGTTTCGGCCTCCCGTCGGGCAACCCGTTATCCCGTGTGTGTGTCTGGTGTCATGTCTATCGGCACACACGGGACCGGGGGGGCTTGCCTTAATCGGCTGGCCCTGCGAGGAGACAACCTCACTAAAAAACCCCAATTCCCCGTAGTTGAGATCCGTGGCTACGGGGGGCCTTCGGGTGGCGGGCCGGGTAGAGTCCGCCAGCTAGCGATCCCCTCCAGGAGACCGCCCGACCTCTTGGAGTATCAGGGTTACCCGGGTGCAGGGGGCACCGCCCGGGTGGACGTTTTGTTTCCCCCATACTCGTGGGTTTAGTTATGCAGAATTCCAAAATACAAACCAAAAAATCTATTAGTTTAAGTTTCCCAGTCGGGAGTTGCTCCAGCAGGAGCCTGAGATCGATGGACAAAGCGCCCTGTCCTCAAGTGAGTGGCGCGGAGAGTGGAGATGAAGATGAAGTGAGGGACGCGAGCAAAACTGCGTCGGACTTCGGCTCGTGTTGGTCAGTCGACAGCGTCGAATCACAAATCAGTAGGAAGAGGGCAAGATCCCCGATAAAGAAGGGGTCAAATTATAGAAAGGCATCTGGCACCGACAGCGCATCCAGCGCAGAGTCTGAGAAGGCGCCGAAGCCCAAAAAACCTACCGCTAGTCGTGGCCGCGGCCGTCCTATCAAAACCGGGGACTATGCCGGCCTCGCCAAAGCACAGAGGGAATACAGCGCTGCATTGCGTGAGTCTATGCGCCTGGAGGCCGAGAAGGAGGTCGCCGCTGAATTAATCCAAAGGCGTTTGCGGTCGGAGTCGGCGGCGTCACGGCAGTCTGACCATTCCGACATTATGTCCGTGGAGGAGGAGCCTTGTGCTGCCAAGCTCTACCAATCTGTTGAGAGTGAGATTACCTCGATTCTGAAGCTCGTGTCCAGCTCGAGTAATTTGAAGGGCACCTATCAAAAAGCAATAAAGATGTCCGCCGCGTCAATCAAAGAGCACACACAGGCGCTTCTTCGTTGCACCATCAACGAAGAAGTGAGCAAGTTGACGCGGGAAAATAAGCGCTTAGAAGGCAGTATTCAGGACCTGCAGAGACAACTGGACGAGTTGCGCGCCAAGAGTAGTGCGCCTTCTCAATCAGCCTCAGCAGTCCAGCCTACCCTTAACGCTGAAGAGATCGTTCGTGCTGTCACTACAGTGGTTGACGACAAGCTCCGCGCGGCGATGACATCAGTCACAAACATCATCGACGCCAGAATTGAGGGCCTGAAGATACCAGATCGTCCACGGCCACCGTTGGCCGCGGATAAAAAGAAAGAAGCTGCTCAATCTAAACCAACATTTGCAGCTACAGTGAAGGCGTCTCCCGTCATTAAGTCAAAATGCGGGACAATGACTTTAATCCCCTGCACATCGTCCCAAAAAAAGGGTAAAGGCAAGGGGAAGGGGAAGAGGACGGCTTCTGCGCCGACCACAAACCCAGTGACCAACCCGGAGCCCGGCCCGTCAACATCGTCGGCGCCCCTGCCAACCGCCCCCGTTTCTGAGGAGGAGGCGGAATGGAGTACAGTAGGGAAAAACGGCAAAAAGAAGAAGACGCAACCAGCTGTGACCCCTGGTCCAAAGCCTCAAGCCAAGGGCACCAAAGGCGCGCAGGCAAAGGCCAAAAAGCCCCGAAAGATTAGGGAGCCACGCTCGGCGGCCGTGGTTATCACTATCAGCCCAGAGGCGGTGCAACGCGGCGTTTCGTACGCCGACGTAATAAAGAAGGCCCGAAATGCTATAAATCTTGTAGACATCGGCGTCGACCAGCCGCTGCAAATCAAAACAGCGGTCACTGGCGCCAAAATATTGGAAGTTCGTGGTGAAGACCAGGGCCCCAAAGCAGACGCTTTTGCTGAACAGCTTAGGACTCTCTTTGAGGAAGATGAGGACGTCCGAATCGCCAGGCCCACAAAGTCCATTGAGATATCCATCTCCGGCCTGGATGATTCGGTGGAGAAGGAGGACATTGTGTCAGCCATTGCCAATAAGGGCAACTGCGCTCACCACTCCGTCAGGGTCGGTGAAATCCGGCCTGGACCTGGCAGCATGGGCGTTGCCTGGGCCTCATGCCCTGTGGGTGCCGCCAAGAAAATATTGGAAGCGGGCCGCCTCCTTGTCGGATGGAGCTCGGCGAAAGTCCGCCCTGTGGAGCAGCGCCCGATGAGGTGTTTCCGCTGCTTAGAGCGTGGGCACGCCCGCCAACAGTGTGTAGGCGAGGATCGTAGCGACCTATGCTTCCGGTGCGGGAAGCCAGGCCACAAAGCTTCTAAATGTAGCGAAGAAGCCCACTGTGTCCTCTGTGCCAAAGCCAAGAGGCCAGCAGGACACATTATGGGAGGCAGGAGCTGCAAGGCCCCCACCATACCTCCCAAGAAGGTTAAACCAGCGCCCAAGACCCGGACTGCTGAACAGGCTGTATCCACTGAACAGCCCATGGACATCACGCCAATCGTCGATGGCCCTACGCCCACTCCGTAAGGTCATCCAGACGAATGTGAACCACTCCTCTGGTGCGCAGGACCTATTACTGCAAACCATGAGAGAGTGGTCAATACATCTCGCGGTGGTTTCCGAACCATACTTCGTCCCGCCTAGCTCCGACTGGGCTTCGGACTTGGACTCGACTGTGGCGATCACCAGGCTCTGTCTCAATTCGTCCCCACCCCTCTCAGTCCAGCAGAGAGGGCATGGGTTTGTTGTCGTCAGATGGGGAGATATTGCCGTCATAGGCATTTACTTCTCCCCGAACAGACCCTTAGCCGAATTTCAACTGTTTCTCGGAGAGTTGGGTGCAGCAGTTCAGCGCGCTTCACCTGCGCTTGTCCTCGTACTGGGGGACTTCAACGCGAAGTCGTCCGCGTGGAATTCCCCCATCACTGACCACAGAGGCACTGCAGTCGAGGCCTGGATGGCAATGTTCGGGCTCTCACTATTAAACCAGGGCTCAGCCAATACCTGCGTGCGACAGCGGGGGGGGTCTATAGTGGACTTAACGTTCGCTACCCCCGCTCTCGCCGCGCACGTGTCTGGTTGGCAGGTCCTGGAAGAGGTGGAGACTCTAAGCGACCACCTCTACATAACGCTGGAACTCTTCTCTCAGGACTCAGGTCGCAGTCCCGTCCAACCAACGCAGTCTCCCTTCCCCAGGTGGGCTCTAACAAAGCTCGATAAAGAGCGCCTCGAGGAAGCTGTCCTGGTGGAAGAGTGGAGTTCACCGTCGACTACCACACCTGTTGACGTTGACGCAGCGGCGGATCGCTTCCGCGAAAGCTTACAACGGATAAGCGATTCCGCCATGCCGAGGATCCGCCGCCAGCCGCCCAAAAAGGCCGTGTACTGGTGGTCAGACGAGATCGCAGCTCTCCGCGCAGATTGCTCGTCTAAAAGGCGTGAGCTGGCAAGGTACCGTCACCGCACGCGTAACAGCTACCGCGATGCGGTCTGGGAAGACCAGCTGCACGCTCTCTATACGGAGTCTCGAAGGGCCATGCGCGTTGCCATCTACAAGGCCAAGACTGAAGCAAGGGAGCAAATGCTTGAGTCCCTCGACAGCAACCCGTGGGGTCGCCCATACCGTGCCGCGTGCAATAAGCTGCGCGGTCAAGGCCCTCCGGTTGCTGAAACGCTGGAGCCCCAACTTCTCGAAGCGGTTGTCGAGGCACTGTTTCCAGCTCGTGGGGAACATGTCCCTCCACCCATGGTGCCTCGTAGGGTTCAGAACACCGACGGCGATACGGATGCCACAGTGCTCCCCATCACTAACGCTGAATATGACTCGGCCGTCATCAGGCTCCGGTCTAAGAAAACCGCTCCGGGCCCAGATGGGGTCCATGGGCGCGTGTTGGCGCTCTCCCTTGTGGAGCTTGAGCCCCGGATAAGGAACATCTTTGACGCATGTCTCGCGACAGGAAAATTCCCTAAGGCCTGGAAAAAGGGGCGGCTCGTCCTCCTGCAGAAGGCGGGAAGAGATGTCGACTCTCCTTCAGCTTACCGGCCCATCGTTCTTTTGGATGAAGCCGGTAAGCTCCTGGAAAGAATAATCGCCGGTCGTGTTACAAGTCACCTAACATCTAGTGGCCCCGACCTATCTGAGTGCCAGTTCGGTTTTAGAGAGGGTCGTTCGACTATAGACGCAATCATGCGCGTGAAGGCCCTCTCTAACGAGACGACCTCTCGCGGCGGGGTGCTTTTGGCGGTGTCACTTGACATCGCCAACGCTTTCAACACCCTGCCGTTTGAGTGCATTTCTGAGGCCCTAAAACACCACGGGGTACCTCAGTATCTGCAGGACGTTATAGCGGACTATCTGCGTGGGAGAGTAGTGACCTGTCAAGATCGGAGCGGCAGGATTCTCGAAAGGCGAATGACGTGCGGTGTTCCACAGGGGTCGGTTCTAGGCCCTCTCCTGTGGAACATCGGATACGATTGGGTGTTGCGGGGAGCCCTCCTGCCGGGTGTCCGCACTTTCTGCTACGCGGACGACACCCTGGTAACGGCAAAAGGGTCGTCGTTCGCCCAGGCTGCGATATTAGCAAAGGTGGGGACAATACAGGTCGTACACAGGATCGAGAGGCTCGGTCTGCGGGTGGCCCTCAATAAAACCGAGGCCCTTCTTTTTCACGGGCCGCGGAAGGGTCCGCCTGCGGGAGCATCTCTCGACCTGAACGGGGTCAGAGTCACCGTTGGCTCTCAATTAAAGTACTTGGGGCTCGTGCTTGATCCGGGGTGGACGTTCAAAGAACACTTCCGGCAGCTAAGCCCCAAGCTTACTGCAACGACGGCTGCGCTTAGTAGACTCCTGCCTAATGTTGCAGGCCCCGGGGACACATGCCGCCGCCTCTTCACAGGGGTGGTACAGGGGTGGTACGGTCAATGGCGCTATACGGTGCGCCAGTGTGGGTAGACGCTCTGACGGCCCACAACAAGACTCTTCTGCGGAGAGCGCAACGAGTAATGGCCGTCAGAGTTGTCCGCGGATACCGCACGGTGTCCTATGAGGCCTCGTGCCTACTGGCTAAGACACCTCCCTGGGATCTCGACGCAAGAGTCCTGGCGGAGGTGTACGAGCACGGAGCTGCGCTTCGTGCGGAGATGGGGCACCGGCGCATAATGCCGGAGCTGGTTTCGCGCTGGAGGCGGGAGGCGCAGAGACAGATTATGACGGCATGGCTACAACGCCTTAACGAGCCCAAGGCGGGTATTCGAACCGTGGAGGGCATCCGCCCGGTCTTCCGGGATTGGATGAGGCGGCGGCACGGGGTGCTTACCTTCCGTGTTGTGCAGATTCTGACCGGACACGGGTGCTTCGGCAGATATCTGCACAACACGGCAAGAAGAGAGACCAGTGCCCGCTGCCATGAGTGCGGCCACACTGAGGACACGGCGCAACACACGCTCGAAGTTTGCCCTGCGTGGGACGAGCAGCGCCGTGCCCTAGTCGCCAGTATCGGAGGCGACCTCTCCCTGCCGACCGTCGTGGAGAAGATGGTTGGCGGCGAGAGTAACTGGGAGGCGGTAGCCACCTTCTGTGAGAACGTCGTCTCGCAGAAGGAGGCTGCGGAACGGGCCCGCGAGGAAGATGCCCTTGCGGACCCGATTCGCCGCAGAAGGTTGGGCCGAAGAAGGCGGCTCTACGGCCACCTTCAACCGCCGAGTGGGGACGGCGGGTGACGGAGTGGGGCTCCGTCACCCGCGCCAAGGCGTCCCTGCGCGGGGGAGCGCGCGTTTTGTTTCGCGCGTGCTCCCTATCCCCGGTGAGCCCGGAAGTGGGCGATAACTACGCAGTCTTCGGCGTATGACAGCGCTTGCGAAAAGTTCCCTGTCATGCGTCGAAGCCGTGGTCTCGAGGAACACGTTGGTTTTTAGTGGGTATGCCGGCACTTTACACCGGTGACTCCCACATAACCCAGGGGCAGCCCCATTCGCTCCTGGGTACCTATAAAAGGTTTTCCAACGTAAAAAAAAAAAAAAAAAAAAAAAAAAGGTTAGGTTAGGTTAGGTTAGGTTAGGTTAGGTTAGGTTAGGTTAGGTTAGGTTAGGTTAGGTTAGGTTAGGTTAGGTTAGGTTAGGTTAGGTTAGGTTAGGTTAGGTTAGGTTAGGTTAGGTTAGGTTAGGTTAGGTTAGGTTAGGTTAGGTTTTTTTTTTTTTTTTTTTTTTTTTTTTTTTTTTTTTTTTCCCCAAGTTTATGTTTGTTTGTTGTTTATGGGGACATAGATATAAGCAGAGCTATTTTATACTACACATCTTATCTCTATTCTTATGTTAGTTACATAGAATTAATATTATTTATTTACATTGTTACCTTTATTTGGTAATCAGGCCTTGGCACCTGAACAGTAATATATATATAATACATTTATATAAACAGTTCGCGTCCGCGCTGAGTCCGCGTCCGCGGTCGGTCCGCGTCCGCGGTCGGTCCGCGTCCGCGGTCGGTCCGCGTCCGCGTTGAGTCAGCGTCCGCGGTAGGTCCGCGGACGCGGACCCAAACGCGGACCCAAACGCGGACGCGAGTCCTCGTCCGCGCTGAGTCCGCGCCCGCGTTGAGTCCGCGGCCGCGAACTATTCATACTACACATCTTATCTCTATTCTTATGTTAGTTACATGGAATTAATATTATTTATTTACATTGTTACCTTTGTTTGGTAATCAGGCCTTGGCACCTGAACAGTAATAGATATATATAATACATTTATATAAACTAGAAATGTAGGTCCGCGAACGCGGACCCAGCGCGGACGCGAGTCCGCGTCCACGCTGAGTCCGCGTCCGCGGTGGGTCCGCGTCCGCGCTGAGTCCGCGTCCGCGGCGGGTCCGCGTCCGCGGTAGGTCCGCGCTGAGTCCACGTCCGCGGTCACTTCGCGTCCGTGTTAAGTCCGCGACCCCGTAGCGCCACCGACCGCTGCCGGCAGCGCTGCTGTCAGCGACATTAATATATATAGAATACATATGTGTAAACTTAATTAAGTTTAAATTAAAGGGCTCAGCCAAATTCGACCGGATGCCATCGCCGTCAGAGTCATAGAGACAAAAATTTACTAGCCTCTTGCATCCACCGGCAACACCATCCTGCCTATAAAAGGCGGCATTAGCACCCCCGGGATCAGCTCAGGATTGTATCAACTGGACTGGTCCCGGCCATGCCAGGGCCGCCCCTCTTACATTTTTCCAATTTTATATTAATCTTACATTAAATTATAAACTTATGACATAAAACATATAACCTATTTACCTATTATTTAAATTGCTATTAGTTATTTGGTTTAATATTATTAACTTATAATTGACTACAACCAAGCTATTGGTTGTTTACAATGTTCTTCCGTATTGATATTATTTACCTTTTGGTGTACAATTCTATAATTACAAATGGCAGTAACTTATATCTTAAAATTATAGTATAATCATATGTATGCTTTGGCATGCCCGGCGATTTCCGTATTTATTCTTTGTTTTATTATCGTTTTAATCATAGATACATTTCTTATATGTATATATATATTATTTATTCGTTAATACAACGTATATTTACATTTAATACATATGTGCACACATGAGCACTTACTTAGGCAATATTTATTTAATTCCAATAATCCCTAGCCCGCAGACCGCGGCCGGGAGCAAATGGCGGCCAGGTGCGAGACTATTTCTAAGTATTCCTAAGTGTTATTGAATGTTTTCAGGTTTTTTACTATCTCCTCAAGATGCTTGTTGAATGCTTTGATTACTGCTTCTCTTTTGTGATATTGATTTATGTTTTTTATATCTATGTTACTTACTGTGCAGTTATATTCCAGTTTGTGTCTACTTTTTTCAAATTGGTTACAGTCAAGTATTAAATGTTTGAATGTTTGTGCTATGTGTTGGTCTGAGTTACATGGGCAGTACGGATCTGGTGTTATTTTGAACCTGTGTAAATATTGTTTATTGTAACCGTGCCCTGATAGGAACTGCGTGATTGCGAAGCTTGGTGTACATATATTGGTAAAGTTTTTTAATTCATCGTAGTTTTTAAATATGTTCTTAGTGTATTTACAATTATCATTATTTTCGTATGTTAGTTTTAAGTGTTCTAATAATTTGTCATGATTTATCTTTTTTATGTATGATATGGGTACTTGTTTATATTCGATTTCATCGTCACTACTTGGGCCGGCTGCTTGCTTAGCGTGGAGATCTGCTAGTTCGTTGCCTGCTATCTGATTGTGTGCTTTTGACCATATAAATACTATTTGTTTCCTATTGTTTTCTTTGATTTGTTGTATTATGTTAAATATATTTACTGAGTGTGGGTTATATGTGTTAATGTTTTGTAAATCTTGTAATGTTGATTTAGAGTCCGTTATTATGGCGGCGCTTACTTTCTTGTCTGAGATCCATTTGCATGCCTTTACTATTGCTATTTGTTCTGCTTGGAAGTTGGAGCATGCTTTATGTAGTTTAATTTCTATCTTGGATATGTTTGTATGTTCATCCTGTATAATAACGGCAGCACCAACTCCTTCTTCATCTTTGCTACCGTCAGTATACAGGTGATGTGTTATTTCTGGGTGTTGTGTAAGAGCCGTCTGTAATTCTTCCTCATTGTTTGCCATTAGGTATTGGATTGGTATTCTTTTAGATGGGTGTAGTCTGTTTTTAGGTAAGGCTGGTGTTTCCATCGTGGTATTTTCAGGTAGGTGATCTGAGGTTTTTTCTAACCTCGTTTTTTCATTGTTAGCGATGGCTATTAATTGCTCATCGAGCGGTGGCAAGCCTGCTAATACTATGGCTAGGCTAGTACTTACCGTTCTAAAACCTCTTATGATTTGTAGATTTATGTTCCTTTGAAACGACAGTAACATCTTCCTTATATATTTATTCTTTAAGGCTATCCCCCAGATGGAGACTCCATACGATAATATGGGGACTACCACCTGGTTGTATATTATTTTTATGTTTCCTGAATGTATACCCCAAGTGGGTTTTACATATATTTTTAATTTATTGTATATTGCCTTAACTTTTTCTATTGTTGTCTTTATATGGTTGTTGAATTTGAGTTTATTGTCTATGTGTAAGCCTAGGTATTTTATTGTATTGACTAATTGTATATCTTGGTTATTGATTCTAACTTTAATTGTTTTTGACTTGTTCGTTATTGCCATTACTTGGGTTTTAGGCGTGCTGAATTGTAGTTTGTTTTTGTGACCCCATTTGGTGATATATTCTATTGTTTTGTTTATGTTTGTTTGGAGGTTATGTGTGTTGTAATGTGTTGCTACTATTAATATATCGTCTGCATAGGCTTGAATGTGAATACCTAGTGGCATTTCCCTCTCCAGCAAGTTGTCAAGTATGAGGTTCCACATCAAGGGGCCGCACACAGATCCTTGTATGCATCCCCTTGTTGCAGTTCTGGTAATCTCTTCGTCAGCTACTCTTATCAGGATTTGTCTATTTTCCGTGTAGTTAACTAGTGTTGAGTAAAGGTTTTTGGGACATTTGTATTTTTTAAGTTGGCTGAAAATACTAGGCCACCAGGCATTGTCAAACGCCCCTTTTATATCCAGCGAGACAATTACTACCTGTTTGCCTTTTTGTTTTTCTTGTTTTATTTTATTGATTAGTGTTTCTATTGCCATGACTGTTGATTTTTGTGCTTTAAAACCAAACTGATTTTCTTTATCTTTATTGTTTGTGTAAATGTGATGTGTTATTCTGTTATTTATTAATTTCTCATATAGTTTACCAAGGACTGGAAGGAGGCCAATTGGTCTATATGATGTTGTTTCGTCATATGTGTTCTTGTTTGGCTTAGGTATTATTATGGCTTTGGCTCTCTTCCACTCCTCGGGAAAGTACTCTAGGCTGAAGGCTCTGTTTATTATATTTAGTATTAAGTTTGGGTATAAATCAATAAAGTGCTGCCATATGTCTGCTATTATGCCATCATGACCAGGTGCCTTTTTTGGGCTCATGGTTCTTATTGCGCTAGTAATCTCGTGTATTGTGAATTGTGGTTCATCAGGTGTAAGAGGGGGCATTTTCATTTGGGTTCTCTGGTGTATTTGTTGTGTTGTGGTGTCGGGAGTGTCCTGTGGGTATAATGAGTCCATTAGTAGTTTTACGGTTTCTTTTGTGTCTGAGGTGAAGGTACCGTCAGGCCTCTTTAGTGTTGAGGGAGGCTGTGTTAGCGGCTTCGATCTTATAAGTCGGTTCGTGACCGTCCACACATCTTCCGTTCCTTGAGTGTTACAGAATTCTCGGAAGCTGTCAGTAGAGTTTTTCTGTATGGCTCTCAGGTAGTCTGCTTTAAGCCTTGTCTTCTGCGCGACAAGATGTTCCAGGTTATCTCCCCTTCTGACAGCTCTCGAAAGCTCGTGGTGATTTTGTATTACTTGTTTTTTGTGTTGTTCTAAGTCTTGGTTCCACCAATGTGGTTTACCTATGTAGGCCCGATGTTTTGGAATGGTTTTCTTGCATATAGTATTAAGTTGAGTCGTAATATGTTTTATATAGTTATTAAGGTCTGTCTGGTTCATTGTGTTTATCCTGTCAATTGAGTTGATGCTATCGTCTATGTGTATCTTACATTCATTTTTAAATTCATTTTTCTTGTTGTTGTTCCAGAAGTTTGGTGTGTTTGTGTTGTATTTCCATGTAGTGTTCTTTAGGTTCCTGCTTAGCTTATCTTCTCTGTTTCTTCCTAGTATTATTTTGAAAGTGATTGCAAAGTGGTCTGATGTGGTGCTAATTTCTCTATTAGTTCTCCAGTCTGCGATCTGCACGTTATGGCTGCTGTCCGATATCATTGTTAAGTCAATAGTTGAGGTTCTAACTTGTCTGTGTGTGGTGGTGTGGTAGGTGTATGTATTGGGGTCATTTACAACTGTAAGTCCGTTCCTAGTCATTAGTTCTCCAAGGTCTTTACCTCTTTTATTTGTGCTTATTGAGCCCCAAATGTTGTTCCATGCATTGAAATCTCCTGTAATAATGTGTGCTGATGTAGAGTTCAGGCTGATGAAGTTTTCCATTTTCGCTATGGTATCATCTTTATCTGTTCTGGGTTCAACGTATACTGAATGGATATATATTCGCTGTCCCTTTATGTTTTTAAGTTGTATTATGGTTATATTATTTGTGGTATGTGGGCTAATAAGTAATGAACTGAATTTATTGTTTTTAATTGCTATTGCACTTTTGATTATTTTATTATTATTGGTACTATCATTATATTTCTGATTAGTGTTCTGATAGATTGTGTATCCTTTTATAGGTTTGACGTAGTTAGTGTTCCCAGTATATGGCTCTGTCAAGAATATTATATCTGCCTCTAATTTTGAGTTTTCTGCAATGAGTTCTTGGTGTGCGTAATAACTTCTATTGCAGTTGAGTTGAATGCAATAAATCATGAGATCATTCCCTTGTGTATTGCGGTTCGGTGTATTGCTATTATTGCTATTGTTATTATGTTGTGGTGATGCTGTATTTCGATTATTATTACTCTGTGGCATAGTTAGTCTTTTCTATTGTCCGCTTTTCGTTTAATACGTACGCAGGACATTTGTGAGAAGTGGCTGTATGTGTTGTTTCTAAATTTTTGTTATTTTGTGTATTATGTTGTTGGCAATTATAACACTTTGTTTTTGATTTATTATCTTTATTCGGGCAGGTTCTAAATGTATGGGTTGTTTCCGCGCAATGCGAGCAGTTGGTTGTTTTGTTCCTGCATGCTTTTTGAGTATGTCCGTATTGTAGACATGTAAAGCATTGCAGCACTGCTATATGATTCGCTACTCTAACTTTGACGTATTCTATGTTAATTCTTTCCACTTTTATTACTTCCTTCCATATCTTAGGTGTTGCTCTGAATATCGCGTTGTACAGGTTTGGATTTTTGTTTCTTTTTGTAGTGCACAAATGAAGGTTGTTTGCTGTGTTCTTTTTGTCAAGATGCGATAAACATTGGTTTTGGTCTATCATACATTCAGTTAGTTGGTTAGAGTTTATTTGGTTGGGTATGCCTCTGACAATAAATGTGGGTTGCAAATTGGTTAGTTTTTCTGCTTTTAGGTTTTTAGATTTTTGAATTTTATCTATTGTTTTTTCCATTTGTGCGTTATTTTCAAATTGGACTTTTAGTTTATTGTTTTTTGTATATATTGTTCTTACTGGAAGGAATTTTTCTCTCTTAAAGAGTTCCTGCTCTCGCCATATTTTGTTAGTTTCTTCTTGATTTGTTGCTGTGTTAACTGTTACAAGAATTGTCGGCTTACTGCTCTTTATTGTATTGTTAAATGTTTTGTTGTCTTTGTTGTTTGGTAAACTTTTTGTTATTGAAGAGTATGTTTGTTTATTACTATTGGTGCCGTTGCTGTTAATATTTTCTTTTTTATTACTTATGTCACTATTATTATTGTTATATGTATTAAGTGTTGTGATGATTGTGTTTTTAATCGTATCCTGTATTTGTTTGATATTGTATTGGTTAGCTTCGTTTCCCGTGGTTTGTCTGTTTGGGTCGTTGCTATGTGGGTATTCTGTGTCGTCACTGAGTTTCCTAGTGATCTCTATTATACAGTTAGCTGCATGTATCGCACTTTCCCTATTTGCTTTAGTGACGCTTTTAGCTGTGGCTACTTTTAGTTTAGTTATGATTGTGTTTGCATGTTCAGATATTCGTTTAATTGCAGCTCCTATTGTGTAATCCTGTGTATTAGTTAGCGCTTGTGTGAGTAATGTCATTGGTGGGTCTTCCTCGCCAATGTCGAAGAAATTATCCTCATCAATAGGGGGTTCGTGTTCTGGTGCTTTGCCCACAACTGGCTCAACGGCAGGTCTATTATTATTGGACATTTTCCTATTTAATTCTAACTACAAAATATAATAGATTTACCTATGGTGTGGCTTAACTATGTTCGCAGTGTGTCCGCCGGTCCGTTTTCTTCGCTGCGTTCGCCAGTCCGCGTCCGCGGTGAGTCCGCGTCCGCGACGAGTCCGCGTCCGCGGTGAGTCTGCGTCCGCGTTGAGTCCGCGTCCGCGGCAGGTCCGCGTCCGCGTTGAGTCCGTGTCCGCGGTGAGTCCGCGTCCGCGTTGAGTCCGCGTCCGCGGCAGGTCCGGTTCGGGGCCGCGGTGAGTCTGCGTTTGGGTTGAGTCCGCGTCCGCGGTGAGTCCGCGTCCGTGTTCGTGGTGGAGATGCGTCCGCGTCCGCAGTGCGTCCGCGTTGGTGGTGAGGATGCGTTTGTGTCCGCGTTGGTCCGCGTCCGCGTTGAGTCCGCGTCCGCGGTGAATCGGCGTCCGCGTTAGGTCCGCGTCCGCGTTGAATCCGCGTCCGCGTTGAGTCCGCGTCCGCGTTGGTGTTGTGGATGCGTCCGCGATCCGCGCTGCGT